>VDFB02271358.1:916948996-917548996 GCA_007258455.2 Sequoia sempervirens
TACAAAGCCATGAAAGGAGACATCCTAATAGACATGTGAAAAGTGGAGTCGTAGCAAAACTCCCCCAAATGCAACCACTTAGCCCACACTTTTTGCTGCCTTGAAACATAATTACTTAGGTATCCTTCCACCCATTTGTTGACTATCTCAATCTGACCATTTGTCTGAGAGTGGTAACTAGTGCTGGGAGTCAATACGGTACCACAGTTTGAACAACTCCTACCAAAACAAGCTTCATAAACTTCTTGTCCCTATCATTGATGATGTTCTTTGGTGCCCCGTGAAGTCTAAACTCTTCCTAAAGAACAAATCTGCCACCTATATCGTTGTATACCATACTGAAATAGAAAAAAAAATAAGCAAACTTGGTCAAATGGTCTACCACTACATAGATACAATCCATTGAGATACTTTCCCACTTTTGAGTAGGAATAGATAAGGGTTGGGCACACTTGGCACTCACGAACATACTTAGTAATGTCCTCCTTCATCCCCTTCCATGAGAACCTCTCACGAATCTGTTTGTATGTTTTGTAAAAACCAAGATGACCAGCCATAGGAGTGTCATAGAAAGTCCTAAAAATCTACACTCTCATCTTCAATTCAGGAACCAACATTATCCTTTCCTTATAAAAAATGAGACCATCCCTTACCTTGTATTTGTCATCCTATAAAGAACCATCTAAGATGCTATTGGCAAGGGCATTCTTAGCATAATAAGCTTACATCTTTTCCTTCCAATCTATTGTTATCTCTAAAAATAAGCACAAATGTGGCCTTCTTGACAACACATCAGCCACTATGTTCCTCTTTCCCTTGACATATTCAATGTCAAAGTCATGAGCTTGGAGTTTACTAACCCGTTTTTGTTGCCTATCACTTTTAACAATTTTAACAATTTAGGAAGTATTTTAGACTATTGTGATCAATTTTAACAATAAATTTCCCTCCAACAAGATATTGCCTGTATTTAACCAAAGCCAATGATTTTTTTTAGTGGCTAATATTCGCCAATTGGCGAATAGTTGAAATTTGGGAATCCAAAATTGGCTAATAGTTTGAGCTGTAATGTGACATGAATCGTCACATTTTAAAAAAAAAAAATTATAGTCTTATTTAAATCACCAAAGAATTTATTTTATTAAAAATTTTAACTCAAAAATTTGCCACAATATTCGATATATGATTAGATCATATTCGCCTATATTTTATAAGTAATACTATGAATCTATATTAACTAGCCAATAGTATATCATAATTATTAGTTGCTTCAGGGCCATATTTCTAATTTTTAGTTTTCACCATTGATTTACAATATAATCTAATGGCCCTCGTTGTACTCCATGAGGTAAAATTTTCCCACGATCTGTAATGATCATGGGGCCCAAAATCACTTTTGGATCGTTGATCTTCTAAGATCAGTGATCCAAAAGCAATTTTGAGCCCCATGAACATTACAAATCATGGGTACATTTTACCTTACAAAATACAACAAGAGTCGTTAGATCAACAATCCAAAAGCAATTTTGGGCCCCATGAGCATTACAAATCGCGAGTACATTTTACCTCGCAGAATACAATGACAGTCATTAGATTATATTTTAAATCAATGGTGGCAAGTAAATATTATAGTCTACCCCTTAAACCCATCGATAATTTCCACCCTCAAGCCCTCACTTTTCCATAAGAATTGCTTTTTTAGATTGGAAGGATTCGCCATAATAGTTAATGCATTTTCCTATTATTTTTCAAGATTTGCTAATATTTTCTATTCTATAAAATTTTAGTGATGTTAAAAAGATCGCCAATAAATTTTTTTCGAAAAAAGGAAAGATTCACCAATAAAAACTAATAATTTTTCCCAAAAAAATAAAAGATATGTGAGGATTTTATATCTTTTTTTGAGGGGGGTTTCTTAAAGTTATCACTGGCAAAAGCATGCATTATTGCTAACATCTCCTTGTCATAGCTGGAGTAACTTCTCTCACTCCCTCTTAACTTCCTACTCTCATATGCAATCGGATGTTTGTTTTGCATGAGGACAACCCCAATACCATCACCTGAAGCATCACATTCAAGCTCAAACAGTTTAGAAAAATTCAAAATGTCTAGGACAGGACATGAACTCATCAATTGCTTGAAGTGATCAAAAGGTTTTTGCGCTGATTCAAACCAAGTGAAGGCTTCCTTTTTAATCAAATTTGTAAGTGGGGCAGCCACCTATGAAAAACCTTTGACAAAACTCCTATAGAACCCGCATCCCAAAAAAACCCTTCAACTGAGTAAGATTAATAGGTGGAGGCCAATCAAGTATAGCTTTAATTTTCTCAGGATCTACACGAACTCCATTAGCGTTGATTATGTGCCCAAGGTACAATAATTCAATCATCCCAAACTCACACTTGGACTCCTTAGCAAATAGAGACTCACTCTCAAGAATACCCAACACCTCATCCAAGTGTCTCAAATCCTCTTCCCATGACCTGCTGAAAATGAGTATGTCATCAAAGAAAATCAACACAAACTTGCATAACTACTTACTAAACACCCTGGTCATGCAAGATTGGAAAGTAGCATGTGCATTTGTCAAACTGAAAGGCATGACAAGAAACTCATAATAGCCAAAGTGACATCTGAATGCAGTTTTTTCTATGTCCTCCTCTCTGACCCTAATCTGATGGTAACTAGATCTCAAGTCTATTTTTCAAAAATAGACTGCTCCATGCAACTCATCAATGAGCTCATCTAAGCGTCGAATGGGGTACCTGTTTTTTATTGTTTTATTTATTCAATGCCTTGTATTCTACACACATGCGCATGGTCCCATATGTTGAATTTTAAGATCAGATTTGCAATAAGCAGAATTAGAACAATAAACACAATAACACAGCAAGATACCCTGGGAAAACCCTCCAACTTGAGGGGGAAAAACCCAACAACAATATATCACTTATTTATTGAAAAATGAACAGCAATTCGCTTTACAATGAGGCCAAACACAAGGCCGATCTGTATAGATAATATTGACACCACACTTGATGAATGTTGAACCTTTTCCTTGAAATCGATCTGTTGAATGTAAGACTCAACTTCTTGCTAAGCTGCGAACTTGTACAAAGATGTAATGAATATAAAATGAAGGAGAGTGGTTGCCTATATATACACTATGAAGATGACTTCTCCCAAGAGGGCCTCTACTCAAGAGGTCGGCCTCTTCAAGAGAAATGGTGCGATTCATCCTCCAAGATAAGTCCGCCTCATATCAAAACAATGTGTCCTTTTGAAAGGTGGCAAACATACACTTTATGTCGGCTTCTTTTGATAACAAATATAATTACAAATGAATAGAGGTGACTCTTCAATAATTGACCTCAATAAATAAATAGCCATAGGCTATATTTAATTTATTGTTTATTAAATAAATCGCCACTGGAAGTATGAGGCCCGCGGCTATAACATCAACACCATTCTTCTTCTTTACCAACACTACTGAAGAAGCAAATGGACTCTTACTCGGTCTACTATGCCCCATATCCAAAAGCTCCTTAATAGTTTTTTTCTATCTCATCCTTATGTCGTTTAGGATGTCTATAGGGTGTGGTGATCACTAGCTTGGCTCCTTCCTCTAACTCAATCACGTGCTCAATGCCTCTATCAGTGACCTCCCTGGAGGAATACAACTGAATACTTTGCTTTGTTTGGAAAGCAAAGTCTGAATATCTGGTGGATAGGACCTCTTCACCTCCTATGTAACCGTAGGCATAACCACACACTTTGCTGCCCACTCAACCTAATCATGTCTAAATAGCCTCTCCATACATTTGAAAGAGACCACTCTATGTCCTCCAATCAACATACCTCTCAAGACCACAATCCTACCCTCTAATTTAAATTTCAGCTCCATAGTCTACAAATTAAGTGTGATCCCTCCAAGTGATCGAAGCCACTGCATCTGTATCCCCAATACTCACCACATTGAAGTCATCCTTGACTTCATAATTCCCTAACTACAAACTCAGTTGTGAGACCATCCTAGTTCAATTAATTATGAACGCATCAACAACCATCACCTGAAATCCATCTACCTCCTGAGTTTGAAGTCCTCTTTGTGCTACTAAGCCCTCATCAATAAAATTGTGTGGCTCTTGTGTCAATCAATGCAACTAATCACTGCCCATTAAGTACTCCTCTAATGCATTGGGACTCATTTTTTTGGAAACTATGTAATTGTGCAAGCTTCCCATCTTTCTCCTCTTCCTTTTCAACCTCTTTCGGAGTCTCTTTCTCTGAATTAGACTGCTGGTCTGATTTTTCTGTAGTTTCATCTACTGAATAGTATTTTATTTAATGCACCTTTCCCTTTGTTGCACACCTATGTCTTGGGGCCCAAGGTTCTTTACATGTGAAACACAAATTCTTCTTCCTTAAGTCATTAAGTGTCTCACTATCAATCCTTGTGACTGATTTCTTTGGCTGATCAGAATCTTTTAAGAAATGTTTTTTTTATATTTGTCCTTATGTGAAAATCCCTTTGATTGAAATCTGCTCTTAGAGGTGGAAGACTCAATGTCACTAGCTTTCTTGACTGCCTCTTATAAAGAAAGTGGGTTGAATGCTTTAATCCAACCCCTCAAAGGATCGGATAACCCATCTATAAAGAGAACAATGAGCCTCCTCTCAAATATATCTGTCACCAAAACCGACAATCTCTAAAAAATCAGCAACATAAGCATCCACCAAACCCCATTGTTTCAATAGTGCCAACTCCTTAAAATAAAGTTTTGGATCCTTTTTTATCAAATCTCTCTATGAGTCTCTCAGTAAACTCTACATAAGATGTAATCTGTGCATGCCCCATTGTAATCATCCCATGATGCCACCACTCATGTGCAACTCCATCTAGGTGTATGGAAGCATATTTTATCTATGTTCCACAGCGTTTCGGGGACGGGGACGGGGAACGGCAAGGTACGCGTTTCCGAGACATTTCCTAAGGGGCCATTTTTAGAGGACGGTAGGGGACGGCGACATACAAAATACATACATACATATATATATATATATGATTTTTTCAAAATTTATTAATATATTATAGAGAGAGAGGGAAAGAGAGAGAGAGAGATATGTCAATAAATTAATAATTGATAACAACAATATCAATATGTAAATAAATCGTGAGAGCAGTAGTATAACAACATAATAAATGTCATTAAACTTATTATTGTAGCCAATGATCCGGGTATGCTTGTATTTCGGGAATCAATATAAATTAGATTTTGAAGGAAATGTCTGCTGCTGTAATCAAATCAGACTTATATCAGACCTGTAATGCAATGTATTCAGACTTGATATAGTGCAAATAAAATCAGATTTGAGGTTGAATGTTTCATATTTGTTGATGTTATGATAGCAGTTATTATTTCTATGTTTTATGCAAATGATTTGGCATTAAAATTCAATCAAACACAAGCATAAACATTCAGAAATCAGAACCCAGTCACTTTGCATGCCCAAGTGTTTGACAAAATGTCAAACAGCCCAAACTCAAAAATCACCTTAGAAAGGAGGACAAAATATTTAAAAATTCAATTTTTTAAATGTTTTTTTAACTTTCAGGAAGCTCCTATCCGTGGGGACGACTATTATCCACAGTATACGTGGAAGACGAACGATGTGATCCGTGTGGGGGCAGAACCCCGTTCCCTCTTGTGACTCTACTAATTAAAATTTGTTTGGGGACGGGCGGGATATCCCCCCTTCGCGTCCAATCAGCAGGTGAGGATAAGGGACAAATAGGATTTTGCAGACAAAGGGAATGGCGTCCATGTAACTGACCATATATGGATTCTTCTTCAAGCATGGGGTTAAGATTGAAGTATGTGTCCACCTTTCAGACCCATTCTCTTGCTGAAGTCTTACGGGACCCATCAAAATAAGGCTAAGTTTCCCAACTTTCCTCTGCAAGTCATTATTATGCTCTTTATGGCCCCTGTTGGGCGTGTGCCTCATCTTCAGATCCATATAATCTCGTAGAGATATCATGCTGAAATCTTGGGCCTGCATCAATCCAATCCTGTCTAAACTGATCTTGCATTTCGATCAATGTGAGCTCATGATTTGGCTGTGGTTCAACTCTAGGTGGGAAAATAGGCATGAGAGGTCTAGCCATGGCTGCTCTATGGTGCTGGTTTATTGCTCCACGATGATCCAAACCATCTCCCTGTCCATTATTGCCTCCGTTGTTGCCTCCCAAGCGAGCCAACCCCTCAAACAATTGTGCAAGCCACTAATTGGTTTCCTGGGCATGTTGGGCTGCCATTTGCTGTCTCACTCTAACCACAGCATCCAAAGAAGCATAATCCACGATCACGGTTCTTCGATCTTATCATTTTTTGAGCGTATGAAATATCCTAGCTAGGATATTGTCTAAATTTTCTGATTTTGAAACAACTTTTGCCTAGTTTACACTTCAAATTTCATGAACCCTAACTTCTGTGAATATAAAATTTCTAGAAGTTTGATCATTATGCTGTTGTAACATTCAATTATCAAATAAAATAGAAAGAGGCAATATCTTGTTAAACATGAGAATAACTATGGAATTGAAACACCAACTTCTCCCGTCCATACATTGCCAAAATCCCCAGTTATCAATTTGTTAGTTCTGCTGTTACAAAGCTGACCTAATATGTATGCAATATTCACCATAAAATGGGCTCCGAACATGCCCAGCAATGTATAGTAGTTTGTTGATATGAAGAAGCCCCAATTACAAGCCAAAACATGAAATGAAATTATGATCTATACTAACCCTAGCTGGGCGAACTGCTCCAACTCACACAAATGCAAAGATGAATGCAAAAGTGCCTCCAAATTCCTACCACAGGGACTTCTGTGACAATTACGTAGGTAGGGTTGGCAACTTTCCCACGAGCTTGTCAACTAACCTCCAAACTGAATTTGCCCCTCATAGGTCTCGTAGGTGCTCGGCTCTTGCAACCGTCACTCAGGGTGAAACCCTAAGAGTCAATTACTAATACCAAATTTGCCTTCACTCAAATTAAGCCTAGAGCTGATGTAAATCAACATGAAAACTCCATTGAAGTGCAGAGTGGACAGCCTCCGTCCATGAAGTCCTCCATTGAAGGAGCTAAGTTGTCATCCAACTTCTCTACCTATTCTGGGTTTCTAAATCAGGACAATAATTGAATGGATGATTGCAATGATTTCCAAAACCTCCAAATGACCGGGCATCTCATAATCCTCATGGTACACAAGCCCCAAAATGGTTGGGCCCGATTAGGACGCCACATTTCTGGACTGTTTTATTTAATTTTGAATTCCCTCGATTGGAAGGCAGTCAATTCAGTGCCCTCTGCCAACAACTCCCAGAAAGTTTGCCCAACCCCAAATAAAATATATAAAAATATTTACATCACCAAAAATCATAATAAATACCTTCTAACCTCCTCTTTGAGCACCAAAGCCAAAGCAAATAAAATATTTTTTTTTCTCTTTATTTTTCTTGCTCGCCTCAAAAAGGGACATTACAATCCTCCCTTCCCGAAATTGTTTGTCCTCAAGCAATGACAAGCATACCACTACCTAGATCTCATATCATCATATTACCATATTTATCAAAATTGAGGAGATAGGTGTACCTCAAGGACCTATCAACATCAACCAACTCTCCAACTTTGAAGGATTCCTCATGAATGTGCAAAATGCCCCCTGTAGGTGCATAGAAAAACATATCAGCCCCTCCTATGTTGCTGATATAAATCAGAACAACAACATCCCAACTGAGAATCAGACCCAAGTGAGTGCACATATCATTGCCAATGTCAAATGATGATAGAGTATCATTCATTCGCCATTCCCCAATGACAGAGTGATGATCCAAACCTCTCTAGAACACCCAAACAATTGCTATCATCCAAATGGCCTATAGGATATCCATGTGCAATAAGGCAGAACAGCCATCTCCTAGCAAAGTATGGAGTGGATCCTCATGAACTAGGGCAAGAAGGCCAAGATCCTCATGCTTTCTCCCAATCCCTATGACATAATCCAACTGGAACACAAGCATTAGTAACTCAAAACCAAACATTATAGCAGAACCTCCATAACTTATGTCAAAGTGCAGCTTCACCTCCCAAATATGCCCAAATAAGGCAAGTGTCTCCATGGCATACATCACAAATTTCTGAAATAGGGCAGCCTCCAATGCTACCAAGGAATCAATGTGATGATAAGGTTGTACTTTGTCATTAACAAACTCTTCGAGTGCTCCATGAATGATCAAAGACCGGACCAAATCTGCATCACCCATATCTCCATCTACATATGAAGGCATAATACTAGTGGCTAATCCACTAGGTGTGTGCTCCATCATGCCCTCCAAGTGTATGATGTGAGCCTTCAAATGGCTCTTCAAAAGAGATGACACCAATTCCTCATAAAGCAAGTTATGTGAACAAACAAAGAATTTTGAATCATACCTCAAACCTGATTTCTCTACTTGCTTGGCCACCATACAAAGCTCATTCCTCATATGCCACATACTTTGAATTTTCTTTGCCTCTCATGACATGTTGTACTAACTTGGTCCTCTTGTGTCTTGGACACACAAATAAGACCTCATACTTGTCTCCCAGATGAGTGCCAACAGTAGAAGAAGACTTCTTACTTTCCTTAGTATCTTCATTCGAATTTGCATCCATGATGTGTGCCATAAGTACCGAAAGTAGGGCAGCCTCACACTTCACCAAGGATTCATCCATATGATGGGATTGTATCTTATCACAAGTAAACCCCTCAAGTTCTCCATGAATGACTAATGGCTCAACCAAATCTAAACCACCGTCTCCACCTATACATGTATACATCACATCGTTGGCTGGTCCAAAAGTGTATGTTCAGCTATCCCATCCATATCTATGATTTGAGCCCTTCAATGGGCTCTCTAAAAGAGGTGACTCATGATCCTCATGATGTAAACTATGTATACAAACAAAATTTTCTGAATCATACCTCTTTTCATGTTCACCCAAATCTGAATGTTCTTCTACATTGCTTTCTTCAAGAGACCTTTCCTTTGCTTGCTCCACCACTAAGCATTCTTCCCTTGGAAGAATTAGAGATCTAAGGTGTGACTCCCTTTGCCGCCTTGCTTGATCTAGCTGGTTACAACGTTCGTTGATCTCTTGCAAGTGTTGTTTCGCTTGGGCAGCCAACATCTTTGCCCTCCTAGCTCTTTGCAACCACCCATCACACGTCTTGTGTCTTCTTCACATCTTCCATAATATGGTATGCAAAATCAGAACCTTTGTGGCTTGAATCCACAATCATTCCTTGTATTTTGCACTCACATCTTGAGTGCCAACTTTGGGAGATCCCACAATATCATTCCCTTCTTGTGACATAGCTGCAATCTCATGTTTATGCAAGGAAATATGACTGCTGTCATAAAACAGAAAATCAGAACCTCAATCATACCTCTTTGTAGTGGCTTCAAAGGACTCAAACAAGTCTTCATCCTTTGTTAATTGTCCATCGTCAAGTGCTGGTCCAAGAGATATCTTCAATGGAAAAACAAGTGTCATGTGCCATAATTTTTGTCCCTTGGCTGCAAGCTAAATCTTCATGTTCACGTAGTGCCTTCCAACACAAATCTGCCGTCATCTTATGAATATCATCAAAGTGAGTTAGGGCTGCCACAATTTGACCATCATTCACCTTCAATTGCCCTTCCAAGTGATGTGACTTATGAGACCCAAAATCTCCATGCAACATTTTCTGATTTGTCTTCAACATAAATCTAATCAATCATCACTGATTTGGCACATCCTGAGGCAGTGTTCCCTTCTTTCTCGTGGTCATTATGAAGACACATGTACTCCTTATTGGTTGATGTAAGAAGCGAATCCCCATCCTGCTGAAAGCATGTGAGAGCAATTTCATCTTCTTTAGGTGGTGCATTCTTATCACTAGCTCTCAACATCATTGGTTCATCCTTGTATGTGAGTCCCATAGTTTCAGACCAACTCCAAGGTGTAATATCCATGACAAACCATACATTATCAAACTGTAGGATCTTCTTACTAGGCCATCCCTTAGTCTTTATGATCAGCTCTTCAACAAAATGTTTCTCATACAACTCCAATAGGTAGTCATCAAATGTGATCATGTGCATGAAACAAGGACCATCGAACTTACTAGGGAATGAAATACCTTGTATGTAGCTTTGTCCCATGAACATCCTTTCATGCATACCCTCATTGGCTGTTCCAAAAGTTGTATCATCCATCTAATAACTGAAATTTGCATTTTCATGTGAAAACCACCTCATAGGTGTGACGGCCATAGATGACTGTTTTTCTGATTTGACATCTTCTTCATCTAATTTCTGTTTTGAAGCTAGAGTTGCATCATAACAAGCTGGCTCCTTGAAAATAATGTTCTTTTCCACATCATCTTTCTCAACCCTAAATTGAACTTCTCTATCATGCCATGCAAAAGGGCTATGATCCAATATACCCAAGTTATTTTGCTCATCACATTCCTTGCCACTATGATGTAGAGACAATGTGGTAATGCTATGCTCAAGAGATGGATCATTAGTAGTACCCATACCTTCATGTGGCTGATTACAAGGAAGCAATTCTTCTTTTATCACTTGGACAATTTCAACATGCTTTTCTTCAAGGGTTGTTCTAGAACCTCGTTCGCCTATAGGCTGATCAATGACTGTTGATTTACCACTCTCCCAATCAGTACCCTTGTCAAACTCATCATAGAGATTTCTGGATATTTCATTTGTATATGTGGATGAATTGCTATAGTGCCTAGATTGTCTTGATAGGGAGTCTTCAAACCGCTGCAAAGCTACAAGCTAATCTCTGTTGTGACAGCATAAATTCTTGTAAGATGCCCTCAACACTTGGTGGCTCATGCTTCTTTGATTTCCTCTTTTGCTTGCTCTTGTCCCTCCAACACTCCATATAGCAATCGTAGGAGAGATCATTTCTAACCTCTTGTGGAAGTGCAAGGTACCTTTCATAAGCAACCATTACATCATCAACAGCCCCAAAACCCATGATTCACAACTGCATAAGAATAGGTCAAATCCTTTTCCAACCCTCTAGACTAGCAGGATCCAAGCTTTGATACCACTGAAATATCCCAACTAGGATACATGCAAATTTTCTGATTTTTGAAACACAATTTTCTACCCTAGATTTTGCACTTCAAAATTTCTGCTAAAAACCCTAACTGCTGATATAAAATTTCTGAGTTTGATCATGCAATAACAGCAACATATAGCATTCCAATTGCCTCAAATAACATATCAGATTTGTCTAATCTTAAACATGAGCATAACTAGCAAATTGAAACACCAAATTGTCGATCCGTACATGCCAAAATCTGATTATCAATTGTTCAGTTCTGCTGCGACAAAATCAGACCTAATGTGTATGCAATATTCACCATAAAATGGGCTCCAAACACGCCCAGCAAGGTACAGTAGTTTGCTGATATGAAAAAACCCCAATTACAAGCCAAAACATGAAATGAAATGATGATCTATACTAACCCTAACTGGGTGAACTACTTCAGCTCACACAAATGCAAAGATGAATGTAAAAATGCCTCCAAATTCCTACCACAAGGGTGTGCCTGGCCTGCTGGTCTGTAGGTAGGGTTAGCAACCCCTGAAAACTTGTCAACAACCTCCAAACTTGCCAATTTCGCCCCTTCAAATCAAGTGCTCCTCTTGCAACTTGGGCGCTCCACTCTAGGGTGAAACCCTAAGTCAATTTAATACCAAATCCGCCTTCCTCAAGTCGCCTAGACTGATGTGAAAATCTAAGCATGAAAATCTAACATAAAACTCCATTGAAGTGCAAGTGAACCTCTGACATGAAATCCTCCATTGAAGAGCTAGGTATTCGTCCAACTCCTCTACTATTCACAAGGGTTTTCGTCCTTGGAATGGCTGCAATAATTGCTGATCAGAAAAGAAGAATAATTCCACAATAATTTTAAAACCTCCAAATGACCTTGTTTATATAGCAATCACTCCTTATTTCTTCAAATAGGTCACAGCCCAATTTGGGTGCCACATTTCACCTTTTAAATTTGTTTTTTATTTAATTTTTTATTCCTTCAATTGGGCGCCAAACCCCAATTCAATTTTAATTTTTTTTTTTCAGTTATTAGCTTGCCCTCCTTATAACTCCAAAGGGGTCTTGCCCAAACCCAAATAAAACATATAAAAATATTTATCATCACCAAAAATATAATAAATACCTTCTAACCTCCTCTTTGAGCACCAAAGCCAAAAATAATAAAATTAATTTTTCTCTTTATTTTTCTTGCTTGCCTCCAAAAGGGACATTACATTGCTGATCCTGCTGAGCAAGTTTCGGAGTGTTGTTCTTCCCTCTCTGAAAGCCAATGCTCCCACAAATCCTCCTCACATCTTCTTAACCTTTCAAGATATCTTCTTCTTTATCGCTGATGCTCATAGAAGTTCATCACCCACTGGCTGGCAGGAATGTTTTGAGCTCTGATACCACTGTAATGGTCACCCCTGATTTTTTTTTTTGTTATGTGTTTTCAGAATTAGATGGAATGCAAAAGGGGTTTTGGTTTCTAGGTTTCATTCAACATTTATATTGTTTTCATTGTCAATAAACATATCAATTATAACAATTTGCATAACAACCAAACACTTGATATTATCAACCACAAAACAAGAGAGATAGCTCACAAATAAATACTCAGATTTAGAGATAAACTCAAACCTGTCCACAGTCCATAAAAAGCAGGGGTACACGGGGATGCGTCCCCTAGAGTTTTGGCCCCCGTACCCATCAAGGGGGCATTCCAGGGGCGGGGGACGCCTTGGGGACGTTTCCCCTGCGTCCCCAATTTTTTTTTTCAACCCCACCAATCCAGGATGGCCGGCCATCCCCTTTTTCCAGCAGCTTTTACAATAAATAAAACTGTCTGAAATTTTAAATGCTTTTTTTTTAATCTTTCTAAGTGGACCCTACACCCTCCCAAACCCTAAAATGAAACATAAAACTTGCTTTCAAAGCCATTTGAGTTCATTTTTACATTCCAAAAAAATTTGCAGCTAAGAGGAAAGTGAGCAAGAGAAAGAGGAGGGTTTGAAGGAGCTGTTGGACGACAAAAACCAGCATTCAATAGCAAAAAAGGAGAGCATTAAGGCAGCAACCAGCAAGACAAGTGACTCAAACTCTCATACTCGTACTCAGTGACTCAGACTCTGAGTCTGATTTTGATGCAATTTTGGCAGATGCCGATTAGAAGCAGCCACCATACTTTCTATTATTATGTTTTTGACATTTGTGACTTTGTCATTTTGACATTTGTAGTGCAAACTTGTAGCCTTTGGGCATTTTTTTTAAAAATTTATATCATATGCACATTGACTGTTTGACATGAATTATGGAAGCAATTAAGTAGCTGTAGTACTATTAATTTGCTCGACTCTCATCACTCATGTGAACTCTATTGTTGTGTTTTACTAAGTACTTTTGATTCTATAATGTATATGTCAATATGATTACATTTGCAACTTTACCAATGTTCATTGTTATCATTATTCATATGAATATCTGAAATTGAAATTTCCCTATATTTTTAAAATATATATATATTTAGCCATCCCCAAAAATCCCCTAAAAAAATCCCGTCCCCGAAACGCATCCCCCTGTCCCAGAAACTCAGTGGAACATAGCTAATAGCCCAATTAAGGTTGTTATTCACACGTTGTTTGTGCATTTTGCATCTACCATTCAGGAAGAATGTCTACCCACATTCAAGTTATGGTTCATAAACAGAAATCTTTAGGAGGGGAAGTTAGCCCTTTGAGAAACCTCACCAAGGACTTGCACACAATTAAGGATGGCCAAGAGAAGATGACTACGCAGCTGGGTGGCTCTGTAAGAGTCAAAGAACATGCAACTGAAAATAAGGTGATATGTTCAGAGAGGGAGAAAACAGAGGTCAGAAATCTGCTCTCCCTCGAAGACAATTTTGAAAATGTTAAATCCTGGACTTGGCAGTCCATCCCTGATATTTTCAATTTCATTAGACAAATCATTACTCAAGGCCCTGGAAATGTTATCCAGGAGGAGCTACAGGCCAGAGGCAGGCTCCTCAATTAATGACCTGTAGACATACAATACGCCCTGGCAGCTGTTCACCAGTTGCCAGATTAGAAAATTTCAAAATGGTATCTTTGCTGGATTTTATATGGTTATGTGGATGGCACGGTAAAGGAATTTGCAGCAAGAAGACCGTTATGGAGACAGTGGGACTGCAAGCTGACAAAAGTATAGCTTCTCATCTGTAGTTCCAGTCTTTACAAAATAGCAATTTTAGTCTGATTCATTGATGTGTAAATTGAATAGAAATTACTAATTTTGATGATCTTAAATCAGATTCATTTTAGGGCCTTGACAGGAAGCGTTTACAGCACATCCGGATGCCTTTTGTTAAGTTACTTATGATGGTTGCTTGAGCCTGGAAATGTTATCCAGGAGGAGCTACAGGCCAGAGGCAGGCTCCTCAACTAATGACCTGTAGACATACAATACGCCCTGGCAGCTGTTCACCAGTTGCCAGATTAGAAAATTTCAAAATGGTATCTTTGCTGGATTTTATATGGTTATGTGGATGGCACAGTAAAGGAATTTGCAGCAAGAAGACCGTTATGGAGACGGTGGGACTGCAAGCTGACAAAAGTATAGCTTCTCATCTGTAGTTCCAGTCTTTCAGATAATTTGTCTATGGATATGTTTACAAAATAGCAATTTTAGTCTGATTCACTGATGTGTAAATTGAATAGAAATTACTACTTTTGATGATCTTAAATCAGATTCATTTTAGGGCCTTGACAGGGAGCGTTTACAGCACATCTGAATGCCTTTTGTTAAGTTACTTATGATGGTTGCTTGAGCCTGGAAGAACACCATACTATGCCATAAAAACTCAGTACCATAATTCTTGATTATTGAAATAGTTTTTAGAATTTACTGTATAATAAAGATCTATCAAGTGTAATATATTTGCTAATGAGCTTTGTCATTTTCCAATTGTCCTTAGATGTTCTAAAACTGCAGATTTATCAAAATAATTAAACATATGGTAAAAAAAAAAAAGTGGTGAGTAATATCTACCAAATGGTTAGTCTTGCAGATTCTTTCCTTCATAGTTGGCTAATATAAGTTACATGACTGTCAGCCCATTTGATCAAAATTTATGACCTCTAAGAGATTCTCATTTTTATTTTTCCCACCCTGTTCTATTTTAAAAATTATATACCAGCATTGACATGTTCGCTAGGCATCTTTGGCATTGAAATGTTCCACTTTCAAAGCAAATGTTCATAATTTTTTAGATTTACCATTAGTACATTACCCTTCTAATAATTTTTACCCCTTATCTTCCTCTAAATGGCCTAATGGGAGACCCTACTATAGATGGATGGGGTTTAAGAAGAGTGAATTTGGTGAATTTCAATTCAACAAGCCCCCCTATCTATAGCTGGAGATGAGGCATATGCCAGAAGAAAAGAAAGGGGTAAGAGTTCAGACAGAGGGATACCTTACTATTTATTGTCAGGTATATTCCAACTATGAATGCGGAAGAGAAATTGAGACAGAGCAGTTATATCTTGGGAAGCTGAAGCAGCTGTGAGAAGCTAAAGCTGAGTATACAGCAGAAAGAATTGGTGGTGCTTATATCTATTCACCTGAGTTCTTCACCTTACATTAGCACATGCTATTTGGTCCTCAAAAGGAAAATAGATCATTAGGTGCAAAAGGAATCAGTGGTTTTAGTTTCTTTCACGTGAGTTCATCCCTTTTATGCAAATGTAATATTTGATCCCCAAGAGAAAAAAATAATCATCAAAAATCTAAATCATACTTGAAGCCCATTTTCAAAAATCCACTCGCTTAGTATTACACAAATGATTTATGAGACATTCCTAAGATCTTGGACAAAATAAGACACAACTAAGCCAAAGGGTGCGAAAATTCATTATTGTTGTCACCACTCTAAAAAATAATATAGTATAATTTACTTTAACTAGTTCACCAAATTTATTTTTTTGGGAAATGGGAAAAAAGCCAGACATTCTAAACCTAGCTGTCAATTTTTCCATCATCAATGGCCTTTGATTTCAATAAGTAACCAGCCAGAAAAGAATATTGGTTTTTAGGGGCCTTTTCTTGTGATATACCTTATAAAAGACCAGTGGGGGGAGCATTAAAGCAGTCATGTTAATGCATGCCACACCTGCATGACGGTGACCATGCTCACTTCTTAAATTGACCATATTAATGCAGGCCACAACCGGACAAGACTCAGTGCACATTATTTCTGAATTTGGGGATAGTTGAAAACCTTTAGGCCATTGTGTCCTATGCATAATAGTGCAGGAATAATTAATTCCCATATAAAAGCAGCAGTGTTGAGAAAGGTTAAAGCCGGATGAGGCTGAGTGCAAGCAGCAACGAATTTTGACAGAAAAGAAACTAAACCCCCCAACGTGACTTCTAAGCTTAATAACGTTCTGTGCTAGATGGTCCAACTGCTGAGAGGAACCACCACTACCGGGGATGTTATGGTTTTACCTATTAAAAAATTTGCTACAACGTAAAATCAAGAAAAAAAAACTCTAGTTGATAAAGTCGACATCAGCTTAGCATTCATTAAAGATACAACCTTACAGATTTTCATAATGTATTTAAAGGATTATGACTTTACCCAAATTTTAAGCAGAAAATATTTAAACCGCTCATTTTTAGCTGGACATATATTTACATACCGGTTGATTTATCACTGAGGCAGGGTTTTGTCGAGGATTAGCGGTAGTAGGCTGCAAAAAACGGTGAGATGGAATGGTGAACTGCTCGTACAAGGCCATCTTATTCCTCGGTGGAGCTCTCGGCCCGTCCGTTTTCGTCTCCTTCACATGAAGCCGGGGGAACATAACCCCGCTCTCCGTGCCTGATGTCTCCGTTCTGTTTTTGCTCACATTTTCGCCCTTACCATCCTTAGCAACTTTCATAGCTGTTCCTCCAATTTACAACGACCTTTAAATAAGAAGAAGAAGACGATGCCTCCGAGATTCGATACAGCTCCAGAAAGCAGAGTCCAAATATCCGCCTATTAACTATTTTCGGATGTAATTAAGATGTAAATGATTGAAATAACTTGTTTTTGGAGCTGATGCAATTCCATGACACCGACCTCTTGAAAAAGAAATTATCCTCTAATTTCCGCCCAAAAAGCTAAAAAAAGTTAAAGAACAAAACAATCACACTGGACTGAAATTTTCGCCATCAGCGAGGACGAAAACGCCGATCCGCCGATCGAATCCTGCCGATGATCGAAAAAAGTTTAATTGAAAGCCGGTAAAAATCGTATTTCTCCCTTCGCCAAATGTTACGCGCCGGAGCCCTGATTGCTCCTATCCATCCGACGCAAAGCGCTAATACCTTCAATACTGACAAGCGAACCAGACGCAACACGGAGGAATCTTGAATCCTTACGAAAAAACGGCCAAATCCTCACGGCAGAGACCGAGACAGGGCTCATTCGAATTGAAAACTAAGGCAGAATTCAAAGCCAATGCGATGAGGAGCTTCCCGCGAGGAGGATCGAACGGTGGACCGCCGGAAAAGCGCTAGAAACCCTAGTGTAAATCGCGAAACCCTTGTTGGGCCCTTCCTGTATAGTATGAAGACATACACGTCATGTCCCATGGCCATGGATAGTATTGGTAGGCGCCATTATAGATGGCTCCTCCATCACCATGATGAAGTGTCCTTGTCATGCCTGGGAAAAGAAACGCTTTTAGGATCCTCGGAGCATTTCGCACGGGACACGTGTCCTGACCAGGACCACTGGTTTTACAGTGTGATAAGACGTGTGGCCTTTCAACAGGTGTCTCCCTCCAATCCTCCGTACGCAACAGATCAGATATCGATTTTGTTAAAGTTCGTGCACACCGTCCGATCTCCATCTAGGGAAGAAAATGAACGAGTTGTTTTTTTATCGAAGGAATCATGCTGCTTTTCGCTTTTTGAAGTTGTTTTTTATTACAGCGCTTAAGATTGAGAAAAAGATCTTCGAAAATAAAATAATACGGAAAGGTTATACTTTAATTGGTGAGGATTTGATGGTACGTTTTATTACATCATTCAAGTTTGTTTCATGGATGATTTTGATATTCTTAATTTTAATATTTACTCGAAGGAATTTATTTAAAGAATGATTTGGATAGTTTTGATGGATTAGATTATAGGTAATGGTCAATCATAATAGCTTAGCTAAAGAATGACTTTGGGTGACTTTGCCGTACTAAATTATAATGTCCACTTATAATGACTTAGGTAAAGAATGACTTCCAATTTACATCCCGATGTCTATTTAGTCAAAAGACAAATTAATGATTTAAATGTATCTCATTTTAATACCTACTTAACTAAAAACAACTTTTAATGTAAATGTATGTTTCTTCATAATATTATAATCTACTATTTAAAAATAAAAAAATAAAAAAAATAAAGTTTTAGATTTGTTTAAATATCCTTGGAGCCATTCATGTTTTATATTCTTCTTGTTGGGTCCTTTCTAAAGCATCTTGGAGACTTTCTTTGGGCGTCCTTCGAGAATCATAGATATTTTCATCATGTGGCATGGGATTATTGTTGTCTCTTGCATGATTTTGGAGGTCTAGGTTTGATTTTCACCCAACACCAAGATTTGGCTTTATGTGTGAAATGGATCGTTCGAACTTTAGAAGGTAATGAAACATATAAAATATAAGTGTGTCATTGCATTTCTTCTACTATCCCTTTTGGGAGACATGCTTGGAAGGGGATTAGAATTCATACCCTCTTAATTACGAATGAGCTCATTCAAATCCAAAGGACTTTTGTGATGAAAAGTATTTGGAGAGTTTGGGAAGCAATAAAGTCGTGGCTTCTTTGGAATGGCACTGGTTTTCACTATGGGCTTTCCACTAATCCACAATCTATTTGGTGGTCTCCTATTTTACATTACTAGGGTTGTCCTCTCACTAAAACTCGTTGGAATTGTGCCTTAAGATTTTTTAAAAAGATAATCAAGACCCTTCCAAATCTCTTTTCCAAAGTGACAAAAGAAAATTTAATCCCGCTTAAAGCCAAAATGAAATTTTGTTTATCCAAACAAGATCACGAAACTTTTGAATTTGTTCTTTATTTTTTTCCTTTAGATATTACTCACAAAATTAGAGTTTTATCTTTCAAACCATGGTGGAAAGATTGGAAGCAATACCCTGATACATCATTTCGTAGTCATGAGCCTTGCAAAGGCTATTCTTGGCTTTTACCTCATTTGCCTATGGTTCTCATGTTAAACCAAAGATGGCATATATAATCTCTATTAACAATTTGGTAGCAAGATTTTGCACTATTTGGTCAATTATTTTTTAGCCAAAGCTTACTCATTTTGCCTAGTTTATCTTTTTGAAGGTCTTCCCGTTGGTTCCAAGTTAATCCATTTGCAAAAAAGGATCCCAAATGTCCATTTTGTGATCATCAGGAATCTCTCAAGCATCTTTTATAGTTTTGCCTCAAAGATCAAATTGCTTGAACTTGGATCCATGGTTTTTCAAGCCTTTTTCATGGCACATGGTGTTGTTAGGGTATTGGCCTAGAATTCTTTCCAAATATACCTACAATTGGCAATGCACTCTTAGGTTGAAAATTTCTTTTAGAGTTTGGAAGGATAGAAATGATGCTCTTTTATCTAGATATTCTTTTGATCCTAATTTATCATTTTATACTAAACCCACAATTCATTGTAATATGCTTATGCAGATTCATGTGCAATCCAACAAGTTTGCACATTTTTGGACCATTAGGGTAATGCCCCATGTATCATTGTTAGGCTCCCTCTAACTTTTTCCTTTAGTTGAGTTTTTTCACCATCGCATGGGTGTTGTCAAGGGCACAACTACTATACTCATGGCAACTAGGATGCTCATTCTCAGGCCTCTTTTCTTCTTGTGAGAAGAGATCATGCTCAACGAGGATTGTTGTAACCCACTACCCACCATTATGCTTCTCGATATTTGGACACGAGATTGTTGGTTGGCCAAACTCTAATAAATTCCCTCGATTGAATTTTGTAATAATAAATGATGATTAGGATCCCTTGATAGACACTTCAGACCCCTTGATGTATGGGGTAAATTGGATGATTGGGACCCACCTCCTCCTTGTAATGTGTTTGTTCTCATTGTGTAACCTTTTTGTAATGTTGTTTTGTTTTGACTAGTCTTGCATTTGAAATTTAAAGATATGACTCTTTCTGCTCATTTTTTTGAATATGTATAACATTATTTATAAATGATAATATAGACAATTATTCATTAAAAAAATTATATTAATTTCTTGGAAAAATTAAATAAAATAACTCTACTCTGTATAAAAATATTTTTATTAAAAAAACTAAAAACCGTATATATAAAGAGCAAAAATTTAAAAGCCATATATCTATCTTAAACAAACAAGTTAAAAAGTCACCTCTCCCTTTATCTATACCATGAATCTTCATGCAACATGTTTGATTTTTTAATAATTTATATATGATCATTCACTAAAAGTTACACTTTTGAAGTGTTGTTTAATGATTGGGACATGTAGTTTTAAATCTTAATTATTTTAATTTATTTTTGTGTCATTGTATGTATAGGGGTCATTAATAAAGTTAAAAATATTTAGAGATAAAAAAATCACAATAAAATTTTATGTCATGTTATTGTATTTAGTCAATCATAATTTATAACATTATTTTTTTAATTATTTGATTAACAAATTTACACATTGACATTAAGAAAAATAAATTCTTATTATTAGACAAAATATTTAATTTTGATTGGTTGAAAAGTATCGTGATTAATAACTAGTTAAAACTACATAAATGAAATGAATGTTCACATACTTAAAAATTATAGTTTTAATTAGTTAGAATGTATCATGATTGGTAACCAATTAAAATTACATAACTGCTCAAAACCCTATATTATATGTTATGATGATGTAAAAGAAATAAAATATGCTACAATTGATAAATGCTTTAAAAAATAGATAAAATAATGAATTATTTAGGTGGAAAACTTGGCAGGTGTTAAAAGTTGGATTTGCAATGCAAGAATATCATTGATGCTTAGACAAATGCTTCGTAATCAATGAATGGTTAATTTATTACTTTAGATCACTTTCGTAATTTGGGATTCAATCTCGTAAGTGTGGATTTGACATGACAAACAAATTTGATCTATATGCCTATAAATCTAATCTCTTCTAATTTTCATAAATTCACTTTGAAGTGATTTTGAATTCTTAATATGTTCCCACATAAAATCGATTATTGTCCTTTCTAGTTTGCATGTGGTAGAGATAACCAGTTCCATGTAAAGAAACTTAGTTAGCGACTAGATAAGAGAACAACACTCTCAAACATGCAAGATGTCCTAGATATGAAATGCTCCTAATAACATGTGTTAGTAGTAATGATGGTTGTAGGATGTATTGATCGAATCTAGCATGAGATAATAGAATGATCTATGATCTCACATAAAATACAACACCAAAAATGGTGAACAAAACATTTCCTATCATGTTGGCACACAATGATCATAAAGATAGATCAATTCAACTTGAAGCTAGAATTTGAATTGTAAAACCAAAGGGGTCATTTCCATGGTGTGAAAGTGATTGATGTCACTTTTGCAACTATGAATGTAACCCCCAATATGAAAAGGGTAAAACTAAGGATCAAGACCTAAATTGGGAAAGAGTACAAATAAGAATGGATAAGGGTTAAGTTGTGTACATACGCTTAGCTAAAAAGTGTCATTTGTACACTTATTACTAAATAAAGGTTACTATATAGTCAAAGTGGGTCAATACATAAGGGAAAAGAGCGTGAATATGTAATTTTCACCAGTGCATTTTCCCTGCACTTTGATGTGCATATGAACTATCACAAAAAAGCACGTTAAAGTGAACACAAGTAGCCAGTAGGAAAGTAAATACATAGACATCCATAGAAAGGATACATATATGTGGAAGAATATTTCACCTTGGTACATGTTCCATTAAAATGAGTGTTCTATTTTGAAAAAAAATCCAAACAAAAATTAAAGCAATGAGTAGCATCACGTGATAATTTAAAACAATAATGTGTTTTCCCTATTGAAAGAGTGAAAAACAAAAAGAAAGGTGGATTTGGAGATACCAACCTTAAGCAACGAGGTGGCTAGACAATGCCATGGGACTATTATGGATAACTTTGAATCATGTGGTAGTCACATTCTTAGATAAGAGGAGCATTAGTGATCTCATTTGGCCCCTCAAATTAGTTGCATGCAAATAATGAAAATAGATTGGAGGAGAGAATAATATATACAAAATAAGATAAACCTAATAAAATTCAAAGATCATGGAAAAGATAAATGTTATATATAACCAAAATTTAATAATTATTATTCAATGGCTCCATCAATGTATTTGCAACATTATGTGAAGTGTCAATTTATCTAGCATCACCCTCCCATCCTCTACCATGACATGAAAAAAAAGGTATTAGACATCAATATGCTTTGTCCTTGCATGAAAAGCTAGATTTTTTGCTAGATATATGGCACTCCAATTGTCACATTGAACAATGATAGTTCTTGGAGCTAAACCCACATATGAAAACAAATTTTTAAGCTAGTGGCTTCCTTGCAATCATGAGTAGTTGTCACATGCTCTACTTCTATAGTGGATGAAGTGATCATAACCTATTGCTTACTCATACAACTAATTACACCACAAAACATAGTGAAAACACATAAATATTGGATATCCTACTATCAACATCCCTAGCCCAGTCTAAATCCATAAATTCATGAATAGTCAATGAGTGTCAATCCCCCATAAAATTACCACGATAAAAAATGGAGTACTTGGAGGTACCCCATAAATATTTAAAGACCGTCTTCACTACATCTTAATGTACTCATCCAATATTAGCCATGAATTGGCTCAAGAATCCTACTACTTAGGTGATTTATTGTTTGATATAGACCATATAACACATTAAGCTCACAATGGCACCAACATAAGGTGCTCAAATCATATCTTCTATCTCACTAGGAGAAATCAAACATCACGCTATTGATAACTTAGTTTCCTTTGAAACAAGAACACACAATAATCTACAAGTTGTTACATTAAACCTCTCATCAAGTTTACATACTTTAACACAACCAAAGAGTTATGTTTTCTCTCTTTCGATCTCCAAACTCAAGATGAACCTAGGATCCCTTAATTCATCTCAAACTATGATAGAAGTTGAGACTTCGATTCACAACTCATGTCTTTATCATTATAAAAAAAAAATATCATTAAGATATAATGCAATAATAAAGAAATGATCATTATCCATCTTATAATAGATTAAGTGATCTAGTTTGGATCTCAAAAATACTAATCCTAACACAAAGAAATTTATATTTTGGTACCACCTTTGAGGTGATTTCCTAAAACCATACAAAGATTTCTTCAACTTACAAACTAAATTTTCTTTACCTTTTCAGCATAGTGCTCTAGTTATGTCATGTAATTTTGTTTGTCCAATTACCATGAAGGAAAGTTGTTTTTACATCGATCTTCTCAACCTTAAGGTCAAAATTTGTTGCAATAGATAATCACTATAATTATTTCCATTAATATAAGAATATCATAGCTAGTATAGTGTTATACTTCTCAACATCACCATTAGAATTGATCTTACTTTTGAACAATCATTTATACTCTCTGGACCTAATCTCTCCTCCCATTTAGGTTTGTTGTGAGCTTCTAGTTTAACTTTCTCAATCTTTAGAAGTAGTTGAACCACATCTCTCTTTTCATATTTCTCTAGTTATAACATTGTAGAAGAAGGTTTAACTTCTCTAAATATAGCATGTGTTATATGAAAAAAATAGCCACAATATCCCAAAGCTTCTACCCTTTCACATCGATAGTATATTCAATGAAAATACATTTTATAACCTTGTTCTCTAAATTAGACTACTCCTCCCTAGGAACATGTGTATATGCCTCACAACCAAAGAATCAAAAATGTCCAGATGAAGGTTTTTTTTCCTAATCACACCTTTATAGACATCTTCTCAACAAGTATTGGTGTAGGAGACTTGTTAAGAAAGTGATAAGTCATGCAAACCACTTTTTCCCTAAACATTTGTTTAAACTAATTTATTAATCCTTGCATGAGTTGGATCTTGTAATTGATTTGGTTTTATTCCAAACCATATCCACTAAGCATATACCTATACCTCTCCATCAACATCATGTTCATGCTTTTTGTAGTTTTGTTCTATTAAGGGGTATATGGATTTGTCTTATGTCTCTTTATCTTGTCATTCTTACAAAATCTATTAAAATTTGTTGAAAAAAGCTCATCGCCATAATCAATAAAAATATTAATCTTCCTACTAGTCTAATTCACTATAAGAAATTAATGAAGGATACACAAAATACATATTTAGAAATTGAAGGAAATTTAGTAGGACCAAATATATTAGAACGAATTAAGTCCAAAACCTCTAAATATTTATTAGAACTATAGTAAAACTAAACAAAGTTATGCTTTCTACATACATAATGCTCACCTAAATCAAATTCAAGATTAAAATCATTTAATCCCTCGAAAAAGGTTTTTATTTTTTAGGTCCCTCAGACCCTTATCACCTACATGTCCCAGCCTCTAATAACATATCTTTCACAATTGATAGCTTAATCTTTGAAGAATGAGCACCCTTAGTTACCCAAAAAGCACAACCATCAAAAGTGGATGTAACAATCCTCTTTGTTGCTAGTTCTAATAGCGAAGGTGTAGATCTATAGATTTCTCCATTATGATAACACATGATATTTTTCTTTGAATAATGCATGTGTATCAAGTTGAAATAAAGTACTCATGTGCACACCCTTAACAAGCACCATAGCCCCTCTCATTATATTGCACCCTCCACCCAATAAAATAGCATGCACACCAAAATCATTAAGTTTTCTTATAGAAATTAGGTTATGTTCTAAACTAGGTATATGTAGTACTCAATTGATCCCCTTCACTCATCCATCAAGGAATCAAATTAGTACCACCTCCCTCTCCTTTTCTCAAGGTGGGACAATTCACTATTAATAAGTATTTCCTTCAGAATTAGTCAAGAATTAATGCACCTTGACATGAAAAATTGGTATATAAATATAGGTCCACTTCCCTTTATATTCATGCTTCCATGATTGATACATCAAATTAGCTTGATTCAATTATTCTCTTATAAGACTTAGATTAAGACCATAAAGAATCAAATCGATAACGTCTTGGTATCTATAGAAAAATTTGAGGAAACAATTATTGTGGTTGTAGTGAAACCACCAATTATAGTTGAAGCAATTGTAATCTCGGTAGTACTAACAACACATGTAGAGGTACTATCTATAGGGAATAATTATTTTTTGTTTCATTTGCAATAACACTTTGAGTTGTAATCCATAGGGTTGATTTAGATTCAGTTTAGTATATTGCCAAGTTTTACTATTTACCTACTATCTTTAAGGCTCCTACTATTTATAGGACATGAACCAACAATAATTTTAATTCTAGATTTGAAGCAATTCTTAATTCCAATAGCAGTAATTTTAGAAGCAAAGCTAGAGACCAAGGTAATGCACCATCTCTTGACCTAGGAGGGGGAATATTGGTTGCATCAAGAAGAATCTATCTATCTATCTATCTATCTATCCATCTATAGATCAAAACTAGTGATAACTCTAGCACCCTCTATATTTTAGACATCTCAAAATAAGGAAATTATTCAAATTCATGTTGAGGTTTCTTTCCTTCTCTATTTATAATAATATTTATATGATATTCATCTCCAAGGTACACCTTCTCATTTCCATATTCTTCATATTTCAAGAACTAACCCCAATTTAGGGTCACATGGAAAGATGCACCAATGTCTATTAATCATGCTCCATTCAATGCATGGAAATAGATTAATGTCTAATACCATGGATCCATCACGTGTAATGACATAAAAGACCATAAAACAACATGTAGTTCCATCCAAATGCATATAAAAGACATGAAAATACATGTAACTCACATGCAATTGTATGCAACCAAATCTAACCAACATGCAAATACATGCAAACAATGTGAAAGCACATACAACCAACATGTAATTACATGAAAGAACTTTAAAATCATAATCAATCCAATAAAATACATCAAATTTGATATCAAATGCAATGGAAGTACCATGCTTGCATATAAAACACTAAAATATTTACAAACAAAATATTGATAGAAGTACAAGAAAACTATGCCCATGAAATAGAAACAAGACAATGGTTTTCATACACTAACCATTTGAGGATAGTAATGTAAGATTTACAACCAAAATAATTACAATATCATAACAACATGTAAACAAGCAATTAGAAAAAAATTAGAATCAAAGATAACGAAGAAAACTTCCACACAAAGAAGCGATACAAGATGTACATAGGGAAAACCATTTAAGGTAAAAATCCCCACCCTCTAAAGCATAGAACTGATGTGTTTCTATAAAAATAGAATATTAGGCTCAAATACTTTCATGAAGATCAACATCCAATTCCAATGGAGGAAATCGAGTAGAATAAAACCTGCATTATAAAAAGATTCTCATCAATTTCAGCCCAAACATCTAATATATATGCAATAACCAACTAGGGCACCAAAAATTATTTTTGGAAAACCATGAAAAAAACATGGGAAATATGGTGCCCAACTCTATGATCCAGACTCCAATGTCCCTCCTCCGTGATGGATCAATAAACTAAGAATACAATATTATCTTACATGTTAAAAATTTACCCATAAAATCAATTTGATCATACTCCATATTTTCTAAGATGCTTTATGGCATGCATCATAGACTGTCATAATATGATCAAGATTATAATTCCACTTTTAAAAATCTGCCTTATATTCTTATATGTGCATCATAGAATATCTTATGTACTTACAATGTAATAGACACTCTTACACATCTTATGTGAAATAATGATCTTATGCATGATTTACACACATCTCATACTAAGGAATACACAATGCATAATGGTCAAGTTGTTAGATGCACAGGACAACTAAGAGGGGGGGCGAATTAGTTGTACATTAAAACATTCAACCCTTATCATGCATTAGCAAAATGTAAACATATGAAACAACAATGCAGACACAACCATACACAAGAGAACACTAGATTTACATGGAAAACCTTAAGAAGAGAAAAACCATAGTGAGGATTAGCTCACATATATATGAATAGCAACACTGAATACAATTAGGCTCACTACCTAAAATAGAAGAAAGGCTCATTGTCGAGTGGCTCATTGCCAAGAGGAAAGAATAGAAGAAATTGTTATAAAGAGATTCACTATCACAAAGCTACGGGAAAATCCACTGCTACAAGTCTATGCCATCTGCAACCTTTGGCTCACTGCCTCCAACAACTTCAATCACACTGAAAATGTAGACACCTTCTGCTCACTGCATTTGGAATCATAGGAATTTAAGCTCACACTTAAATTGTTGCCCTTGATCACGTTTTCATCATTCACACACTACACAACATCTCCAACAACTCACCTTTCATTTATACCATTCACAACCTAAACAATCTCAATTAGGTCAGCCTTAATGAAATGTATGCACCTCAAGTGTGCATCACCAAATAGGTCAGCACCAAACACTTCCATGATGGAAATGAGTGAAGGCAGGCCATGCCAAGGGTTAATTAGTGTATACACCTAAAAATGGTCTGGATAATCTAATTAATTAAATACAATTTATTTGATTAATTGACTCCTTTAATTCATCTACTACTAAATAAATAAAATTATTTATTTAGTTCACTTCTAATTCTTCTATTATTTCATCTAAATTAAATAAGCAAATTTAATATTTTATTTTATTTAATTATTAAATTCTCCTATTTTAATCACATCATTTTATCTAAATTAAATAAACAAATTTAATACTTTGTTTTATTTAATTATCTATTTCTTCCATCATATTTATTTAATAAACAACTTACTATAGTTTGCTTTATTAAATTAAATATCTTCTTTTTGATAAAATTGGAATAAATCAAATATTCAATGAAAGCATATTTCTACAACTCATCATATGCACCTACCAAATTAGATATTTGATATCTAATTAAATTCAACTCAATCTTCACGAGTAAATTTGGAGACAAATTGGAGACAAATTTGCAGGCAACCTCTTCATCTTCTTCCATTGATTCTTCCTATCCTCTGGCTGAGTGTTTTTGTGGGGAGGAACAATCTCCATAATCATCTCAGGCTTCTTCATCTTTGACCATTCAATCATTTAGATCAAATCCAGACCTTTGCTTTGTTGCCCCTTCACAAATGTGCTGTCGGGAATCTATAAATACAACCTCTTTCTACAAGAAAAAGGATCCCAACGTTGTGCAAACTTACTCTATACAAATACATTTACAAATTTTGAGCAATTCGGCATTTAGCAATTTAGAATCATTTCAATCATTTAGTTTATAATCATGTCTTTCATTATAGATTGCATCTTAATATAACTTCTATTATCATATCAAATGTAGCTTTCAATTATCAACAATCAATATCATAGCTTTTACATCATATAGCTTGCATATCATTTAGCAATCATATAGCTTATCATTCTCATTCTCTAGATTGGCATTTTAACAGTCACAATGCTTACAAAATCTGAGAGCCCCGTGATTTAATAAATCTTTGGAGATAGAGAGCAATATGATGCTTTCAATAGATTTCTTGTTTTTATTAGATTAATCATTGTTTAAATCTATTGATATAATGTATTATTGATTGTGTTTGTTATTCATTTACACAAATTTTACTCACATAAATTGGTGCCCACTGTGGGGCCGGAAAACCCCATTTTAACATCTTTTTTTGAAAAGTATGCTTGCAAGCTTCTAACATGTTTTATTTTAGTGCGATTGAGAGTTTTTACGACGCATACAATAGATCTATTAGCGCATCCGAGCACTGTTCCAGTGCATCTATAGAATATTCCAGCGCATATGACCCATGTTTTAGCACATCTGAGTTTTTGTTTCACCAGTCAGGGGGTTTTCTTTTGGCGCATTGACCTTTTATTTTAGCGCATTCATCAATTTCCATAGCGCATCGAACTATTATTATAGCACATTTACATTATGTTTTAGCGCATCTGATAACTATTGTGGTGCATCTAAGTATTTTTGCAGAATTTTAAAAAATTTGAGGACTAATTTTTGTTTTCTGTGTTCCAAGTGCAAAATACGCTTGCCAAAGACAATTATTAGAAACACTTACAACGGTCAAAGACAAAAATTCAAAAATTACTAATGGTGTTTGCAAGGATTTGGTTTATTATTGCTTTTTCTTTGGTTAAGATAATGCATCTAGCTTAATTAAAGAAATAGTTTGAACCCCATGTATATTGTGTTTCGAAAGCAATAGGCTTATGCTCTCCTCTTAACTAGGTGATCAGAATGTTAGACTTGCTATCCTGGTTTATTAAATCCTTTAGAAGGCCTGTCGTAGTGGGAAAAAGTACTCACCCTACGGGAATGACCTAAGTGGGAACAACCAAAGCCAAGTTTTCCAACCCACTCTAATCAAAAGTGAATTTGGGGAAACCCACAATTCAACGGAAGTGTGCAAGATAACCATCCCCAAAATCTTTGTTCTAAAGATTGGGAGGTCTCCTGAGGGAGTTTGTCATTTGCCACTCTAAACGGATACCCTTTCTAAGAACTTTAGTGTAGAATCCAACTGTGTCAGTTTCCAAACACTTTTTATATCACGATGCAAGGGGAGGGAAGAATATGCCCCCAAGACAGTCACCATATAACTATCAGAGACCCTAGCCAAAAGTGGAGGATTCGACTTTGGTTAAGACTCGGGAAAGGTAAAAACACAGGCGCCCTTTAGGGGGTGACAGGGATGTGTGAGTTGACATAGTTGCAAGCTATGGGCTGATATTCTAAGTGACCTACTTGACAATTAGAAAAGTGCTTGAACTATCTTTATTTGTGTCAAACCTGTGGAAATTGAAAGAATCAGACCTGATTGTAGAACACTCACTACATGTTTAATACATAGAATCTAAAACAACTGTTTACAATTTGGCTTTAGTGTGTGAAGTTATTTTCAAAGGTATCATCCAATTAGATCATCAAACTCCAAATATTTACAAGCAAAAGACCCCTCCAAAAGATTAATTTGGTCAAGAAATTACAACTTGGAATTAATCTTTTTACTAGGAAAAAGTAGAACAACTAGACAAAATTGTGAAAATACTGACAACTCCCAGACCAACACATTTACACTTTGTTTTAGTGCATCTCCCTAGTTTAAACGATGCATCGAAACTCTATTTCAATGCATATTTCTAGTTTTATAGCGCATCTACGCCTAGTCTATCGACACATTTATCTAGAATATTAGCTCATTTAAACTTTGTTTCAATGCATCTATCTAGTCTGTTAGCGCATTTACCCAATCTGTCAGCGCATGTACCCAATTTGTCAGTGCATACACCCTATTTTACTGTGCATCTACCCTGTCTAACAACATATACACATTATCTTTCTGTGCAACCACATTCTGTTTTAGCACATTTGAGGTTTGTTATAGCACATCCACAAAATTAAAAACTAGAGCTATTTTTACCTCCCATCAAACTGTTGACATCAGAACTCGGATCTTTGTCAAAACAAAAACATTTTGTCAGTCCAACCAGTGTCTTAAACTTGGAAAAATAGGACCTTACAAGCTAAACTCTTTCAAATTAAACCAAGATCTTACACTTTTAAAGTGCGATATTATCAAACACAACTCTTGATTATTACGCTAAGTTTGATTATCAGGATCAGTCATCCTACAATCATGAAATGAAGCAAAATAATCAAATTTTAACTTTGTCTCATCAATAGAATTTTTCATTCTATTTGACTCCGTTAATATCCCTTGGCACTCATCCAAACAAAAAGATCAAAGTTTAGTGAAGATAACAACACTTGTATGCCAATTTTTACAAGGTTACAAATATAGAAACATAGAGAAAAAGAAATTGAAACACTAAATACCATGGTTGAAGAAAATCCATTTCATAGATTCCACCAAAAGGACAGTAATGAAATAACCCAAGAGGACATTCAAACTGCACAACAAGATCCTAACTTTCACCAATTCATGCAAAAAAAAATAGAATAAGATATGGAAAAATACCTTTTGATGCTAGTTGAACTAGGTGCAAAACTTCCAAAGGACTTTGATGTTAATCGACTAAAAGAAGCACCTATAGCAGTTGAAACTAAACCACAAAACACACAACACACATATCAAGTGAATGTCTTAACACATCAAATGAAAAACTTGCAACAACTTCAAGATATGCAAAAAGGGACCACAAAAAGGTACTCATTACAGGACATTTGTTCCTATCCTTTTGACCCAAGTGTAGACATGATACCATTTCATAGACATTGTGAATTCCTAAAATATGACAAGTACAACGGTAAAACTGATCCAATTGATCATGTGAGGGAATTTAGAACCATGAGTTTAGAATTTGCACAAGAGGAAACTTATCTAATAAGGTTATTTCCAAGAATCTTAGGAGGTAAATGTATGGAATGGTTCTCTAAACTACAACCAGGAATTCGATCTTTTGAAGAACTAGTCAACAAGTTTATCTCACAATTCTCCTATAATATTCAACACGAGCTAACAATAAAGGACCTTTACAATATGAAACAAAAGAAAGGTGAAACATTCCTCTCATTTTTACAATGATGGCGAAGGTTGTTTGCTAGGTATCCTTGTTCCATACCTGAACAGGAAAAGATGGAACTATTCATTGACAATCTAACTGATGAAATGAGCTATAGGCTTGAACTCCAATGTCCACCTATGTTTGAGAAAGTGATTGAAAATGGGATCAAGATCGAAGAAGCCTTGCTCAAAAGAGGGGTAATAAAACATTACAATGAAGGATCAAACAACACAAACTCCTCAAATCACTACAACAATAATGATAAACCCAAGTTTTGGCAAAAGAATAGAAATACTAGTAACAATGATGTTGCAAATGAAACACAAAATGTGAAACCAGTATTTAACTTGATGACAATAACTGTGAAGACCAATCAAAACAATGACCAAAACATCAATCAAAACAACAATCTGAACAATGGAGAATCTAAACCACAATCATATCAAAAACCATCAAATCGAAGAAGATTCACACCATTGGGACAAACACTAGAATCAACAATGAGAGAACTTCTTACACATGGACTTATCACATTACCTGAAGCAAGAAATTGGGAACCAAGAGTCAAGCCATCTTGGTGGAATGATGCAAATTTATGCGACTTTCATAAAAAACAAAGGACACAAAACAAACGATTGTATGCAGTTGAAACATCTAGTACAAGATTTGATTGGTAATAGGAAGGTATTCATAGAGGGACAACAAATGAACAATGATCATAGTGCATTTAAAAATCCTTTACCAAATTATGAAAAGGGAGAATCTTCTTTTGCAAACAGTAAAGGTAAAAATGTAAATTACATTTATGACAACACTATTCATTGTATTTATGCGGTTGAGAAGAATGGTGTCGTTAATAATCAAACTGATAACGTCAGAATCAATGACATCATAACACTAAATTTGATCTCGAGCATGGATACATCCAACAATCAGATCAATGTCATAAAAATTAGGGAAAACAAATATTATCAACCAGTCAATGTGACAACAAGGGGGCAATCCAAGGTAATATTGAAAGGAGTTTCATCTAAAACCATTGCTACTCCTTCAAATCAGTACAACATAGTCGATCAACTACAAAAAATACCAACACAAATATCAACTTTGGAACTCCTTAAAATCTCACCATCTCATAAGGAGGTTTTGGAACAAGCTCTTGTGGCCACAACAGTACCCAATAATCTGGATGTTTGTCAATTCCAAGCTATGGTGGGACACTTAACCACGCCTCACTGCCTATCATTTTCTGAACAAGATGATGTATCACTTACTCATCCACATAATGTTTCCCTTCATATTGAAGTCTTAATCCACAAACAACAGGTTAAACGTGTCCTAATAGATGGTGGAGCTGGTTTAAACATTTGCACTTTAAAATTGATCCATGCACTAGGATATTTTGATAATGCTATTGATGCCAGAAGGAAAAACACAATAAAAGCCTATGACAAAGAAGAGATATCCTCCAAGGGATTGATTGTGTTGCCTATTCAAGTGGGACCAATTTTGAAGAATATTATTTTCCAAGTATTAGACAAAGTGTTGACTTATAATATACTCTTGGGACATCCCTGGATTCATGAAATGCAAGCAGTACCTTCAACTTATCATCAATGCTTAAATTTTCCCGTCAATGGACAATAAATCACTATTTCGGCTGACTACAACAATCCCCAATATTGTAGCATGCTTAAAACAACTCAAGACACTTTTGTGCCCCATAATAGGGAAGCAAACACTTCTAGTTCATCCAACGGTGAAAGGCAACTAAACATTGTATCTAAATGGGTTGAGAAAAAGGACCAGTCAAAAGAGACAAGTGTTGCTGACTCCACTCCATCAAACAATGAAGCTCAACTGGATTCTCTATCACAACAATTCAAAGAAAAGATCCAGTTAAAATACAAAGGCATGGGAGAGTATTCCATTGAACAATCTTTGTGTTTTTCATAGTTGTTTCCATCTCCAAAATCATATGGGAAGCCATCAACACAACCATCATCACAACCTACCATAGTTTTAAATGATATATTTGTAAGGGAAAGTACTTTAGAGGATGAATCTGAAGATAAGACCATCCTCAATTAGCTCTACAAAGATGAGGAAGCATCTACATTGACAACTATCAGCATAAAGACAAATCAATACGGAAAGGGAAAAACAATATTAGAGAAAATGGGATATGTATGACAAAGACCTACTGGAAAAATAAAAGAGGGAATTGTAGAACCCATTCAACCTCTCACACTTCAGTCAAAAGACAAAATAGGACTGGGTTATATAGGGGAAACAAAAGAAGAAAACACTCATAGAGTTGTTGAAAGAATCCTTCAAATGCGGGATAGTTCTAAAATAGATTCCAATGAGTATGAGTGGGATTCTTTATTTGAAGCATCATACAAGGACATACCAATTGATGTCATAAAATAGTATGCACCCACATGCGAGGAGGGACAAAGCTTAGGGACTAGACCCCTTGTATCTAGATCACAAAATATCGATGACTCAAGTAAGGATGGACAAATATCGAGTGAGATAGATGACTTGGAGGAGAGTGATATCATAGACCTTGACATCACCACTAACAACTTTGACAACACTGCTATTAGAACCCTTACTGTCATTGACCTTAGCCAATCTGATGACCTTTTACCCTTAATGCATCATGAACTTATCGATTGGGAACCAACTGAACCTATCAATATTCCTATCTTTGTGAATGATGATGCTATCGTATATTTCCTTTGTTGTGATGAACTTGACACAAGTTCTAATCATAATTCTCATAATGACGCTTCAGGTCAGGAGGGTGTCAAATCTTTAAGTTGCAAAATTGAAAATAGGAATAATGAATCTAATGGTGAAAACCATTTAACGGCAGCATTAGATCTCGAAAAAGTAAAAATAAAGAACGTATCTAATGGTGAAAACCTCTCTAAGGTACCAAAAGATGGGAGATTTGACAGCCTTCCAGAACACTATCATGAAGGACCATCAGTATTGGTGGAGCCTACACAGTCTATCAATATTGGCACAACAGAAAAAGAAAAGACTCTACATCTGGCAACATCTATGACTAAATAAGAAAAGCCTAAATTCACCAAGTTATTTGAAGAAAGACACATTAACTTTGCTTGGTCTTACTCTGATATGCCAAGGTTAGATCGAAATCTTCTAATGCATCATTTATCTCTACCATTTGGAATAAAACCTGTGAAAAAAAAACTAAGGAAAATGCATTCACATATCACCTTGTTGGTAAAGGCCAAGCTGAAAAAGTTGTTAGATGCAGTATTCATCAAATCTATTGATTATGTTGAGTGGATTTCTAATATTGTACATGTTTCTAAACTAGATAATAGTATCAAAATATGTACTAACTTCAGAGATCTCAACAAGGCATGTCCAAAGTACGATTTTCCTTTGCCAAACATTGACATTATTGTTGGCTTAACAGTGGGACATGCCATGTTATCACTAATGGATGGCTTCTCAGGTTACAACCAAATCAAGATAGCACTAGAAGATCAGGAGAAGACAACATTCACATGTCCATGGGGAACATTTTGTTGGAATGCCATGCCTTTTGGTTTGAAAAACGCAGGAGCTACATATCAGTGAGCAATGACCACCATTTTCCATGATATGATGCATACCTTTATGGAAGATTACATGGATGATATATTAGCAAAGTCATATACCAGAGAAGGACATATGGAGATCCTGGGAAAAATCTTTACCAGACTAGAGAAGTTCAATGTCATATTAAATCCTTAAAAATGTGTGTTCGGTGTTGCATCAACAAAGTTTCTAGGATACATAGTTTCAAAAAAGGGCATCAAAGTGGATCCCGCCAAGGTCAAGGCAATAATAGAAATGTTGCCATCGAAGAATATCAGTCAACTACAATCTCTACAGGGTAGGCTACAATCAATCAGGAGGTTTATCTCCCAATTAGCAGACAAAGTCATCCCTTCAATCATTTGCTACATAAGAATGTATCTTTCAAATGGGATCAAGGATGTGAAACAAATTTCAATCAAATAAAGAAATATAAAACAATATTTGATGTCGCCCCCCATATTGATGCCACCTACAAAAGATAGACCCTTATTACTATACATTGCAACAAATGAGATTTCTTTGGGAGCTCTATTAGCATAGGAAGATCCTAAGGGAAGGGAACAAGCTATCTATTATATCAGCAGGACTCTGAATGGTTATGAGATAAATTACACCTTCATCAAAAAAGCTTGTTTGGCGGTGGTATTTGCTACTCGGTAGTTGCAACATTAAATGTTAACCCACACAGTCAAACTCATAGAAAATATTGATCCATTAAAGTATTTACTCAGCAAGGTTGCTCTAACAGGAAGACTAGCCAAGTGGGTCATGATCTTGAGTGAATTTGATATCCAGTATGTGGATCGAAGAGCCATCAAGGGTCAAGTGATAGCTGATCAATTAGCTAAAGCTCGATTACCTAATGATCGCACAATGAACATTGAGTTTCCTAATGCAAACATTTTTACTGTGACAACACAACAATCGAGGCTTTATTTTGATGAGTCATACACACAACAGGGATCGGGTGCAGGAATTCTATTTGTTACACCTCAAGGACATACCATCCCAAAGTCCTATAGACTCATGTTTCCATGTACAAATAACGTAGCTGAATACAAGGCATTAATTATTGGCATCAAAGTGGCAGTTGAATGGAAGATCACAGAGCTACAACTATATGGAGATTCACAACTAGTAATTTATCAGGTAAATGATGAATATCAGACAAAAGATGAGAAGTTGATGTCGTATAAGAAAATGGTGGATGATTTCAAAAAGTAATTTATGAATATCAAGTTTGAATAGATTCCAAGGGTAGAAAATAAAGTTGTTGATGTTATGGTGATGATTGCTTCTCTTACAGTTGCCAAAAAAGCGAGGTCATTATGAGTTTATGGTGGAACAAGTGTCTAACCCTGCTTATGATAATCCATAATCTCAAACTATATGCCATTTAGTTGACATTGAATCCTCAATTTATGGAAATACCTATGCTTACCTAAAAGACAATATCCTTCCTCCCAATCTTTCAAGAAACTAGAAATGCAACTTCATTCACCAAACCGCAAGATATACCTTAATTGCTGACATACTTTATCGTCGAGGTCTAGATGGTACTCTTCTTCAGTGTCTAAAACATAACAAGTCTAAGAAAACTTTACATGAGGTTCATGAAGGTATTTGTGGAACTCATTCAAGCAGACTAACCCTAGCGAAGAAGCTCCTCCGTTTGGGTATTACTGGACGAACATGCAGGAGTCTTTTCAATTTGTTAAGAAGTGTGAAAAATGTCAAATACATGGTAACCTAATCCATGCACTGACGCAAGAATTGCAACTATTCACTTCAACATGGTTTTTTTGTCAGTGGGGACTGGACCTAGTAGGAAAGATTAATCCATCATCATCCAATGAACACAAATTTATAATCACAACAACATAGTACTTTACAAAATGGATAGAAGTTGTTCCCTTGACAACAATCAATATAAAACATATTTCTTCTTTCATACTGAATTACCTCATCTGTAGGTATGGAATTCGTCAGTCCATTGTCACAGACAATGGTCGACCTTTTAAGAATCAGGTTGTTCAAGAATTGTGTGAGAGGTTTCATATCCAACATCATTTTTCAACATCATACTATCCTCAAGGAAATGGTCAAGCAGAGGCCTCAAACAAAACTATCCTAAAAATCTTGAAGAAGACTATCAACAATGTTAGACATGATTGGCACGCTTAATTAGATCCTGCTCTCTAGGCATACCGAACCAGCATTAGAACACCTATAGGAGGTACACCATATGCCTTGGTATATGGATCAAAGGCCATACTACCTATTGAGGTTGAGATACCATCACTCTGTGTGTCACTAAAGGGAATTATTTCAGATGAGGATTATAGAGTGTCTAGACTTTAAGAGTTGGAACTACTGGATGAACGTCGTCAACAAGTTGTGAACCATTTGAAGGAATATCAATAGAGAATGTCCAAAAGCTACAATCATAGGGTAAAACCTAGAACATTTCAGGTTGGTGACTTGGTCCTAAAGGAAAACCCTCAGAATCAACAAGACAGAGAAAAGAAAGGGAAGTTTGAACCTAACTGGCTAGGTCCCTTTGTTATCATATCAATCTATGGAACTAGAGCCTATTGACTGTCTACACCTAAATGGGATTTGTTTGATGAAACTATCAATAGTATCCATCTCAAGAAATTTTATACCTGAATCATCTAGTGCACGATTGAAATAGTTACCCTGATGAAAACCTAGAAAACAAGCGTCTTGGTGAAAAAAAAATATTAAAATTTTGAAAAAGACAAAAATACAAAAATAAATGAAAAAGAGAAAAATAAATAAAAAATCATAAAGTCTGAAAAAGTGCAATAAAAATAAGTAGTGAAAACCTAGAAACAGGTGTTACTTGTGATTTAAACTAGCTTTTCCATCTATTGGAGACATGTCTTGATGTTTCACTTTCATCATCTTTCCACCTATCGTCTGAAGGGGAAAATCACATGTACATATCCTGGCAATGTGGTTGTGTCTCACCCTAGCTTGGTGACAAAATCCTAAACTCACTAGGGGCAATAAACTTAAGCTTAAACAAATAGACAAACAACAATATGAAAACACAACAAACACAATGATCATAGTGAAACCCAACATTGAACATTCATCGAACATTAGAACATTTCGGAAAATCAACCATTCATATTAAACAACTACAATCAAATCAATCAAAACAATTCTAGATGGATGATATTCTTTTGAGTAATGATTTTTATCACTTTGGCATGAATGTTCAGATGTTGTACTTTGATTTTTGTTATCATTTCTTTGGATCAACTTGATGATGTAGTGAGCTAAAGAAGCTAGGAAGGAGAATGGTATTTTCTTTTCCTATTGTCTGTGAATTGATCATCATTTTTGTGTGAATTTTCGCGAGATGTGCTCTACAAAGCATCATTGATGACATTCAGAATTCACATAACAAAATGATTGATTCTTGTCTGTTTACGCAAGAAATGCTCAAGACATCTCGGTTTAATTATACCTAGATGCTCGTGTTATGCAATATCAAAAATCATGAAAGTAGTACTCAGGCCATCATGGTCTAACTCATACCATTGATGCTTGTACTCACTTTCAACATTTTAAAAGCTTAATGATCATAAAAATCATGATAAAGGGAATGTTAACGTGACAATGCTTGCATATATATTTTCATAGTAAAATTAGATTGCATTCATGTTAGTTTTGCATCTGCAGAGTATTTGTTCCAAAAGCTGGTGAAGGATTCAAAAACGATGTTATCTTTTCTCATTAATGGATTGAGTATACTTGACATTAACAAAAAAACATCATCATTATCATATAATTACATAATCATTTCCATTACATGCATTATAAATCATTATTATTGTATTTCATCATTCATACATTTGATCATATATTTTGCATCATATCATATTTTTCATTTGTGCATCACATCATATAATTGCATGAGAAAAATATCAAAAAAATGTATCATTTACATAGTTGCATTTTTCATTAACATTATCATATCATACATCGCACATTAGAAGTATCATCATTTAAACAACATTCATCCATTCATTACATCATATATTCGCATTTGAAATTTCAAAAATATAGTACATTATATTCCATTTACAACATTATGTCATATATCGTAGAAACATCATATCCAAAATTATACATATAGATGCATTTTCATATCATTTAGGTATATACATTATCATACATCCATCAGTCGATATAAATAGTACATGCATCATGCATACATACATCCTCATTATAAGCATAATCACATGTAATATCATAAATAAAACATCATAAAATCATAAACATGTCATCATGATCATAAATTGCATCCATAACATCATCATATAAATCATCACATGGCATATAGAACATGAAATTAAATGCATCCATCATAGAACCATATAGAACACATATAGATCGATCAATCCGCCGCATATCATATAAATCTCAAAAATCATAATGTCAAGTATACAATGATATCTGAAATGTAAAGAGATACAACATCAGAAATGGCTATGAATAAAAAAAAATCAGAGTATACATCATGTCTCAAAATATATCAGAGAATCTAATCATGAGGCTATGTGCTACTAGCCCCAAACGGTGTTGACATCTCTGGACCAGTGCCTCCCCCACCAAACGTCCCAAGATCTCTCAGGTCTCTCATAAGAGGTTGTGTCACACCCCTACTCACAGTCCTAGACTGGCTCTTGCTTGATCAAGACTGAGCATAACTGACTCTCTGCTCAGAGGGAAGTGCATCATGGTATCGGCCCCTGTAATACTCGGCCTCTCTACCCACACGAAGAACCTCTCTCATATAATTAGCCATAGAGGTACCATCGGCTAATCTCTACAATCTCTCAGCTGTCAACTATTCCTGCTCTACAACCTGTCTACCTGCATCTCTATTGGTCGTCAAAGAGGCTATTTGTGCCTGGGAAGCTGCCAATTGTGCCTGTACCTGTGAAAGAGTCTGTGCATGAGCCTATGCTTGAGACTGCATATGTGTTTGTGTTTGCACTAATAGCCCCCGGGCCTGAATTAGTTGACCCTGTAATGTTTGTACCTACACCTGTAAACTCACAATCTGAGTCTATTGATGCTAGGAAGGTACCCCAATCTGAACATGCTGCTCTACAGGAGCTACTAGAGATCGCCTCTTACGAGGCACCATGAAGTCTCTAACGTCAATAGCTGGACCTCCTCCACCATCTCCACCATCTCCACCCCCATCTCCACCATCTCCATCTCCCTCATCATCACCACTACTCTCCTCGTCATCACTGCTCTCCACATCCTCCTCCTCCTCCTCACCTCCTTCATCTATCTTGCGTCGCTGACCATGTGCAACTGCAATCTCCTCCTCATCGGGTAATGGCAATGGCTCATTTGGAATAGATATACGTGGAAAAGGATGTAAAGCAAAATACTCTTCATAATTTGTTGTGATAGGAGCCTCGAAGATCTCGAGACAAATCTCCCAAACCAAAGGCTGTAGACCCTGGTACTCCTGAATTGTAGTATCATATGATAGGTCGGGTCCCTAATAAGTGGAATCAACCTAATGTTGGGCATAATGTGCAACACCCTAGGGCATCCCCTATACTATGTCATATTTTCTGAGTACCCTCCTAAACAAAAATATCTCAATAACAAAATGAGTCCTACCAATCAGATACATGGACTGACAGAGGTATGGCATCTTTGTATCATCATCATCCCAATGCTCACAGTCCAGATAAGACCACCATGTAACAACCTCTACATCATCCAAGACTCTCCTCCAATGTTCCAACTTGCCTATTCTAGGCTGAGCAAGTCGACCTGCATATATATGAACATATGGCCTCATGGCGGGTCACTATCTGACCATCACTAGACGCGTCATAGCTATATGCTCCCACGCCCACACTTGAAGTAATGTAACCCCATAAGACAAAATGCCACCTCGAAGGTAGACCACCTGATGAAAATAATGATAAAGATAAGCGAGCATACACATACCCCAAGCATATCTGGTACCATGACCGATCATGCTCTCCAAAATATGGCCCCACCCAATAGAAAGTCCCTTTGACCTATGATCAGGACAAAGGAATCCTCCAATAAAACCAACAAGTACCGATGGCAAGGTAGCATAGGCATCAAACCTTCTCTCACCATGGAATCTCGTATCCACAAATATGGTCATCTTGAAACACTTGGCATAAAGCATCAATCCCACCCTGCTCTGAAGAATCATAAATAACCACCTCCCTAATAAAAAGTATCCGCAAAATCCACCACACATCCTCAGGAGTCACTGTCATCTCGCCGGTGGGAAGGTGGAAAGTATTGTGCTCACTATGCCATCTCTCTGCAAGGGCTGTCAAGAGACCCTGATTAATCTTAATTTGGGGCATAGATAAAAAAGAAGATAAACCATAACATGTGATAACTACTATCTCAGGCTGCACTAGCTGTGGTATTAAATCGAATGTCCTAGGAAACCCCTCTCAAATCTGTAAGTTCGTCAATGACTCCTATCATCAAAAAATAATTGAAATTCAATAATCTTTGTCTATTGAACCTCACCTATCATGAGGTCAATCATCAATCTAAAAAAATTGTATCCTGCCTATCATAAGGTCAATTAATCAAATCAACCTCACTTATCATGAGGTTTATCAATCAAACTATAATTATCCCTTGCTTATCATGAGGTTAATTATTATCAATCAATCATCACACCTCACCTATCATGAGGTTGATCAACATATAATCTATCAGGATCATCAATCAAATCAAATCAGATCAAATCAAAGGCTAACATGATAAAAAAATCAACAAAATCAAGGAGTAAATTAACAAAATCTATCATTCTGACTTAGATGTGCCAAACCAGTGTTTTTATGCACCAAAAAATTCAATGCGCCATTAAAAATTATCAATGCGCTAAAATAGGCGATCAATGCGCTAGATCATTGGATGCACCATTTTAGGAAGTCAATGTGCCATTTCAGCAAACCAATACGCTAGATCATTGGATGTGCCATTTCAGGGCGTCAATGTGCTAAACTACAAAGTCTATGCGTTGAATCAATCTATGTGCTACTTTAGCCTATGGATGCGCTAAACTATCTGACCTATGCGCTAAATTATCAATGCGCTATAATAGTTTACCTATGTGCTAAACTAGTGAATGCGCTAAAACTACAACTCGATGTGCTACCTCGGCCGATGTATGTGCTAAAATAAATTAAAATGATTCAAAACAAAATAAAACGGTATGAGGACATAATAACCCAGCCAAAATAACCCTAGACAAAATAACCTGACCAAAATAACCCAAGGACAAAATAACCCAGGGTCATAATAACCCATGGACAAAATAACTCGTGGTCAAAATAACCCATGGACAAAATAACCCATGGTCATTTTAGATCAAGCTAGTAAACTAGAAATGACATAAAATAAATTATTAATATGATTGTGAGGCACCATAGAGGCTATTTAGGTCATTTTTAGACCATATATCCATTATATACCCCTAAAATAGCCTTAAAACACCTTTAATATGCTTAAATAACCTATAAAATGGTAAATAATTATAAAAATAAAGGCAATTTCGTGGGAATAGGTTGGTTAAGAGTTATTATGAAAAGATATAAATGAAAAGGCATTAAGAAGATATATAAAGTGATAGAATTAAGAGAAGTAAAGAAAGGAAGAAGGGGAGAAGAAGAGTGTGTAGAGTGATAAGAAGAGGAGAAATCCAAATTCATAAAGGAAGATATTTTGTAATAAATTTGTTTGAACACTATTTTAAATTTTCGTAGGGTTTTCTAAAAGAGTGTACAAAAAATCAATATATTTTTTAGGGAACCAACACATTCTTCATAATTTTTAATATATACAATGCCTCTTTAGTTTTTAATAAGTCAAAAAAACAAGAATTTACTTATTGTAGATGGTTACACATTTTCATTTCATCAACAAGGCATCAATAAAATGATTTAGCGTTGTGTGGAATATTTTACAAATAAATGTTCAAGTCGGTGCTATACTACGACACAAACATAATCTGGTGATGTGATTAGCAGTACAAAACATAATCATGCTCCAAAATTTGAGATGATCACTGTCAAACACAAATTGAAAGAAATGAAAGACATGGCAGGCTTGACTTAAGATTCTAAAAGAAATATCATCCCTACTTCATGTTCTAATATTTCATTACCCATAGCAAGAGCAATACCATCAACCCATGCATTATCCAAAATGATTCGAAGAAAAAGATTAAGATTTGAAGCGCCGCCACCAAATCCTCACACATCGAAAGATCTTATCTTACCAGTTGAATATACAATTACCAATAGAGGGGAAAAGTTTCTTTTTCATGACATTAATGATGAGAATCATTTTTTAATATTCACCACCACACAAAATTTTCAATTACTGAAAGAATCTAAAAATTGGTTTAGTGACGGTACATTTTAAACAATGCCAAGTATTTTTCAACAGTTGTACATGATTGTTGGCTTGAAAAATGATGCAATATTTCCACTCATTTATATTCTTATGAGTAACAAAACAAGAACCACTTATACACAAGTACTTGCAGAATTAAAACAACTTCAACCTGATCTATACACAAAAACTATACTTATTGATTTTGAATTAGGTTTCATGGGAGCTATTTCTGAAATTTTTCCAAATGCGAATATTCAGAGATGTTTTTTCCATTTCTCTCAATGCTTGTGGAGGAAAGTTCAAGAAGAAGGTCGACAAACATGTTACAGTGTCGATGAAGTATTTACATATGAGATCAAGAAACTTGTTGCATTAGCTTTTGTACCTCAGATAGACATAATTGATGCATTTGAAACACTTCAACAATATCCTTATTATACATAACATGAGGAGACCCTGCAACCCATAACTGATTATTTTGAAGACACATGGATTGGAAGACTAACCAGAAGAGGCAACAAACGATCACCTAAGATTCCAATCATAATGTAGAATTGCTATTCAACTACTCAAGATGATCTTCCCATAACCAATTATAATACTATTAAGGGATGAAACAAAGGATTTAGTGAATTGCTTCAAGCATTGCACAACTCAGTCTAGAAATTCATCAAAGCAGTGAAAAAAGAATAGTCTCCAAGATAATAGAATAGAGAAATATATGGATGGATACACTGGGAAACCAAGCAAGAAAAAATACCATGGACTCAAAGAAAGACTAAAATGATTGGTTGATGGTTATGACAACCATAAAATTTTAGATTATATAAGAGGCATTGCTCATAATTTGACACTTTAATTGAAAATTTGAATAATAAAGTTTTTTTAGCAACATACATGCAATTTATTATTTTTTTTCCTTTCTCTATATTCTTATGGGGATATTTTGTCCATGGGTTATTCTGAACACGGGTTATTTTGGCTTGGGTTATTATGACCTTAGGTTATTTTGTCCCTAGGTTATTGTGACTGGGTTATTCTGTCCAGGGTTATTTTGGCCGGGTTATTATGTCCCGTAACCAAATAAAACACGTGAAATTCGAAAAGCACAAATTATGAGGATGTTCACGGGTACATACCTGAGGTCCATAGGCGGCCGAGTGGTTGTGTCAACACACGCACTCAAAACAGTGACTATGGTAGGGGATTGGCATTTTGCTCCAATTTGCTCTCACTCCAAATTTTCAAAACTCAATATGCACAAATGAATTCAAACTTCAAATTTTTAACCTTTTAAAGGTTAATTAAGGGGATTTTAATGGGATTTATTTATTTCATAGCCTGGGGGCTTAATTCAAATTTCATCATAGGGGCATTTTTTGCATTACTTGTCGGGGGATGAATCGCTACTTCATCAAATCATCACAAATTTTTTATTTTTTTTGAAAAACTCCAAAAAAGAAAATAAAAAAGATCATTGATTTATCTCCCGAGGGGGCATATATTCATCATCACTTCAAAATCAACATCTGGGGCATACTGATTTTTTTTTTTGTCAGTACTAGTAGCAGTAGCAAAATTTTCTTTCAAGCAATGCGTAAACACATCACTTCAAAGAGGGGCAAAATGTATACACCTAAAAATGGTCTAGATAATCTAATTAATTAAATACAATTTATTTGATTAATTGACTCCTTTAATTCATCTACTACTAAATAAATAAATTTAGTTCACTTCTAATTCTTCTATTATTTCATCTAAATTAAATAAGAAAATTTAATACTTTGTTTTATTTAATTATTAAATTCTCCTATTTTAATCACATCATTCTATCTAAATTAAATAAGCAAATTTAATACTTTGTTTTATTTAATTATCTATTTCTTCCATCATATTTATTTAATAAACAACTTACTATAGTTTGCTTTATTAAATTAAATATTTTCTTTTGCTAAAATTGGAATAAATCAAATATTCAATGAAAGCATATTTCTACAACTCATCATATGCATCTACCAAATTAGATATTTGATATCTAATTAAATTCAACTCAATCTTCACGGGTAAATTTGGAGACAAATTTGTAGGCAAACCTCTTCATCTTCTTCCATTGATTCTTCCTATCCTCTGGTTGAGTGTTTTTGTGGGGAGGAACAATCTCCATAATCATCTCAGGCTTCTTCATCTTTGACCATTCAATCCTTCAAATCAAATCCAGACCTTTGCTTTGTTTCCCCTTCACAAATGTGTTGTCGGGAATCTATAAATACAACCTCTTTCTACAAGAAAAAGGATCCCAACTTTGTGCAAACTTACTTTGCAAAAATACATTTACAACTTTTGAGCAATTTGGTATTTAGTAATTTAGAATCATTTCAATCATTTAGTTTATAATCATGTCTTTCATTATAGATTGCATCTTAATAAATCTTATATTATCATATCACAACATATAGCTTTCAATTATCAACAATCAATATCATAGCTTTTACATCATATAGCTTGCATATCATTTAGCAATCATATAGCTTATCATTCTCATTCTCTAGATTGGCATTTTAAGAGTCATAGTGCTTAAAAAATCTGAGAGCCTCGTGATTTAATATTTTTTTGGAGATAGAGAGCAATATGATGCTTTCAATATATTTATTTCTTTTATTAGATTAATCGTTGTCTAAATCTATTGATATAGTGTCTTATTGATTGTGTTTGTTATTCATTTACACATATTTTACTCACACAATTAGGACCCAAGTCTACATCACCACACTACTCAACACATCCACAATCCACAAATAGCACTAGCACACCAAGTCAACCAAACCTAAACTAACACTACAAGCAACCACATACACACTTCTCCAGGTCATGCAAACCACACAACAACACTTCACATCATCCACACATCATTTCAGAATATTCTACAACTCTACCACAACCACCTAAAACTAAGAACACCATCATTCTATGCAACCAAAAACATTGTCACAAAACACAACTTACTAACCAAATTTTTAGAACACCTTAGAAACTAAAACCTCAAGGGAAGGAAGTTACAGACAATATAAGAACATTCCCAAACTTGCAAGACAAGAAACCTTATTGCGGAGAAATACGAAGCAGTCTCATTTCTCCTAAACAACCTTCTATATAGACAAACAAATTGTCAAACACAACTTTCACTGCAAATCAATCCAAAAACTAAAACTCTAGATATAGAACCTTTGAACACCTCTGATCATCATATCCAAATTGCACAATCATATCTTCAACCATGAAGAAATACGAAGCACAACATTGAACACACCTATATCACACTGCACACTCTTTTATTCAAATTTTCTCAAAATCACTTGAAAACCAAGTGAACCAGTTGCATCAACAGCACCAACACAACACTACAACACCTTCTCATCATTACTGTAACATTTATAATACCAAAAATCTACATATCTACAATATCTACTCAACACCACACTAGAGGTTAACATTAGTGACAACATAGTGCAACACACTTACTGCTAACATCAATGAAAACACTACACCAATCTTCATGCTAGAGGTTGACATCAATAACCAACTATTTAAATTAATGAAAACACAAACATACTTGCAAAAATATCCCCCTTTGTCATTGATTGCAACACCAGCTCTAAAAACTATCAACAAAAAAAGCAACTCTGCATTAAGCAACACTCCCCCTTACTGGGATACATTTCACTCTCTCTCTTTACCTTTGTTCTTCAGAGACCATTCTCTTTACAATATTTGCCCCTATTTGAGGAGTTCTTCGACCATTACTCTCCCCTTGTGTTTTTCAGACTTCACTCTCTCCCCTTTAACGTTAATGGAAAATGGTAACAACTTTCCCTTTGACAACACTTGCTTAGAAATTTTATTTTATTTTGTGCTTCCCCCCTTTGAAATATGCATTCATTACTTTGACATGCCACTTGCATATTTCTCTTTAGGCAACACCAAAAAGCAATTGCTCTCTCTCCTACTCTTTTCCATACACCTCTCACTACTTCACATTTTGCATTACTCATTCTTCACTGTTCCCTCTACTACACACTCCCCTTAGGGACACAAGATATGCTCCACTTGACTACATCAAACACTACTACCTACTCCCCTAAGAGGTAGCCTTCATCACCAATTCAGGACCAAGAATGTTTCTTGAATGCTCAAATGGATAGATGCACCAAATTATGCATCTAGTTGAAAGGAGGGGCAATAACCCCTAACTTTTGTTGGAGATACTCAAAATTATCTTTAGGGAGATCCTTCATAAAGATATCTACAATTTGATCCTTTGTAGGAACATACTCCAACTTCACCTCACTCTTTGCAACGTTCTCTCTTAGAAAGTGATACCGGATAGAGATATGTTTTGTTCTTGAATGCATTATCGAGTTCTTTGAAATATTGATAGCACTTGTATTATCACATTAGATAGAAATATTTTCATCATATGATACTTTGATATCCTTCAATGTTTGCTTCATCCATGACACCTGTGTACAACATGATGTTGCTGCAATATATTCTGCCTCTGTAGTAGATAATGATATTGAATCCCGCTTCTTACTCAACCATGAAACCAATTTGCTTCCAACAAAGAAAGCACCTCCACTTGTACTTCTTTTATCATTTGTTCAACCTGCCCAATCTACATCTGTGTATGCATTCAAGGAGAAATTAGTATCCTTGGGATACCACAAACCAAAATCTAGAGTGTCCTTCAAGTATCTAAATATCCTTTTAACTGCTACAACATGTGATTCTTTGGGATCTTCTTAAAATCTTGCCACAAGACAAATTGAATGCATGATATCTAGTCTAGTAGTAGTTAGATATAGTAATCCACCAATCATTTATCTATACTTGCTATGGTCAACCTTAGGAGATTCATCTTTTTTGCTCAACTTTCAACTAGTAACCATAGGGGTACATACTAGTTTAGGATCTTTTTTTTTTTAAACTGCAGGAATCGGGTAGCATGACCCCCTATAAACTGTAGTGCGCCTAGTAAACTTTTTAACGTGATCAGCGGTGCTGGCATGACACACCCTCTAGTACCACGGGGGTGGGGGAGACTAGACCTCGTGACCAACCTCTTGCAACAAGAAAGATTTAGCCAACCGAGCTAGGGCCTCAACCCCTTCCTTGACATACTTTGACTATGAAATGAAAATACCTTTTTCTGGTTGATTGATTTGTAATCCAAGGAAAAAATTCATCTCCCCACACATTGACATCTTAAAATATTTTCGCATCTCCTCTGAAAAACTTTTTGCACATACCTTCATTTCCTTTGAAGATAATGTCATTCACATACACTACCACAATTAGGATTTGTTCTCCCTCAACCTTGAAGTAAAGGTTATTATTTGTAGTACCTTTTTTGAATCCTTGTTGCAACATGTACTTATCTAACCTTGCATACTAGGCTCTAGGAGCTTGTTTGAATCCATACAATGCCTTCTTCAACCTACATACCATGTTAGTATCATCTGATAACTAAAATCCTTCTAGTTGTTCAATGTACACCTCTTCTTCTAACTCACCATTCAAGAATGTAGACTTCACATCCATCTAATAAACCTTAAAGTCTTTATGTATTGCGAAAGCCAAAAACATTCTAATGGCTTCCATCCTTGCCATCAAAGCAAAAGTATCTTTAAAATCTATTCCTTCTCCTTGTGGGTATCCCTTACACACAATTTTAGCCTTATTTCTGACAGCGTTTCCATCCTCATTCAACTTCTTCCTAAAAATCCACTTAGTTCCTATCACATTCTTATTTGTCAATCTTGGGACCAATTCCTACGTCTAATTCTTTTCAATATGTTCCAACTCTTCTTTCATAGCCTTGATTTGATTCTTATCTTTGCATGCCTCAGTTATTATTTTAGGTTCCACCTCTGAAAGTAAAAAAAAGTTTACTTGTTCCTTTATCATAGTAGCCCTTTTCCTTGTCAACACACTTTTTCTCTTATCTCCAATGATCTGATATTTAGTATGATTCTTTTGCACATGACTTAGGAGTCTTAGGGATATTTTTCAAAGCTTATCCTCTTCAACAATCAATTTTTTTCTTTCTATTCTTTTTCTTCTTCACTACAAGGGGATTCATTAGATTCATATCCTTTTATCAATACAAAAATTTGATGTGGTTCTTCATCCACTTTGACACTTTCACTTTCAAAAATCTTCTTCAACCTTTTATTATAGCACCGATAGAATTTGCTTCTTGCAGAGTATCTAAGGAAGCTTCCTTCACTAGATCTTGCATCAAACTTTCCTAAGTTTTCTTCATCTCTTTTGATATAGTATTTACTTCCAAACACTCTGAATTATTTCACAGTAGGAGGTTTACCATACCATAACTCATAGGGAATCTTTGAATTGTTCACTCTTTCTTAACCTTTGTTAAGAATGTAAACTGCAGTATGAATTGCTTCTTTCCAATAAACATCAGACCTTAAGCACTTGATTTCAAATTTATTTCATTTTCAATCATATGTTTAAATGCTTTAACTTATCTAGATCTTCTAATTTTTCTTTAAGAAATGTCACCTGAGTCATTCTAGAATAATCATCAATGAATAACATAAAATACCTACCACCTTGAGAGCTTCTTATTCTGGTAGGTCTAGATAGGTATGTATGCACCAATTCCAAAGGACCTACAGAAGAATATTCCTTAGTCTTGAACCTCTTCTTTGTTTGCTTTCCCAATTGATATTCCTTGTAGATTGCATTGGTAAGCTTTGTAATCTTTGGTAGATCTCTCACAACATAAGTAGAGTCGATCTTTGCTAGGATATCAAAATTTATGTGACCCATTCTTCTATTCCATAGCTAAATTTCATTGATTTGAGACATAATACACTTAGCAAAACTACCTTTAAGTTGATAAACATTACCTTATGTCCTTGTATCTACAACAACCAAAGTTTCAGATCTTCCTTTTACGATTTCACAACCATCATCTTGAAACACAAGATTGTATCCTTTGCTACACATTTGTCCTACACTAAGAAGATTATACCGGAGACCCTTGACATAAAGAACATCATCTGTTTTATGCTTTCATTCAAAACTAATTGAACCTTTTCCATAAATCTTAGAAGATGTATCATCACCAAACTTAACAATACCACCATCATACCTTTGAATTTTAAAAAACTTACTCTTATCACCTGTCATATGATATGAGCATCCACTATCAATTATCCAGTAATTCCTCTCTTCTCTTGCATGAAAAGCAATCACCATAGTTCCTTCAATGTTGTGACCTGTTACCGAAGCACTTTCCTTCACACATCTTTCAAAATTCATAGAATTAGTTCCAACATTTAGAGTCATGGACAAGCATTCATCAATGTCATCATCAGGATAGTCTAATTCCTCATCATTAGATACACCATTGTCTCTTTCAACATAATAACTCTTCTTGAAAAAAATTCGTTTATGATCCTTAGGTTTGTCATTTAAAACTTTGATTGGACATTTAGAATAATAATGACCTATCTTTCCATAATTGAAACACTTAAAGGGTAACTTACCTCTGTATTTTCCACTACCCTTTTTCAATCTCCTTACAAAGTTTGCTTTCACCTCATCAAGATCATTCGAATTTGATTTATCAACCTTCTCTGCCTTGCAAAATAAGGAGTTTCTTTCTTTGTAGCATCTTGACCAAACTCTCTTAGTTTATAAGAAATTAAAGCACCAAACATCTGATCTCTAGAATAACTATCCAAATTTTGAGCTTCCTCAATAACAAAAACTTTAGAACTATAAGCTTTAGGAAGAGTTCTTAATACCTTTTTCACAACTTCACTTTCTTTTAACTTACCACCAAGACCATTGAATGCATTGACAACTTCATCCACTCTGAGCATGTAGGCAGTAATATCTTCATCTTCAAACATCCTTAGGGTTCAAATTTGGCTTTGTAGTTCTACATCTTCGCTTGCTTTACTTTATCATCTCCTTCATAAATTCTCTCCAACTTTGTCTGGATCTCTTTTATAATTTTCAAACTTATTACCTTTCCAAGCTTTGAATTAGAAAATCCACTCAATATAGCATTTTTTTGTTTTACTATTGTTCTCATATTCCTTGATCTCATCATCAGTTGTCAAACCAACAACAATAATAGTATATCCTCTTTCACTTGACTGTGAGACACCGAATCCAAGAGAGACTAGAAAGGACTCCATCCTAGCTCTCCAATAAGCATAATTTGTTCCATCAAACATAGGAGCTTTGATACCCTTCCTATGTGCCATCTGGATCTACCTCAAGTAGTTAAGATTTCTCAAAGGAACCACAACTTTGATACCAATTATTAGATACACAAGACAACTAAGAGTGGGGTTGAATCAATTGTACATTAAAAAATTAACCCTTATCATGCATTAGAAGAATGTAAACATATGAAACAACAATGTAAACATAACCATACACAAGAGAACACCATATTTACGTGGAAAGCCCTAAGAAGGGAAAAACCATGGTGAGGATTAGTTCACATATATATGAATAGCAACACCAAATATAATTAGGCTCATTGCCCAAAAAAAGAAGAAAGGCTCACCGTCAAGTGGCTCACTACCAAGAAGAAAGAAGAATAGAGGAAACTATTATAGATAGATTCAATATCTCAGAGCAACAAGGAAATCCATCACTGCAACTCTATGCCATCTACAACCTTCGACTCGCTGCCTCTAGTAACTTAAAGCACACTAAAAATTTAGACACCTTCTACTCACTACATCTAGAGTCATAGGAATTTAATCTCACATTTAGATCAATCCACTTGATCAAATTCACACACTACATGACATCTCCAACAACTCACCTTTCATTTATACTATCTGCAACCTAAACAATCTCAATTAGGTCAACCTTAATGAAGTGTATGCACCTCAAACATGTATCACCAAATAGGTTAGCACCAAACACTTCCATGATGGAAATAAGTGAAGGTAGACCATGCCAAGGATTAACTAGGACCCAAATCTACATCACCGTGCTACTCAACGCATCCACAATCTGCAAATAGCGCTAGCATGCCAAGTCAGCTAAACCTAAACTAACACTACTAGTGACCACACACACACTTCTCCAAGTCATGCAGACCACACAACAACACTTCAAAACATCCACACAATATTTCAAAATATTCCATCATCATCATAATATTCTACAACTTTTCCACAACCACTTGAAACTAAGAACACCATCATTTTATGCAACCAAACACACAACCACATAACACAACTTACTAACCAACCATGTAGAACTCCTTAGAACCTAAAAACTCAAGGGAAGGAAGTTACATAAAATATAAGAACATTCTCAAATCCACAAAACAATAAACCTTATTATGGAGAAATGCAGAGCAATCTCATTTATCCCAGACAACCTTCTATATAGATAGACAAACTATCAAACACAACTTTCACTATAGATCAATACAAAAATTAAAACTTTGGATATAGAACCTCTAAACACCTTTGATCATCATATCCAAACTACACAAGCATATCTACAATCACGAAGAGATGTGGAGCACAACACTAAACATGCCTTTGTCACACTACACACTCTTTTATTCAAATTTTCTCAAAAGCACTTGGAAACCAAGTGAACCAAATGCATCAGTAACACCAACCCAACACTAAAACACATTCTCATCATGACTACAACATCTGCAATACCAACAATCTGCATATCTACAATATATGCTCAACACCACACTAGAGGTGACAACATAGTGCAACATACTTATTGTTGGCATCAATCACAACATTGCACCGATCTTCATACTAGAGGTTGACATCAATAACAACACCAAAAACATACATGCAACACAAGTCACAAGTGGGACACCCTTTTCTATGAGGTTACATTAAATATTTAAAAATAATAAATAAATAATCTAAACATTAAGAATTTCGAGGTATATGACTTTACTACTAAACATAGTGAATTAAATGTTCGGTGTCAATCCCCATTAGTGATAGTTTTAAGAAAAGGACCTTGAAATTTTGTACAATATCCTAGTTAATCTTGGCTAAGTGCAATAATTTTCATGGGGAATCTTTTCTTTTTTTGAAAAATGTTAATTTTCATGGAAAATTTATTTACATTGCTAGAAATTTGTATAAAATCCTTTGAAAAAACGTCTTTGTGTATAGGAGCGAATCTGTACCCCTTATGCAAATTCCCCTTTTACCCTTCCTCACTTTAGAAAACCAAATTCGAAGGCTAAATTCCACATAAGCTTGTTGCCTTCATTCCACTTAGCGGTTTTTTTATGTGTTAGCAGAGGAATAACTGTTGGGGACGCCTGCGCGAAGCACAGACGTCCCTGGAAGATTCCTACATCTGGAGCCTATAGAGGTGTTACACTTCCCATTGGAGGTCTATTTGTAATGCCTCTTTGACTAACCGACCGAATATGGTTGTTTTCTTCATTCTCTCCTTCAAATTCACTCCTACATGCTTTTCATCTCTTTACATCCTTTAGCACACTCTTCAAGCATTCTCCAAGCATTCTAGCAATCACTTTCAGCCTTCAAGCAACACTTTTCACTCCATAGCAGCAGCAACAACACTCCATCAACTCCGTAGAGCAAGTGTGGAACCAACACCATTGAAGCAGGGGCTTGAGTTTTCTCATTTTCTCCTCCATTAGCTTGTGAGCTCTTGGTGGGGGTGGTAAGCTTTCTACTCCTCTCCTCTACGATTTGGTTGAGTAGCATAACATTGTTTTGTAGAGATTTTGTGTTTTTTACTTCATTTCCTTCTTTATCATATATTTCTCCATTGTTGCAAACCTGGCTATCCGTGGAGGTGGAAACACCAAAACTGGGGTTTGACTAAGGTAGGCCCCTATACAACCATCCAACAATTTTCCTCTCTCTTGTGTGTAGGTGGAAGTATTCTTGGAGCTATCTGGCGAACAAATACCTTTGTGAGATTATTCTTGTCACCCTAGCATTAATCTACTTACTTTATCACATCCGTCTATACATTTTGTATTTCATAGTGTTATTTTGTTCTCCTAAAAACCATTAGCTAGGTCATTATTCTATTTTCTAGCATTCAACCTTGTCTTCTTGGCCCTCTGGTCATATAGATGCTAGCACACCTGAGAGATGCCAGCGTGCCACATTGTCATCCTAGAACCGTGCTTTCGTCCTCAGGCAGAGATTTATTTGAGGCATAATGTTGAACCCAAAAACTAGCTCACCTAGCCCCATTTTGAGCTACGGGTCCGCAGAGTGATTGAAGGACCTTATATCCCTCATCATCCTTTTCCTTCATCTCCTAAACATCCTTTTAGCTGAGGTAAGTTAGGGCAGCCTTCTGCTCTTGGCTCTTCGTGACCCGGGGCCTTGAACGTGGCTGGTCCCCCTCTCTTACATTTTTGGTGAACTTGACATGAACCAACGTCTGTTCATCCATTGGTGTTGAGGCTTTTCCCCCTTGTGCCTTGTGGTTGTTGTGTATTTGAGTGTTGTGAAGGTTTATGAGTATCACAACCCATTCCACAACCTCTGGGTATATTGTTAGGAGAAGTATACGATACCTTTCGATGGAAGGGATGAAGGTCACTATTGGTTTCTCTACAAACTTTTTCTTTGGTCCCGCTGTTGGTTTGGCCGCGCAGGAGTAGTTGTCGAGGGATGAGATAGGATTCTTTGACGAGACTGATCACATCTCCACTCCTCCTGCATCTCATACACCAATGTCGATAGACAAGCATGAGGTATTTCATATACCTGCAAAATACGTCTTCACCCTCAGGAAAGGGTTGGGTGACTTGGAACTTCACTTGGAAAGAGACCTGAAGTTGGAAAGAGTTGCCCGAGTTATTAGTGAACTAAAGTACATGGTGGGAAAAGATCAAACGAGTATAAAACTCTTGGCTAGTCTCTCTAGTCTGACTGATGCTTGGTCCCCTCCAAACAATTGTAACATTATACGAGGAGCCACTTTTAAAGATCATGAGAGACAACTAGGATTGTCGATGCCTCCTATGTTTGTATACATGACCAATGTGGTACCCTTGATCAACATCCCCTCTGCCTCTGAGGGACTTGAAACTGTCAAAGTGAACAAGATCCCCTTGGGTTTTAGCTTCATCCCTCCTATCACCTCTAGTAGTGGAGGTTTTGGCGGGATGAGTGGTGGAGGCTTTGGTAGTGGCAATGGCTTCGATAGTGGGGGTGGTGCTAGTGGAAGTAGTTCTGATGGAGGTCATGGTGGTGGCTTTGGAGGCGAAGGTGGCTCCAATGGTGGTTCTAGAGGAGGTTCCTCTGGCCCTCTATCTTCTAATGACCCTATTTTGAACACTCTTAGTCAGAATATGGGTAAGATGCAAAGCTAGTTAGCGAGTCTCTCCCAAGCCTCTGCCCAACCTATCTTCCAACCCTTCTTCTAGCATAGCTTATTGTTGGTCACAATTTTGAACATTCCCTTCCCTCAAGGAATGGAGATTCTTAAGTTTGAGAAATATGGTGACAAAGGGGACCCACAAATGCATGTGTCTGCCTTTAATGCCTTATGCACAAATTTCTTCCATCATGACGCGTTGATGGCAAAACTATTTCCTCGATCTCTCAAGGATACAACACTTGAATGGTACTATTCCTTGCCTGATAATTCCATTTTCTCATTTGACTAGCTTGTAAACCAATTCCTATGACAATTTCAAGCTAACATCGGGTCGAAGATGACGTTTTCAGATCTTGTCTGATGCAAATAAGGTGATAACAAAAAGATTACAAATTTCATAGTGTGGTACTAGGCGCTCTTCTCACAAATCTTGTATCCGCTGCTCGATTCTGATGTGCAAAAGGTATTCACAGGGAACTTGCAAAGACCTTGGCAAGAGAAGTTCACCTTTGTGAAATACCTTTCTTTCTTGCATTTGTGTGTTGTCCTACAAGAGTATCAACAAATGGTGGTTCAGTTTGAGGGATTCTCCTTGCGCTCCCATTCCAAAGGAAAGTCCATTGCATTGATCTTTGGGAAAGGAAAATTTGTTATGAATGTAGTAGTCACTACAGATGACAATGGCCTTAGACGTAATTGAAAGTTCACAAAGTTATCAGAATCTTATTCCTTCATCTTGCAAAAGTTGTTGAAGGATAAGATTGTAACTTTTCCAAACCCTAGACCTCTTAAGGAACCATACCCTAGCTAGTATAATGCAAATACTTAGTGTCAGTACTATTGAGTTAACAAACATGATACCGAATGTTGTATGCACCTGCATCATGAGATACAAGACCGCATCAAGGACGGTACTATTCCTCTTGATGATAGCAAACAAAATGCAAACAAATTGGTGGCGAAAGAAAATAGTGAATGACATATATACACAGACCCATTTTCTGTCACATTCTGCTAACATGATTGTCAATCCCACCAATTCTCTCACTCAACCTTAGGCCTATGTTAACATGGTCACGATTACTTCTACCACACAGCCTGCAACCAGTTCGCTAGATATAACATTCACTTCGCAAGACTTACCCTTAAATAACAAGCCCCCACCTCTCTATATCCTTGCTCGCCTTAATGGAAATATAGTGAGAGGGGTCCTAGTAGATCCCTCGAGTCGAGTGAATGTTATTACAAAAGAGATGTTGTGGCTTAAATCATTACATAGAAAAGAAAACGAAGAAACAAAATCTACCATCTGTACACACAATGATATTTCTCTAAAACCATATGGATCGATAACTTTGTCCGTCCTAGTTGGACCTAGGGCTATCGACACGGTTTTCAATGTCATTCCAAAGTCGGACCTATTCAGGATGAAGCTAGGCATACCTTGGCTTGCTTCCATGAATGGAATCGGCTCCGTTATTCGTAAATGTTTAAAATTCTCTCATGAAGGTGTCATGCATGTAGTGCATGACATTGGATACTAGCCTTTGGTTTCCCATGGGGGATATTTGCTAAACCACTTTTGGCCCACCCCGGTTGGTCTGCTTCCTCCAAGAATGGACCTACTTTACAAAAACTATTTAAAGTACAAGATCGGGGGCAAAGGATAGCCAAAATTGGCTCTTCCTGTAGCACAACATCTAGTTGCCTCTTCTTCTCGAAAAGGGAAGGAGAAGGTTGCCTCCCCTTAGGATGACTCATCTACTACCCTCTATTGGGAGGCGTATTAGATGAGAAAACCTGGCTTTTACCCGTTAAGTTTGATGATCCCCGCTTGGCATAGACCCAAGATTAGGATATCAGACCTCCCCACTAAACTGCCTGGACCTTGGTACTACCTATATGGTAGAGGAAAAGGACTCCATGGAGAGTCCTCTTTGTCTCAACCTTTGTGGCCTCCTACTGCTCCTACTCCCAAAGCAATGAATGGGAAGAGGCCTGCTTTCGAGGCACTTGAGTCAACTACCCCCACTGCTTCTCAACATGCTCCTCTTGCTCCCATTCAGGGGTCTGTTCCTCCACTAGAAACAACTATAGTGGACACTCCCATGATTGAGCAGGAGCCTTCCGTTCCTTCACAACCTCTAGCCTATGGTTCAAAGAGTCACAAAAACTACCTTGCGTATGAGCATAAGTACCGATAAAAGGCTCTCATGGCTGAGCAAGCTGCCTTATAGAGGAAGGAAGAGGAAATGACCACCCTTGTATTAGGGCTTCCTGCTACGTCCTCCTCTCTCCTCCCCTTTGCTTTCATTCAAACCAGCTCTATATTGCTTTTGGCTTTCACTGTGAGTTCAAATGCGTCTGACCCCAAAAAGGTGAAGGTGTTCATATCTCCTTCAGTGGAGTCACCTCTGTTGATGTCCCTTTTGGATGTCCAACCTTTCCCAAAACCCATAGCTATGAAAAACACTCAAGTCGTATCTACTCCAGTTCTCTCCTCCTCTTCCTCTACACCTCTTGCCTCGTCTATGGGGATTTCACCTCCTCTGATGAAGTAGAAGGTAGAGAGTGGTCCTTCGAGCAACAAAGGGCGTAAGAGGAGCCCACCTTCTTTGAAAGGTGGTCCAGTGCTGACTTGTTCTCTCCTAGTGATGAAACTAGTCTCAGCTTCTCCTGAGTTTGTCACTGCTCCCAAATCACTCGGTGAGCCTAGTGGTGAATCTCAGGTGCAACCTTCTCTGTCCATTGAGGTAAAACATGACACTCTTGTAAAGTGCATGTTTAACTCTTTGGATGAAGTTCTGGCCTTGTCAGTGATCTTCACAAAATCGTTGGCCTTAGCTCCATAGGAGCTCGAGGAAGAGGACCTTGTGGGGCCCTCTTCCTTGGCCCTTGTTGCAGGAGGGTCAGATGCTCCTCCTCTTAACATTCCACCACTACAGGCTCGTCCTCCTTCCCTCTATGATGATCTAGAGTGGGAGGCAGATGACCTCTTAGTTGATCAGTGTTAGGGGGAGGCCTCTTCTTGATGTTTAGATTAGATGTGTGTGTGTTGTGATGTGTTCCCCCGTGATCATGCTATGTGTGCCTGGATGACCCTCGTCACCCTTGTTGGTACTTTGATACATGCATTGTTTTTATTTTGTAAACCTTCTTCTCTTTGTATCATCATTCTTTCATCTTTGTGACTTGATTTTTGATAAATTAGGGATGACACAAAGCATTGGGGGCATTTAGGCTTCCCTTATATGTTGACTGAATTTTTTATTTTTACTTTGTCTTTTCATGCATTCTTCACATGGTCTGATATAGTAGGGGGTTGATGACAGTTCATTTTATATACTATTACTAATCTTCCCCTCGCATGGGGGCATATTCTTCCTTTCAAATTCCTTGATGAAGTGAACATCTTTCAAAAGGATTCCTTGATGATGAATCAATTTGAGAAAGAAGACATCTCTTCCGCACTTTCAAAAAGTGCATCCCTTGAGTGGACCCCCTTTCCTCACGTTGGATTCCCAAGGGACCCCTATGAAAGTTTCCAACTTGTTGACACTTTGCGAGACTGTCCTCCTACTTGCCTATGTGGCTGCTTTCTAACATGTTCTATATGTGAGTAAACATGTCGCTTTACAGGTGCACCTGTGAAGCTGCTATTTGACTCTACAGAGTTTGCTTTCCTGGGTTTCCTCCATGTGAGAGATCTTGGAGGATACCTCCCTGCAAGTTTGCGGGCCTATAGGGTGCTTCCTTTGAGCTTCCTCTATGCAAGAGATCTCAAGGGTGGCTCCCCTATAGGTCTACGGGTTTGTAGGGATTTTTCTTGGGTTTCCTTCATGTGAGAGATCTTGAAGGACACCTTCGTTGTAGGCCTATGGGTTTGTAGGGCACTTTCTTGGCTTCCTCCATGAGAGAGATCTTGGGGGATGCTTCCTTGTAGGTCTACAGGTCTGTAAGGCACTTTTTTTTGTATCCTCCATGTGAGAGATCTTAGGGGACACCTTCCTTGCAAGTCTGCGGGCCTGTGAGACACTTACTTCTCGGGGCTTCCTTCATGTGAGAGATCTTGGGGGTTGCCTCCTTGCAGGTCCGCAGGCCTGTAAGACGCTTTCATTTTTTTAGTTTCATAGTTCCGTGAGGCTATGAAGTCCTTTGCTTGTCCTACACTCTCGAGTTCGCCAGATCATGGTCTGATTCCTCAATAGTTCAGGTATACATTTATAACTCTACTACTTCTCCGATCTACTTTATTGAAGCACTCATCAGTATTTGTGCTCACTAAAGTGGGGGAAAAATGTATAGGAGTGAATTTTCACCCCTTATGCAAATTCCCCTTTTACCCCTCCTCACTTTAGAAAACCAAATTCGAAGGCTAAATTCCACATAAGCCCACTGCCTTCGTTCCACTTGGCAGTTGTTTTGTGTGTCGGTAGAGGAATAATTGTCGGGGATGTTCATGCGGTGCACTTACGTCCTTGGAAAATTCCTACGTTTGGAGCTGTAGAGGCGTTACACTTCCCATTGGAGGTCAATTTGTAACAACCTCTTCGACTAATCAACTCGAATATGGCCATTTTCTTCATTCTCTCCTTCAAATTCACTCCTACATGCTTTTCATCTCTTTACATCCTTTAACACACTCTTTAAGCATTCTCCAAGCATTCTAGCAATCACTTTCAACCTTCAAGCAACACTTTTCACTCCATAGTAGTAGCAATAACACTCTGTCAACTCCGTAGAGCAAGTGTGGAACCAACACCATTGCAACAGGGGCTTGAGTCCTCTCATTTTCTCCTCCATTAGCTTGTGAGATCTTGGTGGGGGTGGTAAGCTTTCTACTCGTCTCCTCTACGATTTGGTTGAGTATCATAAGGCTATTTATTAGTGCTTTTGTGTTCTTTACTTCATTTCCTTCTTTATCATATATTTCTCCATTGTTGCAAACTTGGCTATTTGTGGAGGTTGAAACACCAAAATGGGGGTCTGACTGAGGTAGGCCCCTATATAACCACCCAACAATTTTCCTCTCTTGTGTGTAGGTGGAAGTATTCTTGGAGCTAGCTGGCGAACAAATACCTTTGTGAGATTATTCTTGTCACCCTAGTATTAATCTACTTACTTTATCACATTCATCTATACATTTCATATTTGATAGTGTTATTTTGTTCTCCTAAAAACCATTAGCTAAGCCGTTAGTCTATTTTCTAGTGTTCAACCTTGTCTTCTTGGCCCTCTGGTCGTACGAACACCAATGCACCTGAGAGACGCCAACGCGTGGTGCCGTCATCCCAGAACCATGCTTTTGTCCTCGAGCAGAAATCTATATGAGGCACAATGTTGAACCCGAAAACTGGCTCCCCTAGCCCCATTTTGAGTTGCGGGTCTGCAGAGTGATTGAAGGACCTTATAGCCCTCATCATTATTGTCCTTCATCTCCTAAACATTCTTTTAGCTGAGGTAAGTTAGGGAAACCTTCTGCTCTTGGGTCTCCATAACCTAGGGCCTTGAACGTGGTTGGTCCCCCTCTCTTACACTTTGTTACCACAATCCCCTCGTATATTCTCTTTTTTTTGTAATTTTATACAATTCTCATTGCATAAATAAAAGACTCAAATATGATTCACATCATTGATTTCCACTGTAATCTAATTTTTTTTTTTTTTAATTTATTGGTTTATAAGCACATGTCAAGAAAATGTTTACTCAACTCACAATTTGTTTTAGGCTATTGATTAATATCTTGTTTGTATGACACATTTTTTTTGGTTTGAATAAACATTTTTTCTAACATATGGTTATAAAATTATAGAATCAAATTAGAAACGTCAAATTATGGTGGAAATCAACAATGTGAAATCAATGCCCTATTCCTTCACACATTCAAATATAGAAATTCCCTACTATTTATAGGTGCCTTTATTGTCATCAATTCATGATGCTTAAGCTTAGGATGCATGGAACAAGGGGAAAAAAACCAAGATTGTAGTCATCTTAGGTGGACTACCAAAAAAAGAGCCATTACAAGAATTACATAAAGCAATTGCCCATCACAAATTGTAGACAAGATATCACTTTCTTATTTATTAAAAATTAAAAGAATATTAGTAAATGAACTCTACATTACCTAGGTTATTCACAATCAATAGATTTGAGGCCCTATACCTTGCATTTAAGAGACAATGATAATAAAGGAGAGAAAGAGACAACACTTTGTAAATATAATTATATATAAGTTCTAAGTGGCAATCCCACTAAATGTTAGTTTTATAGTGAATAAGGCCTCAAAAGCAAGCGATAATTTGATGGTCATATGGCCCCAAAAATAAGTAATATGTAATATTAATTTGGCAAATACAATTACAATTTGTAATGATATTATAAAATTTCAATAATTAGGCTCCAATAACACATCATTTATTACGGTTAAGAAATTTAAGTTGAAAGTTTAATAAAATAATACTTGGATGATTTAACCGACACCAAACCAAATTTTCATAAAAATGTGGTAATTTAGTCCCTTTATAGCTTTTCCTATTTTCTAAAAATGGAGCCTCTAATTTTAACTATTCACCAATTAATAAAAAAAATCATCACTAAAAATCATTAATCCCAATCATCTCTTACCATCTAAATTTATCTATTCTCATGGGCTTCCTTAATGCATTACAACAATCATAGAATTCTCCACTTGCTTGATCATAATAATTGTGTCCTCCACCATGTCATGGATAAATTGGCATGACATTTTATGTCCCAAAACCCCTACTCCACTTCTTAGAACTAAATTCCACTTGCAAGGCCAAGGTTGTCGTAATGTGAGTAAAATTAACTCATCAATAGATCACAAAGGGTTAAAGGCCAACTCTACAAGAGTTGATTTCATATCCTTTGCTTTGAGCTCAACATATACTCAAGAGGGTATTCCAAGGGTATACCTTAACAGGTATTGATATCAAATAAAATAGATAATTAATATATTGATAACCAAACCTAACCTATTGAATTGGCCCCAAAAGTGTCATTGAACCAGGTATGACTAGCTATGTCAAAAACCCTCTATAACTTATAAGAATGTGTAGTCACAACCCACATAAAATAAATTTATTAGAGACTCATTAAAGATAGATCCTTAGTTATGATATGGGATTATGAATGCACATAACCACTCCTACTCCTACACTACTAGTTTATGTTTGTTTGAATGGTGGGAGATTGGATGAACAGTTCAAGACCAGTGCCTACTCCTTGGGCAACAGAGTCAAAGTCCATTAAAAGGAAACAAAGTGGAAACAAGAGGAATGATAAGATATATATTTTCATACACCAAATATTGTGAAATTAGAGTGATTGATCATAATTACTTGTCCAGAACAGGGGTACATATATTCATATGTATTATAGAAGAGATTACTACAATACTTTCAATAGTTTCATAATGTTGTTACTTTCATCTCATCCATAGTTACACTTGTGCCAGAAAATGTGGTAAAGGAAAATCCCTAGAAATAACTAAAAAACTCTCCAAAATACATACATACTACTTTGGAGACACTCAAACACATGAATCACTTGCATTACAAAAATCTTCCCATATCCACAAATTTGTGATCCAAGGATTGAACTAGACATGGCTTCAATAATTGTCTTCCAACAAACTACACTTTCTAGCATTTGGAAACCACAATCAAACCAACCTCCTTTAAGAAATGATTCAAAATATGCTTTAATTGCTAGTTACCATAAAAACCTAACTTGTGGCATTGTAGTAATACCACATTTGCAACCAAGGATGAATCCCACCCAAAATGGGTGTCTCAAATTGAATACAGACAACTACATTGATCTCTAGTAGATCTAGAGGTTTTTGAATGTACTACATGAGTGTTAATGATGTTGTAGAGTGATAGGTGGGAGAAAGAAGTCTCAGTGTCATCCTTTTCCACTTCTTGGTATTTTGTGTCGACGAAAGGGAAAGTTCTGAGAGCCTTGTTAGGATTCAACAAAGGTTCTAGGAGCTCTGAAAACTTTTGATGCATTTTTTTTCTCTTTCTCTTTCTTCTTTTCTTATCATTTGATTTATCTTTTCTCTTTGTCCATCTTTTTCCCTTTTGGTTTTCTTTTGCATTGGTGTTTTATGTTGATGAAATAATAGATTATGAGAACCTTGTCAGACTCGGATAGAGGTTCTAGAACCTCTTAGAGCTATTAACCCTTTAACCCATTTTGCTAATTTGAGGAGGTTCACAAACCTTATGAATCATTGATGAATACTTAACCAAATCTAGCTAAGGAACAAAGGTTCACAAGTCGAGGAATGAGTGAAAACTTGAAAAATGAACCTTAAAATTTCCAAGTTCCACCCAAGGTTTGGCTTTCTAGGAGAAACATTAGCTAGGAAAAACAAGGGAAATGAAGCTCGAGGGGTGAAAGGAAACAAGAACATGGAATTGATAGTTTCAAGTTCCAAATGGCACTCAACATCCAATAGGGAGCTAAGAAGAAACAAAGTGGGGGTTAAGAGTGGAAGATAACTTGGAATCACTGACGAGTCCAGTTTATGACTCAATTTTGATAGAGTTTATTATCCATTTGTAGTTGTCATAGACTTTAATACTTGGATTATGACCTTTTTATGACATTTCCTCAAAACCATAGACATTGGACATAAGCTTATTTTTGTTATCTTTAATGACATTGACATGCTATATGAACTATCTATGTTAATTTTACATGTGGATTAATGAATGTTACTTTAAGATAGTTACAAATATGAAATTGTTGTGCATACTAATATTTTTATGCAGATATAATTAAAGCCTACAAAATTGAGGAAGATTTTTCCAATTGGTCATTTGCCATGAAGGTCAACAAGGTGATCGTTCAAAGGTCAATGGAGGGAAGACTCTCAGCTAGAGGGAGATTCCTAGTTTAAATTGAAGAATTGTAACTGCCTTGTAAATGGTCTTAATTGTTTGTTGAGTGAATATAGGAGTTACTATTGTCCTAGATCTATGTTAAGGCAAACATGCTCAACCAAATTCCATACATGCATAACCTCCTTTCCACTTTTTATGCTTTCCCTAAAGTGGCGTCCTCCTAATCTGTTGGAGTTGACCGCCTTGGTAGGTAGTTAGTAGTTTTTCTTCCTCTAAATAAGACTTGAATGCTCCTTCTCAAAAGGTTGGTTGATCTGATGATGTACTCACATTCTTAGTTTTTCAGTAATATAGTTATGCTACTTGATTTTACTCATGCTTTCCAATGAATAAAATGAAGTTATAAGTTTGTGCATTTGAGTTCAAATTTGTTTTAAGGGAAACTCATCCAAGGGGGCCCACTTGGTGAGAATTCCATCCTTTAGTTTAGTTATTACTTTCTATTCAACATTAGTTAAGAATCTGGCACTGTCTATTCCTGTAGCCACTAGAATTCCATTATGTGACTATTCTTGTAGCCAAAATAGACAGAGTAGTTTCCTTTTTGTTTGCTCAAATTTTTATTTCTATCATGCATTTCAGATTAGTATAGTTGTTGGTTGATGATTAACACTTATATTACTTCTTTCCAAGCAATTTAATTTCAACATTATGTCTTTCTTAGCTGTAGAATGAATATGGCTATTTTGGATTCCTAGTGCACATATTGTGCTGACCCATTTCAAGTCTATGTCCTTGGGTTGAAAAGTTAAAAACACCTTCATGATGGTTGAGATAGCTATTCAGATTAGATGTCCAATCTCTAAATCACAGTTGTAAGGGCTTAGTTGTTAAATCATTGTAGGAGGCCAACATTTTTGGTGCCGTTATCAAGGATGGTGTCAAATTAGGGAGTTCTTTGAAGTCATTGATAGTTTTTCTTGTTGTAGTATTTCTAAAAGTTTGTTATTAGTATTCATTTAGGAAAGTAATGATCCACTATTCTTTTGCCAATTCTTTATGTGAGTTGGCTGATAGTGAGTTGATACCGTATGCATAGAGGAAGGAGGAGAGATTCTCATGGAAGATTCCTTCCTAATAACCCTGATCCATTCCAGCTAGTTGAGTATCACCAAGAGACAAAGAAGAAGAAGAGCCACACCCCTTTGTTGATGCATTTCCTAATCTGACCAGTTCTGAAATTTCCTCTGAAGACCAAAATCAGATTGAGAATCCCTTTGCTTTGGAACTACATTAGGCAAGCATGGGTGATGCAAATAGAAACAGACCTAACCAACCAAATTTTCCTTTCCCTATTGCTCATCAGAATGAAGTTGACAACCTCAAAAATATCCCTGCTTTAGTCCTTCGTAAGTTCTATGGACTTGTCATAGAAGATCCTGATACTTTCTTGTTCGAGTTTGATATACTCTGCAGGAGTTATGAATATACCACTGATGCCCATATGCTTAAGCTATTCCCTACCACCTTGAAAGAAGCTACATTAAGATGGTTTATGAGCCTAGGCAGAAATATTGTGGAGACTTGGGAGGACATGAAGACAAATTTCCTTGAGAAGTACAAGGGATATTGTAGGGGTAGTGACATGAGGGGAGATGACATTTTTAGGATGCAGCAAAAGGAAGATGAGAGCTTGGAGGATTACATTTCGAGGTTTCTATTTTGCCTACAAAAATCTCCACACCATACACTTAATGAAGAATCACAAAAGATGCTTTTCCTAAGAGGAATTAATGACAACTGCACTGATGCCTTGGACTTGATGGGAGGAGGAGACATCACCCAAGTTCCTTGGGAGGATATCAAGAAGATATGTCAGAACTATTCTAGGGTAGTTTCAAAGAAAGGGAGAGCCTACCAATCCTATATGGGCAAGTCATCTACGAATGGAGTTTCAAGGATGAAGATTACTCTCTTCTTGAAAAAATTCAAGCAAGACATCATAAAAAATTTGGCTACTCAACTGGATACACTTCAGGCCAAGAAGAAACAAGAGGAGGCAGAGGCAATGTTGGCAAAATATTGCTCTCATTGCAGACAAAAGAAGGACTGTAGATGCAAGATGGTAGCTAATATTGACAGTAAACAGATTCCACCTGAGTTCAAGCCAATCCAGGGTGAAGATGACCAAGTGTACTACATTGCATAAAGGAGGCCATGGGCTCTAAGACAAGGTATGCCATCAGATCCACTATCTTTTGCTGGGCCATATTTCAATTCTTATTCATCTAGTAACCAATCACAACCCCCATATCCATCCAATTATGGAGGATATCCACCACAACCTTGGAATAACCCTTCAAATGCATAGTCCAATCACTAAAACTCTCCACCCCAGTGGCATCAACCTTAGGGGAATTGGCAATAGTTTCAAGGAAATTGGCAGCCACCCCTAGGAAATTGGCAACAAACATCTCAATGGAGGGGAGGACAACAATGGCCAAACCAGACAACTAGTTACATGCAACCACCTTCTCATCCCCAACAACCTACTATAATGCCTCCTGCTAGTTCAAGTTCAAATACACCTAAACCTACTCAGCTACCAGCTCAACCCACACCTAACCCAAATAACAAACCACTGCAGCAGCCAGTATACTCTATTGATCCAAATCAATTCCCTGCATATGTTGTGAGTGTAAGTGACATCCACTTGTGTTTAAGAACTACTTTTCTAGCTCCTTCCACACCTATTATCACTAAGATTCCTGTGGAAGAAGATTAGCCTCTGAATGCCCCCATTCAACCAAGTGTACCTAAAAATTATGAACTAGTCCCAGTCAAGCAGATTGAACAAGAACCACCATTTCCCCAGAGGTTGGAAAATGTGAAACAAAAGGAAGAGAAGGAGGAACCAACCTTTGACATTCTAGATTAGTTGAAGCATATATGTGTCCAAATACCTCTATTTTAGACCATAAAAGATGTTCATATATATGGCAAAACAAGTGAGGAAGCATTCCTTAAGAAGCCAGGAAGGAAGAAGAAAGACCCCACTACAGTTCATGTGGTGGGACAACTGGCTAAAATCATGCTTGGGAAAGTGACTATTCCCAAATATAATAACCTATGGAGTCCTGTGGTAGGAGTTGTTATAAATGGGATCCAAATAAGGAATGCTCTGATTGATTTGGGAGCAACAATAAATGTAATGACCAAGGATATCTTGCAACAACTAAATGTTGCAAGCATGAGACCTACTTCTACTGTCCTGCAGCTTGCTGATAGTTCCACTGTTAAACCTGATGGTATAGTAGAGGATCTTGTGGTAACTCTAGACTCTTGGGAGTATCCAACAAATTTCATGATTCTTTCTCCTAAAGCTACACTAGGTAGGTACCCCATTATTCTACGAAGGCCATGGTTAGAAACAACAAATGCCTATATTGGATGTTAGACATGAGACATGACCATTTCTGATGGAAAGAGCTCCAAAAAGCTTGGTCTCTACCCTCCTGCTCAGCCATCCCATGATATGGATAACCCCATATGGCCACATGTTGGTGAAGAGGTCGAGGAAGTCAATTTTGTGGCACAACTTATGATGTTAGGCATGAGTTCTTTCATGCAGCTTCAAGATGAAGATGAAGTATTGTCTAACATAATCCATAACCATTGTGAGGTGCAGGAAGACTCATCCTCTCATGCATCTAATTTTGTCGATCTAGTAAAGACACTTTTTCCTGCTCTTCTTGCAGCAACAGGTATGTCTCATACATTACTGCCACATGAAATCAAGGTACCAAGCATTAGCAAAGTAGATATGGTAGAGATAACTACACAAGTGTAAGTGTCAGAAGGAAAATATCTAAATATTAACAACAAACTGAGTGAAGAACAACAGTTGTCATTGACAAACTTACTGAGGACCCACCAACATACTTTTGTGTGGGACTATCATGATATGAAGGGATTGGACCCTAAGCTTTGCACTCATAGGATTTACATGAAAGATGATTGTACACTAATGAGGAAACCACAAATAAGAATTAACCCTGCATTGAGAGAAATTGTAAAAGGAGAACTACAAAAATTGTTGGATGCAAGATTCATCTACCCCATTTTAGATAGCCAGTGGGTGTCTCCATTGCTGATTGTGCCCAAAAAGGGAGGGAAGTGGCGAGTTTGTGTTGATTACAGGGAACTCAATGTTGCCACCAAAAAGGACCATTTTTCCCTTCCTTTCATAGACCAAGTTCTAGATTCACTTGCAGGAAAGCAATACTTTTCTTTTCTAGATGGATTCAATGGCTATAACTAGATCCAAATTGCACCTGAGGACCAGGAGAAGACTACCTTTACCTATCCATGGGGGACCTATGCCTACTTAGTACTTCCATTTTGCTTATGAAATGCACCTACAACTTTTTAGAGGGCAGTCATTAGCATATTTTCAAACATCTCTCATGATTGCATATAAATTTATATGGATGATTTTACTACCTATGGTGTCGATTTCAATGAAGCATTGGAAAATATCAGGAGAGTCTTAAAGAGATGTGAAGAACATAACCTATCTTTAAATAGTGAAAAGTGCTTCATGATGATGCAGGAAGGTGTAGTCCTTGGCCACTACATCTCTCACAAAGGAATTCAAGTAGATCCTACCAAGATTGAGGTGATCACTAATTTGCCCATACCTACAAAACAAAAAGATGTTAGGAGTTTCTTGGGACATGTAGGTTACTATAGATAGTTCATCAAAGACTTTAGCAAAATAACAACACCATTGTACAATCTCCTAACTAAAGATGCTGAATTCCAATGGACAAAAGACTGTGGCAAGGCATTTTTTGACTTGAAAGCAATTTTAACTCATGCTCTTGTACTCAAAGGTCCTAATTGGGAGCTTCCTTTTCACATTCATATAGATGCATCAAACTATGCTATAGGAGCAGTTTTAGGACATAAAGAAGGAGCTATTGAAAATGCTATTTATTTTGTCAGCAAAAATTTGCAGGGAGCTGAATTCAATTATACAGTGAGAGAAAAATAAATGTTGGTAGTGGTCTATGCCCTTAACAAATTCAGGAACTACATAATAGGCTATCAGATCTTTATGCACACCAACCATGCAACCATTAGGTACCTCATGAATAAACCCTTGATATCAGGTAGGCTAGCAAGATGGTTATTGCTAATGCAGGAGTTTGACATAACCATTGTGGATAAACCAGAGAAGGCCAATGTTGTTGCAAAATTTCTTTCACGGCTGACTACATTAGAGGACAATCAAGTCATTGATGACTCTTTCCCTGATAAATACTTATTTTCCATTAGTGAGCATATACCTTGGTATGCTGACATAGCTAATTATCTGGTCACAAGGAGAGTTCCTCCTCATTTCTTTCCAAAAGAAAGAAGGGTGCTCATTGAAAAATATTTTCCTTTTTCATGGATTGCTGGATGTTTGTTCTACACTGGACTAGACCATGTCATGAGGAGATGTGTGAGGGAAGATGAGACATATAATATTTTGCGTGCATATCACAATGAACCCTATGGAGGGCATTTTGCAGCCAAGAGGACAACAATGAAGATTTTGAACACAGGATATTACTAGCCCACACTCCACAAGGATGCAAGAAAATATACAAGGAAGTGTGATAGATGCCAGAGGATGGGCCGACCAACTGAATCTGATGAGATACCCCTTTCCCCCCAGGTAGTAATCACTCCATTTGACAAATGAGGATTGGATTTTGTAGAACCCATTGATCCTCCATCAAATGGTAAATCCTATATCTTAGTATGCACTGATTATGTAACCAAGTGGGTAGAGGTTAAGGCCATGAAACATGCAAGAGATAATAAGGTTGTAGAATTTCTTTATGATGAAATTTTCACACAGTATGGGGTTCCAAAAGAGAGTGACTGATCAAGGGGCTCAATTCACTTCAACCCTTGTTATAGCACTGGTCAATGAGTACAACATAAGGCACGAGAAGTCTACTCCTTATCACCCTCAAGCCAATGGCCAAGTTGAGGTGACTAATAGGGAAATTGAAGCCATTCTGACCAAAATAGTGGCTATCCATAGAAAGGATTGGGTAAATAGGTTGCCAAAAGTTGTTTGGGCCTATAAGACCACCTAGAAAACAACCACATGATTCACTCCTTTTGAGTTGTTGTATGGAAAGACAACTATGATTCCCATTGAATTTGAGCATAACACTCTTAGGACTGCAATAGACTTAGGTATGGATATATCTGAGTCACAAAGGGACATAATCATGCAGTTGAATGCTTTGGATGATATGAGGAAGGAAAACTTGCATCACATAGAGGTAGTGTAGAATCAGAGAATAAAATGGCATGACAAATTCATAAAGAACAAGAAATTCCAACCAGGTGACTGGGAACTGCTCTACGACTCAAGGTATCAAGATAATGTAGGAAAATTATAGACAAGGTAGCTAGGACCATATGAGGTTGCTAAAGTCTTCCCCAATGGTGCTATTCAACTCACTACCATTGACCTTGTCAGATTTAAGCTGCTTGTCAATGGTCATCACCTCAGGTTGTATCACAAGCCAACTTTCAAGGAGGACTTCCTACAATAATTCACTCAGCATGCAACACCCGAACTTCTTGCAGCCAAAGGAAGCGAACCTAGTGTCCCTCCTTCTGGCTAACCAAGGTATGTAACTTTTCATAATAAATACTTCCACTTCTTCTTCATTCATTCACCCATCCACCCATCCATCTCCACTTTTCTCTCTCTTCCATCACACCACCATAACTTCACTTCATTCCACTCCACTTTCATTAATTGCTCAACTAACTTCTTAAAAGGTGACCAATACTCTCTCCATAATATTTGCAACAAATCTTCCAAGAATTCAGGTATGTGTGCATCAATTTGTTATATCTTAATTATCTTTTAGTGCATTCATTTAATTATTGTACATTAATATAGACATTCTCCATAGCATGTAATTATTCCATGCCCTTGTAAAATTGCCATTATTACCTTGCATGTGAGGACACATGCTCAAATTTAGGTTGGGGGGGAAGTGTGAATACCATGTCCACGTGTCAGTCCATGTTGGTTCACGTCAGTCCATGTTGGTTCACGTCAACAAAGTTTTAATTGAGCCAATTTGAATTCTAAGTGAGATGACAACTCACATGTGTGAGATGACATCAACCACCGCCATTTTTTTCGATCATAGCCTTCATTTATTACTCCTTTACTGCCTTTATTGCTCCTGTCATAATCCTAAGTTGCCAAAAAGGTAAAATTTAGACAACACTAGCATTGGGAATTTAGCAGCATTGCAGAAAGGAGAAGTTTAGCTTTCAGACAAAGATTGTAGGAAGGGAAACCTTGCAGAGTGATTGTTTAATTGTAGGCAGCTAAACAATGGGAGGTGGGTTAACTCAAAATGAACCCATGGTTCATGATCTATTACTACAGCATGCACCTTTCCAGGCTGAGTTCAGAAATTGCGGGTGGTTAGATTATTTCCTGAAGCTTAATGGTTATAATAAAGACATTGTGTTGGAATTTTCCTAGACATTGTCTAAAGGAAAGACCACGATAAAAGGGTTGGAGGTAATGGCTACTTAAGAAAGGATAGCAGAAGTTACAAGGTTGCCTGTCGACGGTGAACATTACCTTGCTACCAGAGATGCCAAGTCAAATAGGGCTGAATTTACAAAACCTGGTGACCCTCCATTGAGTGTGGACAAGTAAGGTGCGAAGAGAACCTCTCTGCCTGAGCCATGGAAGCAAGTAGCTATTTATGTTGTGAAGTACATTACTTGCGAAGGTCATCAGTCGAATCTACATTCTGTGCACTTCAAACTCTTGAATCATATGAGGCATGGGAGAAGAATGAATGTGCCAAATGTATCAAATGTGCTATACCACCTTCTTTCAATCATGGCAGCCGAGACACAAAAAGGTAGGGATAATTCTGTTTCCCACCATTTTTTGATCAAATTATTAGTTGAGAAGTCTCTGCATGATGTGTCTAACATGACTTGGGAAGAATTCTTAAATATTGATCAAATTAGACTAGAGGATTTGTGACCTAGGGTTCCTCAACCTCATAGGACTAGAAGGAGGGTGAGTTTTGTTGAAGCCACTCCTAGAACCTCAACTTCTGGTGTAGGCCCTAGTGTAAACCCTCCTGCAGTTGAACAAACCATAGAGATTAGTTTTTCTGAGGTAGAACATTCAAAAAAAGAAACTTCCTCTTTAGATTTTGATGATGATGTCCCTCTTGGCATGCTAATTTGAACTAGGGAACAAAAGAAAGAGGGAGAAATGAGGAAGGGAAAAGACAAGAAGCAAACGAAAAAAAAGAAAGTGCCAAGCTCTAAAAAACAAAAGGTTGACATTTTTCTTCCTGTAGTTGAAGAGAAACATGAGAGCCCTCCTAGGAAAACAAGACCAACTAGACCAGTCATTGGTATGTCTCCGCAAGAAGGCCCTAGGACTAGAGAAACATCACAGGAGGACACAAAAGCCCCAATGGGGTAGGTGAATGTTGAGGAAAAGGACATATTTGAGGAAGTGGCAAATATAAGGTTGGCAGAACTTGCTGCCATCACAGAATAAGTTGAAAGTCAAGAGTATGGGGAAAATCAGCCCTGTAGTCGAAATTGGCTGAACAATCAAAATTCTTGCAGCTGGAGCCATATGAAGAACAAACATTAGTGCTAGGAATTTTTTTGGTAGGAACACATAAGCCCTCTGATTTTTCAATGCACATAGTAGCCATGAAATTATGGAATGAGATGCAAAGGAGGGAAGAGGAATGAAAAGAGGAGAAACATAGGCTGAAGAAGGAAATTCAAAAGAGAGATGAAGAGATTGAAGATAAGAATGCAAAAATTACTGCTTTAAAGGAGAAGGTGGACAATATGGCAGCCTTAGTACCTCATATATTAGAGTGCAGGACTCCTCCAAGGGTCCATGCTCTTTATTTGAAGGAGAAGAATCTTTCTTTTAAACTAGCAAGGATTATTTCAAGTTTGAATCCTTCCATTGAGTCTCCTCTTGAATTTTTTGAAGCTTATCGGATTGTTTCTCCTTAAATAAATTTTTTTTTGTGTGAATTATATTTGCATAATTATGTTGTGACCCAAGATCATGATTAGAATCCATTGTTGTATTTTGGGGATGTCCAATTAAGGGCATTCATGTCCTGGATACAAAATGAAATTAGTTGGGGACAACAGTTCAGGACTTATAGGAAAATAGAATCCAACACTCCCCTGCCCATCAAGTCTGAATCTAGAAACCCAAGGGACATTTTCATGGATTGGCATAGAATTATTTACCAACCAAGATATGGTAGTAGGATCCTACCTGAGAGAGAACTAGTTTATAGAGAATATGAGGAGGTAGCAAAAACCATAGGGGAATTTGTAAAGGAATATTTGGCACAGAGGTGGAATAGTCTGACTGATGAATTAAAACAAGTCGAGCCTTACTCTCTGCAGAACTATGTTGCAACATGCAAAAGAGTTGATAGATATATACAGATTGGAATGTCAAAGAGAAAATTTTGGCTTCCACTAAATTTTCATCCACCTATCCTATTATGGCCCATGCCAAATTTTAGGTATTACCAATATGATATAGCTGCAAAGAGACGTAGATGGAGCAAGTTGGACATACAACAAGGGTTCTATTGGGACCCTAATTCATGCACTACAAGAACTGATGTAGGACAATTGGCAGTTGTAAATTTTAGGGCATTAAATAAGCAAAAGAACAACCCTTCCTCTGCTAGAGGACCAACAAAGCCTTAGATTGGGGGAGTGATGAGTCCATTTTATGACTCAATTTTGATAGAGTTTATTATCCATTTGGTGTAGTTGTCATAGACTTTAATACTTATATGATGACCTTTTTATGATATTTCCTCAAAACCATAGACATTGAGAATAAGCTTATTTTGTAATTTGTAATGACATTGACATGCTATATGAACTATCTATGTTAATTTTACATGTGGATTAATGAATGTTACTTTAAGATAGTTACATATATATGCAATTGTTGTGCATACTAATATTGTTATGCAGATATAATTAGAGCCTATAAAATTGAGGAAGATTCTTCCAACTGATCATTTTCTATGAAGGTCAACAAGGTGATCGTTCAAAAGTCAATTGAGGGAAGACTCTCAACAAGAGGGAGATTCCTAATTTAAATCGAAGAATTGTAACCGCCTTGTAAATGGTCTTATTGTTTGTTGAGCAAATATAAGGGTTACTGTTGTGCTAGATTTGCATTAAGACAAACATGCTTGACCAGATTCCACACATGCATAACCTCCTTTACACTTTTTATGCTTTCCCTAAAGTGGCGTCCTCCTAATCTGTTGGAGTTGACCACCTTGCTAGGTAGTTAGGTAGTAGTTTTTCTTCCTATAAATAAGACTCAAATGCTCCTTCTTAGAAGATTGGTTGATCTGATGATGTACTCACATTCTTAGTTTTTTAGTAATATAGTTATGCTGCTCGATTGTTCTCATGTTTTTCAATGAATAAAATGAAGTTATAAGTTCATAAATATGAGTTCACATTTGTTTTAAGGGATACTCATCCAAGGGGGTCTACTTGGTGAGCATTCCATCCTTTAGTTTAGTTATTACTTTATGTTCAACAATTAGTTAAGAATCTGGCACTGTTTGTTCCTGCAACCACTAGAATTCCATTATGTGACTATTCCTGCAGCCAAAGTAGACAAAGTAGTTTCCTGTTTGTTTGCCCAAATTTTTATTTGTAATGCATTTCAGATTAGTATAGTTGTTGGTTGATTCTCAACACTTATATTACTTCTTTCCAAGCAATTTACTTTCAACATTATGTCTTTCTTAGCTGTAGGATGAATATGACTACTTTGGATTCCTAGTGCACATACTGTGCTAACCCATTTCAAGTCTACATCCTTGGGTTGACAAGTTAAATGCACCTTCATGAGGATTGAGACAATTATTCATATTAGATGTCCAATCTTTGAATCACAGTTGTAAGGGATTAGTTGTTAAATCATTGTATGAGGCCAACAATCACAACCCAAGGTTTCAAGTTCCAAGTTCTAGCCAAAAAGTAAGGCTCAACTGGTCAAAATAGAAAAAGCAAGCGAGAGTCAAAAGGTGGGAGGAACTAGGAACATGAAACCAAAAGGTTCCAAGTTCCAAGTTCCAGCTAGAGCCCAAGGCTCGATGAATGAGATGGATGAAGAGGTTGCGAAAAGAGGGGCTAGAAAGCAGGAGTAAGTGAGGACCTAGAGCTAGAACCTTGAGGTTCCATGCTCTAGGTTCCACCTATGGTTTGAGGCCTAAGGAAGAAAAATGGAGCAAGAGGTGGGATTGGGTGTAAGTATGGACTTGGAATCATAGCCTCAAGGTTCCAAGTTCTAGGTCCCACCTGTTATGCCTTGCGTAACCACCCCATTTTATTTTTTGTCAAAATCAGTCCCCCTTGTGTTTGCTTGTCCTTGCCATTCTTGTTTGGGTCTTAGGAGTTGTCTTTTTTTCTCCTAAGTCCTTGTTTCTTTTGCTTTTTGTGTTTGGATCTCGGGGAGGAAAATTCACTTGTTGCTTTTCAAAAGGTTCAAGTTCTTGTTCATGTCTCAGTCCTGGCCCCGTCTCTTGCCTTGTTCTTTTTTCTGTGTTCTTTCGGGTTTGGGTCACTTGTCGGCACTGGAACTTGTTGCTTTGTAGGATGATAGTTTCTGTTTGGGTCCCAGTTTCCTTTTTTCTACCTTGTGCATTTTTTTCCTGTCAAAGTTGGGTTTTAGGCTAGAAATAGAACCATGAAATTTTCAAAGTTCTTGTTCCCCTTTCTAACCCGATCTCGAGGTCTGACCTCTTTTAGTGTCTTTGTTCATTGCGGGATCGAGTTTTAGAATGTGACTTGAACTTTGCACCTTTTTGAAGTTCTCATTTCTTCCCATGCCCCGATCCTGGTTCATGTTTTGTTCTTTTAGGATCAGAGATTGGACTGTGACTGAGCTTTAAACTTTTCAAAGTTCTCGTTTCTTCCAAAGTCCTGATCCTGTTTCCCATGTTGTTTCATTTGTTTTTTAGGCTCGGGTCGTGGGCTTTCGACTAAAATTTGTACCTACTGAAGGTTCGATCTTGGTTCATGCCCTGACCTTGACTTCCACTTATGTTCTTTCCCGCATTTGGTATTTATGAATCTGCTTGAATCCCGAGACCTGACCAACGTACCATTAATGCCATAACTGCTCGCATGCGCGAGTGGGTTTTTAAACCTCGCCGCTCCTTGATTTCCTTCCATTCTTCTTTGAAGAGTTTGGAGACAAGAACAAGAGTGACAAAAAGCTAGTGTTTTTTAAGAGTTCACTATAATTTTCCAACATGCTGCCATAATTCTTGGGTGCGTTCGAAGATAGGTGTTCTTGTCCCCATTTTTTCCTTGTTTTCTTATTTTTGTTTTTGTTCTAGTTGCTTGTTCTTTCCTGTGTCCTTGTTTTCTTTTCATGTTTTCATTTGTTTTCCTTGCTTGGATTTTGTTTTTCCGCTATGTGTTTCCTTTCGCACCGTTTTGGTGTGTTTCTCCTTCACTCTCGAGCCCGTGTTGGGGTTCGTTGTGCATTCTTTTTGTGTTCTTGTGTCATTTTCTTGTTTCTTGGTCACGAGGTTTGTCCATCTCACTGTGCCCTAGTTCTCTAGGGTTTTGCTCTACTTTCGGGTCGGGTTGGTTTTTAAATTGTCAATTTTGAATTGTCAACCGTTTTTATCCAAAGTTCTTGATCTTGCACATGGCTTGGTCACAAAGGCACATTTTTTGATATTGTTACAATTGTTGTCACCTTCATTGTGCATCACCCTTTTTATTCCCGCTCCCCGCATGTATATCAGGGTCGGGACTCTAATCAACACTTAGCTCTGTCTATTGTTTGGTATTGGTTCTTGTTTGATCGCCACATTACTATCGAGATCGGGGGTTGGATCGATACCATGAGTTTGGTTAAAATTAAAGACAAGAGTGTTATTTTAAGTCCCGCTTCTAACCCCCACCATTACCATTGGGGTCGGGAGTTATTTCGACACCGAACCTTTAGCTCACCAATTGGTACATGGACTTGACAACACCCCGATCCCGATTCTTGACACCTATCGAGATCGTAACTTAAACTTGACACATTCCCATTATGCATTTTGAGACTTGACTTTATGAAATCTCAATCCCAACACCCAATATCTTATCGGGTTCAGAACTTGGGAATCTACTTACACTTATCCATTTTGGATGGGTTTGGTGCCTGGTCATAACCCAGTCCTGACTCCTACACATTGCAGGATCAGACCTTGGGTTGATACCCAACTTGTTCCCTATCAAGTGTCTAGGTGTCGATCCAAGACCCTAACCCAGTCTCGACCATATTGCGGGATCAAACTCTAAGATGACACTAAAATTCTTTAAACACAAGTCTGGTTTCAAATGATAACCCGGTCTCGACTCCCAACCACATTGTGGGATCAGACCGTAGGTCAATCCTAAACTCGTCTTCCATCATATGTCTAGGTGTTGATCCGAGACTCAAACTAGGTCCTGATTCTTGAAAATTACGGGGTCAAACTAGGAAATGGTATTGAAATTCTTTCATAAACATGGGTTTGGTGCTTGGTCATAACCCGGTCTTGACTCCTGACAAAACTCAGTTTATGCATGAAATTGGTTAAGTTCTTGGTACTATTTTGAGCTTGAAGCCCGAAAATAATCAAATTAACTTATTGAACTAAATTATTTCTAACTTGATGTTGATTTAATTCGAATTCCTGTGTTATGATATTACTTATATGTTTCCTTTTGTATCTAATGATGGTCAATAGTGCAAGATATTTAACAAATGTTTGACTCCGAGGAATAGATACCTACTAAGGGATTAACTGCTAAGGGAACATCCGAGGGAGCATCAAAGAGGGCCAGATTCAAGAGATTGAAACCATAACAATTGCCCTACACAATAAAGTATAAATATCAAGGGAATCTTGTTCCATCCAAGTTTGATTCTCAAGTTGTGGACATAACTGAAACATTCGTGGGACAGATGGATTTAGAGTAGTTCATCAAGGATACATTTTCAGAGGATGCTACCCCTATTGTGCATGTTTTGCAGACACGCCCTGTCGAAAGCAGGGACCCCCTCTTTTCACTCTTGTTGGGTCATTTTGCATGCCCCTTTCCTAGAGTTTAAGTGGGTCACATGCCTTAGAATGATCAATTTTCCCTTGACCAGATTTACCTACTTGAATTTCGCTAAGTCTTTTGCCTTCGTGGAAGTACCCCTATGGGTTTCCCTTGACTCGTTGCCCCGACGTCCTCCAAGGCTTGTAGACCCACAACTGCAGGTCACCGCTCATGTTTCGCTGCTAAGTGGTGACTGACGCCCAACTTCCACCTGCATGGTAGGTTCCACACTTAGTTTCTTTGTCTGAGCCTTGACCAAGCATCCAAATGAGCGAGAGATTCCACATCTTACCTGACCTGGGTCTACCATACCAAGAAATAAATGCATGCCATTAATGGAAATTGGCCTATAAACGTTGCTCCTAGCCCTACATTTTAGTTGGGGCATTCAAATCTAGGGAGAAATAAAGTCCCCCCTTACTTTTTCTACCTTTTGCCTTGTTCCTATTGACTTGGTCCCTAATCGCTTGATTCGTTTTTTCCTTCATTTTTTGACTTTGGGGACAAGTTGCCTATGGATTTGGGATGTTTTTGTGATGCTTAAGTGAACTGCCAAGGTTTTGTTAAGTTTTAGGAAGTTGCAGAAATTTCATTTTGGGACCCTATACCTCCATCGCTGTCGGAACTTCCTTGTCGGGCTGCCATCCCTCCGTGGCCATTTGGGAACTTCCTTGTTGAGCTACCATCCCTCCGTCACCATTGGAACTTCCCTTTCAGGCTGTCATGTGCTCATTTCCGTTTCAAAAGGGCGACGAACCTCCGACTTCCCCCTTCCAAATTTATGCATTTTTCAAAATGAGTCAAATCTTAAGGAAGTATGTCTTGGCACTCTTTCTACCCCTTTTCCCATGTGCTAAAATTGAAAAATATCAAATTTGCTAAGTTTTGTGAAGTTTGAAAACTTCCTTATCTGGCCACCATCCCTCCATCACCGTCAGAACTTCCTTGTCAAGCCATTGTCCCTCCGTTGCTGTTGGAACTTCCTTGTTGGGCTACTGTCCCTCCATTGTAGTTGGAACTTCCTTTTCAAGTCGGCATCCCTTCGTGGTCATCCATCATTTGCCTTCTGTCCATCGTCTGTAGTCTGCCTTTCGTCCACCTTCTGCCTTCTATCTGCCATTCGCCTTTCATCCACCATTTTTCTTTCATTCGTTGTCTACCGTCTCTCTGTGGCCGTCTGCCGTCTATTGTCTGCTTTACGTTTGTCATCCGCCTTTCACTGTCTGGCTTTCGTCTGTCGTCCACTGTCTACCTTCTGCCGTCTGTTCATCATCCACCATCTGCCTTCCACCCGCTGTCTGCCTTTTGTCTGGTATCCGCCCATCATTTGCCATCTGCTGTCCTTCCGCCCTATGGTGCCCGCACCCTTGAGCACACATTAATGTTTATGGTCCAAATGTGGAACAAGATGAATATTATGATCTTTTAATGATGCATGGGTAAATTTAACAAGGAGTTTGTAGGATTTGACTAATGTTTGCCTTGATTTGTGTATGAAATCACTTACGACACTTCATGTATGTAGGATTCAAGAAACCTACCGCGGGTCCATCGGGGAGACCCATTGAGAAGGTTGAACAAGGAAAAAACACATTACTCCTTTCACCATTTATTTTATGCTTGCCTCTCCCCTTAGAACCCATCAACAAAGTTGACATTAGAAGTAGGCCTATGTCAAGGAAGTCAGTAACAAACCACAAAGGGTGGCCTTGAATGTGGTGGGGGGGGAGTGACTGTTTCCTCCCTCCAAACAAATGATCACAATCCATCAGGAGCTGTCTCATTAGATCATCTGATCCATTTAACAACGACACAAATCTGCAAACAAGGTGTATTTGATTGATTGAGGGATGTTGCAAACACATCAAGTAAAAGGTAGCTTCTGAACAGTTTCAACTACAACAAAATGGCAATCAACTAGAATACAAAATTGCTACAGTGACTGGCCACTACAGGACAAAATAGAGAAAAGACAAGGAATGTATTTTTAATTGCTATATAATGAGGGGTAGGTGAAGCCCTAGTGCAATCAAATCTGAGCCACACAATGTAATTAAATCCTAACCATTCATTTGGGCTTTGGAAAACTATAAATAGGGGTCCCCCCTCATTTGTAAATGGTTGGAGAGCTGGTGTAAAGGCATTCTGTAGCAATAGAGAGTTACATTGCATGATTTATGAATGTTTCTCTTGTGTTTCTTCATTATGCATGCATGGTTTTACTTCCCTATTAGTTTAGTTGTGAGTTTCTTGAATGGAAGTGATGATGGTGTTTGTTGTTACTATATTTGATGAGCTTCCAACTCATGCTTTTTGTGGTTTGTTGATGATGAATCACTTTGTAAAGCTAGTCTGAGCTTCCTTACTTTATTGCTACAACTTAGTTCAATTGCATGTTCATGATGTGTGTATGCAATTTGAAAATCTATAGTCCTTAGAAGATTGCACTAGTTTTGTGTAACTGTAAGTTCCTCTTGTCCAAACAAAACCCCGTTTAGGGAGTTTTTCTACTTTAGCAGCATCCATGATCACTGTTCATTCATAGTTTTAGGTCTAGGAACTTCCTCTCTTCCCTGCCCTTTTTCCTTTCTTTTAATAAGTAACCTATGCTAAGGTTCATTACACATTGTAAAGCCAAATCTGAAGTTGAAATAGGAGTTCTAGACTACTGTTTGAACTTGTAACAACTGAACAACAATTTTTGCACCTTAAGAACTCCATTTGCAAACCCAACTTCCCACGCTTTGTAACTCATCCATAATTCTACCTTATGATTCCAACAAATAACATGAATCAACTGAGGTATTCCAAGCACTGTCAATACCTAACATTAGATACCTTGGGATAGTATTCTGCAATCTGATTATGCAAGATTGTCTTTCAAGAGAGGTGATGCACACATGCATTACTTGTGTTGAGAAGTGTGTAAAAAACACATCAACAGAACTGGCGCTAGAAGGAGGGTTGGCATGTTAAGGCTACAAAGTTGAAATTTGGAAGTTGAAAAGAGTACTTTCATGAAAAAATTTGAGATAGGAAGATCTCTTTATATGCTGGAAATTTTAAAAATTAGAAAATTCTAAAGGTAAACAAAAGCTAAGTTGAAATGGAGCAACACATTCAAATCAACATCACTTAGCTACATGCAGATTTAAACAGGAGATTGAAGAGACCATTGCAACAATTTGCATTAGCGGATAGGTGCAGGATCCATTGCACTTGTAGACATAATGAATTGGGGTGTCTAACATTCTCAGACAAAATTGAAAGATTCTTGCAAGGAGAAATTCCCTTTTGGTAAATATACTGGCCCTTGGCTCCCAAAGATCCAGAAGAGGAAATGACTAACATGGCAGCCAAGAATTTTGAAGATCTGATCCAAGAACATTTGAACAACAAGGATGAAAAAAGATTGGAAGAGGTACTGATGTCTAGTTGGTGCAGATTCCACAATGCACCTCACTTCGAATTCACTTGCTCATCATGCATGAACATTATCACTCAAACCTTGGGCTGTTTGAATGAGTTGGAGTAGCCAACTTTCGATGAGGATGAGTTGTCCCATGAGGCCAAAGAGCTATCAACATCTGGAGGATAGCACATTGAAGATGAACCAAGAAATTTGACACAAGAAGGCGATGGGACAATAGATATAAAGGATCAAAACCCACAAGAAGAAGTTGATTTCAGTAGGACAACAAAAAGCTGTGATGAAAATTCAGTCAGAAGGGAGTTGGAAAGCCTTTCCTCTATTAGCAAAGAGCAGTCCTCTAATATAGAAGAGGACCCATTGGTAGTTGAAGATGGGTCAGCAAAGTCTACAACAGTGTATGCTGGGGCAGCCAATGAAGATGTTGAAAATCAGAAAGAGGAAGAGGTTGACAGCTTTGGAGCAGCAAAAATGATGACGAAGGCATAAGCGAAATCAAATTAGAAGATCTCTCTTTCATGAATGACAATGATCAAGCATTTGAAAATGAAGATTTGGAGGAGTGGGAACAATCATATGCTGCGGCTGTCCACTATGCGACTTCCTTCCCAAGTGATGATGAGGACCCAATAGTGGAAAGATATAGCCAACTCATCTCGAGATTAGCAAGAGATTGATTCGAACTAAGATATCAAGTGGATTTGGAGGTGTTGTTACTCCCGAATTGGTGTAGGCTCCATGATTCATCGCACTCAAAGTTCACATGCGAACTATGCCAAGAGGCTGTCAAACAAGTTAAAGGAGAAGTGGAGCAACCAAGTGCCCGACCTCCTCTACTTGCTGCCCAGATTGAAGAAGAAGACCAAAAGCCTGAATCAAGTGATGACTCAGCTGAAGGAAGGCCTGAAGAGGATGTTGGGACAACAATAGAAGAAGAAAAACAATATAGTCTTGAGCTTCTGAGTGATGAAGTAGATCAAATAGGAATGTTGTTCGCCAGTCATCAAGAATTTCTTCCTCTTGAAGAACATTTGTATGCGAGGGATGATAGGCTATATAGAGAACTTTCGTAGGTGGATCGCTTATCATATATCGATCCCCTTGATGGAATAGTGTCCCTTGCATACTTCTTCCCACTTGGAATTGTCCCACAAAGGTATAGTGACACCAGAGAAGAGCACATTGTGGAAGCGTTCAGTGATGAGGATATACTACTAGAACTCCCAGGCGATGAAGCATTGGAACCTCTAGAATGGGAAAGGGTTTCCTTCTCCATTTACAATGATAGTGACCAAGAAGAAATGATTGAACATCCTGGTGAGATGCATGAAATACAAAAATAAGAAGATAAAGGCATAGGTGTTTTAATGGCTGCTAAAAAACATGACATGCTTGGTCAACTGCAAGATTTAACTGGTGGTCCTTGCGCCTTGGTCATTGTTGATCCCCCTTCACATTTAGGGAGCTGCAATAGGATAGATTTGTGCATGTCATCATGCCATGACATTGAACATCATAAAAACAAGGTCAACACTTGGGAAAGGAACTGGGACAACATACTACCATTTGAGGATAGCAACCAAGTGGGTACCAAGTTTGCAGATGATCAATGTGGATAAGTATTTCTTTTTGAAGAACTACCAAAGGGGGCTACAGATCCCACACAAGGTTTGCAAGAGGTGTTTGCTACCCCATATTCCCAACCCTATGCAAGCTCAAGATCAGAGATGTTGCATCCTCCACTTCACCCACCCGAGGCTACCGATGCAATGATCGGCAATGCAGTGCTCACTCTCGACTATCAGGCACTGCCACCTTCACAGGATGACATCCAGGTTCTATCTTTCCTTTCTCTTGTAAATTCTTACAGTTGCATTTATTATTTTGATTATGGGAATGAAGGGAGACAAACTTGTTTATGGATCAACCATGAATTCAACAAATCACCTCAATTGTTGATTTTTCCTGAATGTGTGATTAAATTTGAATGCTGCAATATTAAACTTCATTTTTCTGAGTATAAGGATGAATCTTCATGGCTTAGAACTATAACGATTTCCCTATTACTTGTGCATGCATTATGAAATCCAATGGGTGTGAGTATCAGTTTGCGTTGCTTGAACATAGTGCTTTGTAAATATCTTTGTACATAGCCCATTTTGAGTAGTGTAGGTTTCCTATAAATACTCAACTTTCCTACTTTCGTTAGGTTAGTTGGTTTTCTATAGGTTGTTTACTTTAGATTAGTTTCTCTGTTGTTTGCTTTCGCTATCCCGCTTTGGTTAGTTAGGTGTTTTCTTCCATTTGATTTTTTTTTGCTTTCACTTTGTTGTTGCTTTGCTTAGGGTCCCTTTGCTTTCGACTAGGCACATCTATGCACACAACAACCATACTTATCACCTGGGGTTCTATGTATTTCTTTGTTAAACTTTAATCAAGTTTTCAGAGCAGATGGTGAAGGTCTTCTATTAGTGTCAAGTGATCTGGACATTTGATTCAAAGAGGATAAGCTGTTGGTTGGTCCAATTTTGATGTATTCTAGAATCTTATATCTGACATATTTTAAGAATTCAGAGGTCATTGTAGGTCCTTTGTGAAGACTAGTTAAGTGAAAAATCTAAAATTTTGCTTCAGTGCCACTGTGATTCTCAACCATGAACGCGAGCTTCATTACTTGCAGGTTGAAATGAAAGGAATTAAAAAGAAAAAATCAAAAGAAAAGAAACAAAAGAAAGAAAAGAAAAACATTAAAAATCAAAAGAAAGAAGAAATTCAACCTTTCAGGGGAATTCGAGCAACTCTACCAAGGCTATGGATGCCTGGCTGGTAGTAGAGCAATGTTCGGGGGAATCATAATGACAACCTCATCGGGGCTATGGACGCTTGACTGGTAGCGAGGTAATGTCCTAGATGCTTTTGGAGTTAGAATAATATATGTAGCTTAACTTGATGGAGCTTAGGTTCTTGCAGTAGCTGAAGGATGGGAAACAATGCAATTGCACACACTTGGATTTTTAGCATATTGAAGGTTGGGTTGACTAGTGGTTTTGATCCTTAGGTCGAGCATCTGGTTTGTTTGCCCTAGCGTGAAGGTCAGAACTGAAGATTCTGGGTTTGTGATTCTAGTTTGTCATCAAAAAGCTCTGGAACATTTCCCCAGTGAGTTGCCATTTGTTGTGCATATTTTGCACACACGCCTCGCCGAAGGCAGGGACCCCCTCTTTTTGCTCTTGTCAGGTCATTTTGCTCCTACCTCATTTTGTGTGCCCCTTTCCTAGAGTCCAAGTGGGTCACATGCCTTAGAATGATCAGTTTTCCCTTGACCAGATTCACCTACTTGAATTTCACTAAGTTTTTTTCCTTCGTGGAAGTGCCCCTGTGGGTTTCCCTTCACCCATTGCCCCGGTGTCTTCCAAGGCTCACAGACCCGTAGTTGCGGGTCACCTCATGCGGGTCACCACTCATGTTTCATTGCTGAGTGGTGACTGATGCCCAACATCCACTCAAATTGTGGGCTTGGCACTTAGTTTCTCTGTTTGAGCCTTGACCAAGCATCCAAATGAGCGAGAGTTTCTCTGTTTGAGCCTTGACCAGCATCCAAATGAGCGAGAGATTCCACATCTTACCTAACCTGGGTTCATCATACTAAGAAATCAATGAATGCCATTAATGGAAATTGGCCTATAAACGTTGCTCCCAACCCTTCATTTTACTTGGGGCATTCAAATTTGGGGAGAAATAAAGTCCCCTTTTCCTTTTTCTACCTTTTGCCTTGTTCCTGTTGACTTGGTCCTTGATTGCTTGATTCGCTTTTTCCTTCATTTTTTGACTTTGGGGACAAGTTGCCTATGGATTTGGGATTTTTTTGTCATGCCTAAGTGAATTGCCAAGGTTTCATTAGGTTTTGGGAAGTTGTGGAATTTTCATTTTGGGCCGCTGTCCCTCCGTCACTGTCAAGACTTCCTTGTCGGGCCACTGTCCCTCCATGGTTGTTTGGGAACTTCCTTGTCGAGCCGCCATCCCTCCATTGTCATCAGAACTTCCCTTTTAGGCCGCTGTGTGCTCATTGTCATTTCAAAAGGGCGGTGACCCTCCAACTTCCCCCTTCCAAATTTTTGCATTTTTCAAAATGAGTCAAATCTTAAGGAAGTATGTCTTGGCACTCTTTCTACCCCTTTTCCCATGCGCTAAAATTGAAAAATTTCAAATTTGCTAAGTTTTGTGAAGTTTTGAAACTTCCTTGTCATGCATCGTCCCTCCATCACCGTTGAAACTTCCTTGTTGGGCTATTGTCCCTCTATCACCATTGAAACTTCCTTGTTGGGTCATCATCCCTCCGTTGTCGTCTGCTATCTGCATTTTGTTCATTATCCGCCTTCCATCCACTGTCTGATGTTTTCCTTCCATATGCCATCCACCTTCTAGCCACTGTCCACCTTCCGTCTGTTGTCTGTCATCTCTCCGTGGCCGTTCGCCGTCTTCCTTCCATCCATCATTCACCATCTGCCTTCCGTCCGTTGTTCGCCTTATGCCTTCCGTTCACTGTCGGCATTTCATTCGCTGTCCACCTTCCGTTGTCTATCGTCCACCTTGCATTTGCCACCCACCTTCCATCCGCCATCCGCCTTCCATCTGTTGTCCACCTTCCATTTTCCTTTCATCCGTCGTCTACCTTCCATTTGCTGTTAGCCTTTCGTTCACCATCCGCCTACTGTCTGCCGTCTGCCTTTCGCCTTTCGTCCGTCATTCGCCATTCACCCGCCATCTGCCATCCATTGTCCTTTTGCCCTATGGTGACCACACCTTTGAGCACACATTAATGTTTATGGTCTGAATAAGCTCCAAATGGGGAACAATGTTGAATATTGTGATCTTTTAATGATGCATTGGTGAATCTAAAAAGGAGTTTGTAGGATTTGACTAACGTTTGCCTTGATTTGTGTATGAAAGCACTTACGACACTTCATGTATGTAGGATTCAAGAAACCTACCGCGGGTCCGTTGAGGAGACCCATTGAGAAGGCTGAACAGGGAAAAAGCACATTGCTCCTTTACCATTCATTTTATGCTCGCCTCTCCCCTAGCACCCATCAATAGAGCTGGCATTAGAAGCAGGCCTATGTCAAGGAAGTTAGTAACAAACCACAAAGGGTGGCCTTGAAGGTGGTGAGGGGGGGACCGGCTATTTCCTCCCTCCAAACAAATGATCACAATTCGTCAAGAGCTATCTCATTAGATCATCTGATCCATTTAACAACGATGCAAATTTGCGAACAAGGTGTATTTGATTAATTGAGGGATGCTGCAAACACATCAAGTAAAAGGTAGCTTTTGAACAGTTTCAACTATAGCAAAATGGAAATCAACTAGAATACAAAATTGCTACAGTGACTAGCCACTACAGGACAAAATAGAGAAAAGACAAGGAATGTATTTTTAATTGCTATATAATGAGGGGTAGGTGAAGCCCTAGCGCAATCAAATCTGAGACACACAATGTAATTCAATCCTAGCCAATAATTTGGGCTTTGGAAAACTATAAATAGTGGTCCCCCCTCATTTGTAAATGGTTGGAGAGCTAATGTAAAGGAATTCTACAACAATAGAGAGCTACATTGCATGATTTATGAATGTTTCTCTTGTGTTTCTTTATTATGCATGCATGGTTCTACTTCCCTATTAGTTTAGTTGTGAGTTTCTTGAATGGAAGTGATGATGCTGTTTGTTGTTACTATATTTGATGAACTTCCTGTTGGAAAAGTATGCCTCAATCATCACAGGATGAAACCTCCATTAGAGCAAAGTCGGTATGACATCTATCATGTTTGGCCAACTAGCAGCTTTGATACATTATGTTTTGAATAGGTCGCTGTGACCTTGCAGAAGTCTTGCCGAACGCATGTTCTTTGGGGCCTTCACTGTGACATAGTGGATTCGTTATGACCTCTTAGCGCTCGGGAGACCTTTGGCCGACATGCCATTCAATCATGAATTAGGGAGACTCATGGCGACCATGGGTTTCAGGATAACATATAGCGGTTCGATGAGAAGTCCCAGTGAAGAGTTAAAGTCTCGCTGACAACATTTGGTTTAAAGTCATTGAGGAAACTCTCGCCGGAAGAAAGACTATCAATAAGAAGTCTTACCGATGTGAGAAAGTCACACCGACCGCATTCGTTCGGGGTAACATAAAGAGTCTCGGAGAGAAGTCTTAGCGAAAATGGAATGTCTCGCCGATGATGTTGATGTCTTCGATATAGCTCTTGGTGAATGGTGGACATCAGTGTAACTTATGTGTTCAATAAGATCTCTCGGCGAAGGTGATAACTCTTGGCGATGGATGAAGCCTTCGGGGTAAGTCTTGGAGTTTGGTATGTTCTCTTGGCGAAAGATGTAAGTCTTGCCGACTGGTGATTGAAGCTCAGTATAACATATGAAGCTTTGGTATGACGTCTCAAGGAAAGTGATATGTCTTGGTGACATGGCGAAAGCTGAGCGATAGTCTCCTAAACTCAGTGTAACAAAAGGAGGCTCGTTGGGATGTCTTGGCGAGAGCGATAGTCTTGCTGAAAGAAAAAATTGAAGCTGATACATGTTGTAAGCTCAGTGGAACATCTTGGCAGGAACGATAACTCTTGGCAACATTGATATGAAGGTCTTGTGGCATCGGCGAGACACTGTTAGTGTCTCACCAAGATGCCAACAAAGTTTATTTCTTCTGACCAAGCGATGACTATCTACGTGGCTAGTATTCAGCCAATCAGAGGAGTCGAATTGGAACCGTTGGGAGTCTGTTCCTTGTGACAGTTCTATGAGGAAACTCAACAACCAAGAATGATATGAATATAGTTTGTAATATTTGTAGTGATTCGGTTGGTTCAATCAACAGTTGTGTGTGAACAGTTCGAATTGTATCAGAGTGAATTCTATTCTATGCTAACTATAACTTGAAGGTTCCTGAAAAAAGTTTGTTCATGGTGAATGCTGTTGTATAATGACACTAGAAAGATAAGTCTGGAATTTGTATGTAATCTCTGTTACTGTAATACAAAGTGATTTCTCTTGGTGTGGTGGGTTTTTCTCCCATAAGGGTTTTCCCATGTATATCTGGTGTTCATGCATGTTTATCAAATACTCTATTTTTGTTATCTATTTTATAGTGCATCTTAATTGGATTGTAATTATAAAATTTAAAAGTATATCTACATTCTTTCCTGAGGTATTGACATTTAGGAGAGTCATTTTCGCATCTGATTTTCCTTACACTTCCAACTTATGATTTTTGTGGTTTGTTGATGATGAATCATTTTGTAAAGCTAGTTTGAGCTTCCTTACTTTATTGCTGCAACTTAGTTCACTTGCATGTTCATGATGTGTGTATGGAATCTGAAAATTTGTAGTCCTTAGAAGATTGCACTAGTTTTGTGTAACTGTAGGTTCCTCTTGGCCAAGCAAAACTCCTTTTAGGGAGTTTGTCTACTGTAGCAACCTCCATGATCACTGTTCATTCATAGTTTCAGGTCTAGGAGCTTCCTCTCTTCCTTGCCCCTTTTCCTTTTTTTTATAATAAGTAACCTATGCTAAGGTTCATTGCACATTGTAAAGCCAAATCTGAAGTGAAATAGGAGTTCTAGACTACTGTTTGAACCTCCAGCAACTAAACAACAAATTCTGCACCTTAAGAACTCCATTTTCAAACCCAACTTCCCATGTTTCGTAACTCATCCATAAGTTTGCCTTGTGATTCCATAAAATCACATGAATCAACTGAGGTATTCTAAGCACTGTCAAGACCTAACATTAAAGACCTTGGGATAATGTTTTGCAATCTGATTGTGGAAGATTGTCTTTCAAGAGTGGTGATGCACCTTTTCATTACTTGTGTTGAGAAGTGCATAAAAAACACATCAACAACCCTGAGAGAAAAAATAATTGCAGAGTCAGGACTAGCTCATGTAGCTAGCCTTCCTATTGTGGTATAGTGTCTCGAGTTCATCCTAATGGCTGCATATGCATATAACCCTACTAAAAGACAATGTATTGATGCTCAGGGCAATGTTATTATAGATTTCTATCCATCCATGATCAGACTTGTCTTTGACCTCCCTCCTTACCCTGATGTGAAGATGGTGAGTGAGGATAAGGCACTGAGCTATGGAACAAAGATGTGGAGGGAAACAAACAACTCATCAATAAATGGTGGTTGAAAAAGGAGAACAAGTCAGTAAAGAAGTTTCCAGGCAATCCTAAGAGGTCAAATTTCTCTCAAGACATAGGAGATATTATCACACTGCTGGCCAAAGATTTTGGAAAATCAAACTCTCGTATTTTTGAACACTGGATGTTTACTTTTATCCAATTGATTTTGGATGGAAAGCAACACTTGGATTGGGGAAAATAATCTAAGATAACATTCATACCTAGCTCCTCCAGGTAACATAGACCAAGACATTTTACATGTCTTCTTATGTTGTATATTGAGCAGCAAGGATTGGAAGGTTTTCTGGATTGAATATTGTATGGACAGTATATGAAGTCCCAAATCAAAAGAAGGTTTGGGAACACTATGACTAATGGGAGATTAAGGAATTAGAAAATAATTTCAAAAGAGTAAATGATGATTTCTTGTATGTCATTATAAATTAGCTCACAGGGGACATAGGTTTTAGATTGTCCCAGGAAGCCATGGAGTTCATTTAGGAATGGGAATATTGGTTCATTCAATACCCCAGGTCAACTTATTTCATATTATTTGGTTTTGATGGTCATTCATTCAAATTGCTGAGATGTTGTGGCAATAGGTGTGTTTTAATGGAGTTTGCTAGGAAAGATGTAGAGGTAAATGTTGTTTTCTCTTCACAACATAGGACTTTTGCACATTCTTTTCCCTTGGAATTGGGATTTTATTCTTGTTCTTCATCAGTCATGGCTAAAACAATAACCAAAGAATTTCAATCTCTAAACTTTTAGCAGCATACTTCTAGGAATAATTTTTATCCAAAGATGAAAATGCATGCACTTTACTCTTCTCACTTTACTCATCATGTTCCTCTTCTTTAGGATTTTTGGGATAACCTTCAAGATTAGTTTGAGGTAAGGAAAAGTGGTTACAAGAGGTTAAAAATTCATCAGATGAGGGATTTTGATATTAAAACTAATATCCCTGAAGGCACTACAGATGATGGGATTACTCTTGATCCCAAGTATGATATTGATCAAGTGGCTACAAAATCCCTGCCACCCATCAATTGGGCAGAGAAAGAAGAGACTAAAATTAGAAAAGTGTCACGAGTAGTGATAAATAGTAGCTTGAAATGGATTGAACTACAGTTGAAACAACCAAGGGTTGGGGTGACAAAGAAAAGAGGTTCTAGCAGTGAACCCACTTCCTCTGCAAAGACCAAACAATATAAAAGATTAAAGAAAGGTGTTACAATGATGGAAGCAAACACTGAAGAGCCTCCACAAATAGAAGAGATTTCCTTACATAAGCTTGATGATGCTTTATGTAAAGAAAATGTTACTTATGAGGTGGCTGTTGCGGATGTCACTTCAGGTTTTGATGTTGTACCTTTGGTCGTTGTTCACCCTGGTGAGGAGAGTTTTATGGAGAGACAAGCTATTGTTCTTCCACAAGTTGAGGGAAGTGCTCCTACCATACCATCAACTTCGAGAGCACCAATTATCATAGAAGAGGGACAGGTTGAGGTTAATGTTCAAGATATCTCCTCAGATTCTAAAAGAACTCCATCTCAAGAGGGAGAAGCACCTGAATGGGAGGAGTATTTGAAAAAGGTTGAAGATGAACCAAGAGAAGGAGCTAAATTTGAAGTAGGCAGTCTACATAGTGTAGAAATGGAATTAAATGATGTATTGATGGAAAAAGAACAAAAAGAATTGATGGAAGGTGCTCAAAAGCTGTTTGATGAATGAGCTTCCCAAGAAGAAGAAGAACAAAAAAGGAAAGCTAAAGAGTTAGCTTAGGAAATGAAATAAGCTGAAGCACAGAAGAAGGAAGAGGATGAGACCTTTGACCTCGAAAGGAAAGTTGAACAAGAAAAGGCTGTAGAGGAGGAGCTCCGAGTTAAGGAATTAGAGCAACAAAGGCTGAAAGATGAAGAAGAGACTGCCAAACAGGAGGAAGAAATGAGGAAGATAGAAGAGATAAAAGCTGAGAATGAAAGGAAGGAGCAGGAAAGATTGCAAAAGGAGCAAGAAGAGCTTCAGAAAGCTACTTCTCAACAAACAATTGAAGTTATTTCTTCTACACCTCCATCCTACACCTCCTAATGTTCAACAAGTGGCCACTCAACCAGCTACACCAACTTGGCTAAAACTGAATCTAGAGAAGAGGCAACAAGTACAAGCCCAACCAATAACGTGGGATGATATGAGGGAAGGAATTGATAAAGTAAAGGCAAAGAAGGCTCATGTAGTACACTCAACCAAACTCACGGATGAAGGAGATCTGGTAGTTGAAATTGCTACCCCAATTTTTGATAAGGATGATAGATAATTGTAGCCAGAAGATTATCAAATAAGTACTGTTAATATGGGAAAGCACACTAGAAATCAACAAATAAATTTAATTGATATTGTTGCCACTACTACCAAGTCTAGGTTGATTAAAGACAAGCAGGCTAAAGATGAGCTTAAGGCTCAAGTTGATAAAATGAAAGATTTCTTGTAAGAGTTAATGTCATCTACTCCTAATCAACCTACACCATTAGAGATCCCCATTTTAATGAGTAGAAAAGAGGTAGATGGTTTGAATGAAATGAAAAAGAAAGCCACATGGGTTGATAATTGGCTTAATACCTTTAAAGCTGATATGGATAAGTTTTTAGAGGAAGGTTTAACATATTATTATAGGGGACTGGAATTAGTGAAGACCATAGAATAGGCTATGAAGAAATAGTAGGAAGAAGAGAAAATAAAAGAATATTTGGGAAATCTTAGGGTAGTGGACAAGATTTCTGATAAAGAGTTGGTCTAGTCCTAGATTTTGGGTGATGAAGATTCTGGATACGTTTCAAAGGATATTCATATATCTAATTTTAAGTCACATAATATTATTGAACATAGGGTAATTATGCTCAAGAATGTTCATGAGATATTTTAGCACATAGGTATATTTGAAGAAATTATTTCAAGGTTCATTGATAAAGACTTACCTCCAGATCAAAGACTCAAATCATTGGGAGACATCAATGATGCATGGGAGGAATGACTGAATGGAATGTTAGCAGAAGGAGATACTGCTAAGTCGCCACTCATGGACAAATTGTTGGAACTTAGATGTGACCTACAGTGGGCAGACAAGGATGTTGGTCAAATGAAAGTAACCATTGATACATAGAAAAGAAACTAGAAGAATCATAATTCAAGGTTGATTGGGTCGATGGGCCAGATGATGATACAATGAAACAAATTCTTGCCAATTATGATGAATATTGTCGGGGCTAGCATGAAGGTGACAAGTAAAATTAAGTGTTTTTATTATTGTTTGAACATCAATACCTTTTTGAAGAGTTTTGAGTAAAGGGATGACTAGGGAGCAGAGCTAGCAAGTCAGGAGTAATTCGTGGTAGTTGGCAGCAATTTGAGTGAGGACTTGGAGTTCAGATTTTGGTTGAAGGAGTAGCTGGCACACCTATTCAACTTCAACAATTACAATAGAGACAAATACTAGAGTTATCTTAGGGTCCCTACAATTGTAGATCTAAAACCTCAGATTGTGGATCTTAGTTTTTGATAGGAAGAATTGGTGCTGAAATTGTCTATATGTAGAAATTCTCTCCTTTTTGTAAAGGTCGGCTAATTGAAGTCAAGATTAGCTGCCTAAGAGAGATTTAGGATGGTATTTATAGCTTTTAGGATTTTTTTACAGCTTTCATGCAAAGATACTCAGAAACATTTTTATAGTTTTAATGCAGTTTATGTTATTTTTAGAAGTTTGTTAGTTTAATGATAATATTGATGAACAAGAGTTATTCGTATGCAAGTGAGTTTTGTTGTGCATAAATGTTTCTTATTTGATGAAAATCAATAGAAGATTATGAATATGAAACTATTTCATTAAATTATTTGTGAATGAGATATCTTTATATTTTTTGATCTATGGATTTTAGTAATGAGTTGGTGATGCGTTCTTATTTAAAAATAAAGTTTAAAAAAAGTGATGATGAATGGTTGTACATCTTGGATTTTCATTGTGAACGAATGCAATGGTATAGATTATTCTATTGATTGTGTCATTTTATGGTTCTAGTTAGTTGAAGAAATGCTCGTTATGAAGTTTATATGTCTGGATTAAATTAAATCCACTTTTATGCTTGTTGTCCTAAGCCTTGTTGTATCTTTTATTGTTTATTTACACCCCACAAATGTTAGAGTAATTCGTATTGTTCAGTTTGTACTCTTTTACTAGTAGGACCCTTGAACATTACAGTTGCATAGGCCACTGAATGACAACATAGTTGAGAACCAACTACCGAGACCTTGGAAGATGGGTAGTTTATATTATTTGTCTTTTTTAGGAGAAGTAGAGTAGCAATATTCTATTTTAATGTTGCTATGTTATTTTTGACCATCAACATAACTGGCACTAGAAGGAGGGCCTAGAGGAACATATTGGCTCAAATCGGGTCCTTTTCACCAGAAAGGTTTGAAAGAGTTCTCAGATCTGCTACAAATCTAGGACTGTTAGTTGAGTTCCATACCCTAGTTAGGCCTAGAGCCCGTATGGTTTTGATCCCACCATCGTTAACACCACCACTTACTCTACCCGGGTTTCCATCAATACCTCAGCTGACACAACCAAATCCACCGCCACCTATGGCATTCTTTGCCAATAATCCTTCACCTCTGGGAGTCATTCCTGGTGGCATACACAAAATGCTTAAGAATTTGGAGAAATTCTACCCCAGGTACGCTCATGGAGAGTCACAGAGTGTAAAAGAACACATACACGCATTCAAAGATGCCTATACTCGGGCTCAAATTTCTCACCATGATGTTGCATGTAGAATTTTTCCCTACTTGTTGGGAGATATGACCTACAATTGGTATCTAAATCTGCCCACTGGATCAATCTTGAGTTGGAAAAATTTAGAAGATGCATTCATTAACCAATTTCGGGTTTATGTTGATCCTGCAATCTTAAATCATCAACTCGCCACTATCAGGAAGGAGCCACACGAATCGTTGCCCCTGTTTAATACACAATTTTAGAGGATGTATAGGAGGTTACAAGACCCGTACTTGGTAGCTGAAAATATTTCTATCCAAGCTTACCTAAAGGCCATAAACCCCTTGGTTGGCTTGTTTTTGTAAAGAACATACCTCGCAAATGAAATTAATTCTTTGTCCAAGGTATATCACCTAGCTATTAAACTGCAGTAGCAGATTAGTTGACAATCAGGAGGTCTAGGAGGGGTTTTCCCTCCTCTAGGATATTCTCAGGTGCCTAATCCTACCCTATTGTTTAATACAGTCCTGGGGATGTCTCACTCTGCATAAAGACCTTAAGCTGAGCTATAGGCTACATCTTAGCAATTATTCTTTAGTGGCCCAACTCCTGACTCTTCGCAACAAGCTCAAAATTCCCATAATCATGCTAGAGAGTCCAACCCTGTGACACATACATCAGCTACAAGCACTGCATATAGTGAATGTACTACTCATTTGACAACAAAGTTGGAAACTTTGAAGAAAAAATTGTCTCAGGTGATGAATGAGATGACACAACTTAAGTACAACCCCCCTCAAAATAAAAATAAAAATCAGAATTACCAAAATCAAGGAGGGTATTCCAATCAGGGTAATTATTCCAACCAGAATTCCAATAAAAATAAAAGGAATTTTCAAAACCAGAACTCCCCCAATCAAAATTACCAGAACCAAAATAGGGTATACAACCAGAGATCCAATAACAACAGGCAGTGGAACACTAGACCAAACAATGGGGGAGTTCCCCATAACTTTCAAGCTGGTGAAGATAAACCACACACTACAAATGTTGCAGATCTCAATTTCATGACAAACTGGTGTAGGATGCATGACACGACAACATATTATGAGGTTAACTGTCCCAAGATGGAAAAGGTAGTTAAGATTGCACAGGTTGATGCCCAACCACTACAGGGTCCTCCTAATAAAGGTGGTGGATCTGTGGATATTGCCATGACGTATGAGGTCTTTACAGAGGGATCTCCTTTCCCTAAGCAAGAGGAAAATGAACTAGAAGATGTGTATGACGCTCAAGCCTTCCAAACCAAGGGAGGCCATTTTCTGAGAAATCAGAACGGGGGGCTGTATACCACATTTTCCCCATCGAACAATATCGTTCCACCTAATCAGAATGCTAAAAACAATCCTCCTCTGCTGAAAGGTCCACCCAAATTTCAAAACAAAGGTAATGCCACTTTTGTTCCTAAAAATTAGTTGAATAATGACATGGAATTTTATTTTGTTGCAGAAATGCAAAAACAAAAGACCTCTTCGTCATTCTTTGAAATCTTGAGGTGGTGCCCTGCCCAACGAGATATTGTATTGAGAGATTTGGAAGAGGAAGATTGGTTAAAAGGAAAGAATAAGGCGACTCCAACTAATGAAATGAATGCAGTCTTGTACAAGAGTAAGACATGAACCCCTCCATTCCTTTTAAGCTTGAGAATTTTTGGGAAGAATCTACTTAACTATCTTTTTGGATTTTGTAGCTTCAGGTAACATTATGCCTTTCTCAATTTGCTAAAAGCTAGGTTTAAATCCACTTTAGACTCATAAGAAAGTAATACAATTGGACAAAAATGAGGTTAATGTGGTAGGAGAACTAAAAAATATACATGTGCAGATTGGATCTGATCTACAAATTTATACTTATATGGATATCCAGGTAGCTGATATCCCTGAGACATACGACATGCTTTTGAGCCAGGACTTGATGAAAAGCATTGGGGGCTATCTATCCTTGGAATTATCACACATGTGGCTGCCATGGAAAGGGGTAGAAACTTAGATTAGGATTGAAATTGAGCCTCGTCTCAAACATATGATCATTGAGTATGACTGTCCTAACGAAGTAGCCTACTTTGAAACTGAGATAGAAGTGTATAGGAGAGAGGAAATCATGACCTTTTCAATGTTCAATCCTGATGGACTACAACCTTTAGAGCACAGTGACCTAATGACCACTGTCAACCATCAGGTTTTAATTAGAAAATTGTAATAGGATAGGCTAGTTTTGGGAGAAGAGGTTGATTTATGGAGTTTGCTACTCCCTAACTGGTGCAAAATCCACTACCAGAGTCATTTTGAACTGACATGTCAACCTTGTGTAGACATTCTAAATCATGTCTTTTAGTTAGTAGAAACCTGTGAATGCCACCCTAAAACCCTTCTGAATCATTTTTCCTTCAACGCTAGGGATGCCACTATTTTGAGACAGACTAATAGTACACAGGTTTCATGTTTTGATTTGGGAAACGAGGTTGCAGAATCTCAGAAATTGTCTGATAAACCCGCCCTTCCCAACCTTCAAATCCCTAAGGGGTTGATGAAAAGAATAACCAACTATAAAACCATTGATCAAGATCAAATCCAAGAAGAATTTTCCACATAGGTTCTAAATCTGAGTGAAATTTTTGACGATCGTTATTCACACCACTCCCCATGTCTAGAAGTCTTAAACTAGTTTGAACTGCCACCTATTTCTTGAGAACAATTACTTCCGATTCACCCTAAGAAATAAATCCTAGTCCAGGATCAATTGTGGGTCCTCAAATTCAATGGTTCCAAGTCTAAAACAAGGAGTGGAGTTGGAGTTGAATTAACAAACCCAAAAGGTAAAACATACTTTGCTTCTTACAGGTTGCAATTTGGCTGTACCAATAATGTGGCAGAGTATGAAGCACTGGCCAGAGGACTAATGTATTCACATCAAAAGAAGGTTACAACTCTGACAGTCATGGGGGATTCTGAGGTCATTGTCAATCAGGTTCACAGTCAATACACATGCCATAACAAGAGGTTGGTTGCATATAGGAACAAGATATGGAATCTGATAGAAGATTTTGATGCTTTCAGGATCAAATTGATTCCCAGAGAAGATAACTAGATTGCAGATGCACTTGCTATTGCTACTAGTACCTTGGAACCCATGCAAGATTCTAAGTTGAAAAGATTCTCGGTGGAGCTAGTCTCGATCCTAGCCATTCCAGACAATGTTAGGAATTTCTAGGTCTTTGATGATGACCAACATATATTGGCCTTTTTGGCGAGCTCAAAAGTATTTAAAGGATAGATTATCAATGAATCAGATAGAGATCAGGGAGATTGGGATCTAGATACATGTGATGCAGAAGGGATAATGAACCTGAAAACAAACAACATTCCTAAGGGAATGGTAGCGTTAGAGAGGATCTTCAACTCTGATTCTTGAGCCCATGAAAAACTACTTACTAATACTGATGGAGGGAAGTACGAGTCAGTTAACTTGGAAGATTCAGGCTTTGAGAGAAATGTATTTATTGGAAAAACTTGCCCCAAACACATTCTAGATAAAATCCTGACAATGTTGAAAGCAGATATAGCAACGATTGGTTGGGGGTACGAAGAATTGAAAACCTTCAATACTTCGCTAATAACACATACTATCCCCTTGAAACCTAAAGCAAAGCCTTTCCATCAAAAGAAACACCCAGTGAATGCCCTAATTGAGCCCATAATTCAGAAGGAAGTGCATAAGTTGCTTTCAGCGAGAATAATTTTTTCAATAAGGCATTCGACTTGGGTTGCTAATCTGGTCCTTGTTCGTAAAAAGAGTAGAGAAATCAAGTTATGCATTGACTTTAGAAACCTTAACAAAGCTTCAAAGAGAGACAATTACCCTCTTCCTTCCCTTGATGAGGTGCTATAAATAGTGAATGGCTCACAAATGATGTCATTCCTGGATGGATATTCAGGATACAATTAGGTGATGGTGAACTACGAGGATAAGATGAAGACCACCTTCATTACCAAGTGGGGGAGATTTTCTTACTGGAGGATGCCATTTGGTCTTATCAACGCTAGAGCCACCTTTCAGCACGCGATGGATGGGGTATTTAAGGATTTTGTAGGTAAGTGTATTAATATATATATATATATGGATGATTTGACTATGTTTTCCAAGAATAGAGAAGACCACATTGCAGATCTATCAAAGGTACTTAGAAAGTGCATAAGATATGGCATGTCCCTTAATCCGAAGAAGTGTGTGTTCGAAGTTTTGGAAGGGAAATTATTGGGCCACATAATATCAGAGAGGGGAATTTTAATTGACCTAGATAGAGTGGAATCCATTTTGAAACTGACCATGCCTGGTAGCAAAAAGGAGCTGAGGTCCTTTTTCAGGAAGATAAAATTTGTGCGGAAATTCATAACTAGGTTTGTGTAGATTGTCAAGCTCCGTAATGAAATGATGAAGGATGCTAAGATTGAGTGGAGTAATAAGGCTAAATCTAAATTCTTGCAGATTAAACAGTCTATTTTAGAGGCACTAGTTCTAACTAGCCTTGATTATCTAAATCCTTTATATATATATTCTTTTGCATCTGATCATTCTTGTGCTACTGTATTAACACAACATAAAGGCAAGGGGGATGAAAGGCTGATTTCTTTTATGAGTTCTCCATTTAAGAATGCTGAAATTAGATATCCATCTTTGGAAAAATAGGCCTTTGCACTGGTGTGAGTAGTTAAAAAGTTTAGACATTATATCCTTCATAGCCAGATCACTACCATAGTCCCTGACCCTGTAGTGAAGTCACTTCTTATGCAAAGTGAACTAGGTGAAAGATGAGGAAAGTGGATGGAAATTCTTCAAGAATTTGACTTCAAAATTCAGCTGATGAAGCTGGTCAAAGGACAAGGTTTATCTAAAGCTATGGCAGACGTTGATACCAAAATTACTTGTCAACAATACACTGTGCAATCATTTACAGGTGATCCTTGGTATGCAAATATGATCTTTTTGTTGCTAAATAACAAATTCCTAGATGGAATGAATGCCACTCAAAGGGGAGCACTAAGGCTAAAGAGTTCCCATTACATGCTCAAAGGGGGAGCTTTGTACCAAAGAAACTTTGAGGGAATCTATCTATGCTTCCTTGATCAGTAGCAAGTGAAATAGGCCATAGCGAAGTTTCATTGCAGACATGGTACTGGACATGGTTTTGTTGATTCCATGGCACACCAAATTTTGAGATTGGGCTACTATTGGCCCCATATGTTTCACGATTCTCACAAGCATGTGAGGACATGTCATACATGTCAAACTTTTGCATCTAAGGAATGAAATGCGACAATGCCCCTACAACCGGTATATGAGGTAAGACCATTTACCTAATGGGCATTAGATTTTGTTGTGGTAATTAATCTAAACTCATCTACAAGACACAAACTTATTTTGATGGTGATTGATTATTGTACACACTGGACTAAAGATCAACCATGTAAGAACAACACCACTGAATTTGTCATCAAATTCCTTAATGAATGTATCATTACCAGGTTTGGAGTACCATTTTTCCTAGTATGTGATAATGACCCTGCTTTTTCTTTTGCAAAATTTATTCAATGGAAATATGAGCATAAAATCATGTTAAAATATTCTTCTAATTACTACCCACAGGGGAATGGAGTAGCAGAATCTACTAATAAAAATCTGTTGGAATTAATTAAGAAGTTGTTAGAAAGTAATCCTAGGGATTGGTACACTCAGCTGAGATTTTCCTTATGGGTAGATAGAACTCAGAGCAAGACCACCTTAGGAAACTTGCCATTTAAGTTGGTCTATAGCCAAGAACTAGTCTTTCCTATCCATCTACAGATACCTGTCCTTAGGTTTATGCAGGATTTTTATTCAAATGATGATGGGATAGAAGTTAGACTAACCAGTTTACTGAATCTAGAGGAACAAAGAGATGCTACTTTACAATAGTTTTCCAAACATCAAGCTATCGTCAAACGTTTGTTTGACAAAAGAGAAAAAATCAAAGCTTTTAGAATATTAGACCTTGTGCTACTATGGGATAAAGCCAGGGAAAGGAAAGGGGACCACCAAAAGTTTGACCGACTTTGGTTGGGTCCATATCAGATTACCCAAATCTTGGGCCAAAATGCCTTTTGATTGAGTACTTTAATGGGAGAACTTGTTTCATTTCCTGTCAATGGGTAGTTTCTCAAACATTATTTTGGCCAATGAAGTTTTGAAGCTTTATTTTATTGTATATATATAATTAGATGTCTTTTTGGTTTGTTTTTTTGTTTGTTTTTCTGTTGTTGTTTGTGTTTCCATTCATTCATTTCTGGGTGACCTCCATTTTGCTCCATTTCAGAATTGGGGGTGGTTATTCAAAGTATACTGCAGGTATTAGGAGAGAAATTGGTTTAGGTATTTTCAGGTATGTTTGTGGAAATTTTTTCATTTCAAGACCTGTGTCTTGTGTTCTTTTTAATAACAACCTAAAAGGTTAAGAACAAATAGGTATATTGTAAGGTCTCATAAACCACAGTTGAATTTGTTCTGAAATAGATAGAAACGTCTATTTACATAAAGGCCTATTTGTCTCAGGGTAATTGTATTCTAGATTCAGGTGAAAAATTTGAGTCCTGGCACTGTCATGAGGTCCATTGTAGTTCTCAACCCAAATTTCAAGATGTATATATGAGTATTGAGAAAAAGATAAAAAAAAGTTATTCAAGTAAGCCTATATAAAAGAAAAGAAAAGAGAACCATTAAATGATGGAAAAACTTAATATGAGAAGGGTAATTCAAGTATCTCTACCAGGTCTATGGCTACCTGGCTAACAATAGAGAAATTATTTGAGAGAACTAGAGGTATCTCCATCGAGGATATAGACGCCTGGCTAGCAGTGGAGCAATACCCAAGATATCATTGCACGAGAGTAAGAAGGATTCAACTCTTGTAGCCTAAGTCTTAAATACAGTTATTCAGGGGTAGGAAGAACCTTTATAGAAAGAGGTGCACCATACATGCACACACTCAAATTCAAAGTGGTTATTGCTAATTTACGTTTGAGATTCCAACTCAACCTCATTTACCATGACTGATCATACTCAAGCTAAAATGTCCATGAACTAGAGGTTCTGGGTGACTGAATTCTTTAGTATCTTGAAAATGGGTAAACCATTTTCCCATCCAAGTTGCCAATTGTTATGCCTTGCATAACCACCCCATTTTTTTTTTGGTCAAAATGACCCCCCCTTGTGTTTGTTTGTCCTTGGTGTTCTTATTTGGGTCTTAGGAGTTGTCTTTTTATTCTCCTAAGTCCTTGTTTCTTTTGCTTTTTGGGTTTGGGTCTCGGGGAAGAGTGTACTTGTTCCTTTTCAAAAGGTTCAAGTTCTTGTTCATGTCCTGGTCTTGACCCCGTCTCTTGCCTTGATCTTTTTCTGTGTTCTTTTGGGTTTGGGTCGCTTGTTGGCACAAGCACTTGTTGCTTTGTAGGGTGATAGTTTCTGTTTGTGTCTCAGTCTCGATTTCCTTTTTTTTCCTTGCACATTTTGTTCCTATTGGAGTCAGGTTTCGAGCCAGAAATAGAACCAAGAACTTTTCAAAGTTCTTGTTCTCGTTTCTAACCTGATCTTGAGGTCTAACCTCTTTTCATGTCTTTGTTCATTGCGAGATTGGGTTTCAGAATGTGACTTGAACTTTGCTCCTTTTTGAAGTTCTCATTCCTTCCCATGCCCTAATCCTGGTTCCAGTTTTGTTCTATTGGGATCAGACTTCGGACTGTGACTGAGCTTTGAACTTTTCAAATTTCTCGTTTCTTTTGGAGTCCCAATCCTAGTTCCCATGTTGTTTTGTTTGTTTGTTGGGCTCGGGTCGCGGAATTTTGACTGAACTTTGCACCTATTGAGGGTTCGGTCTTTGTTCATGCCCCAACCTCGACTTCCACTTACCTTCTTTCCCGCACCTGGTATTTATGAATCTACTCGAATCTCGAGACCTGACCAACCCACCATTAATGCCATAAATGCTCGCATGCACGAATGAGTTTTTAAACCTTGCTGCTCCTCAATTTCTGTCCATTCTGCTTTCAAGAGTTTGGAGACAAGAACAAGAGTGACGAAAAGCTAGGGTTTTTCAAGAGTTTGCTATAATTTGCCAATGTGCTACCAAAATTCTTGGGTACATTCAAAGGTAGGTTTTCTTGTCCCCATTTTGTCCTCACTTTCTTGTTTTTGTTTCTATTCTGGTTGCTTGTTCTTTCCCAAGTCCTTGTTTTCTTTTCATTTTTTCATTTGTTTTCCTTGCTTGGCTTTTATTTTTCCACTCTGTGTTCCCTTTCACATCATTTTGGCACATTTCTCCTTCACTCTTGAGCCCATGTTGGGGTTTGTTGTGCATTCTTTTTGTGTTCTTGTGTTGTTTTCTTGTTTCTTGGTCCCGAGGTTTGTCTATCTCACTGTGCCCTAGTTCTGTAGGGTTTTGCTCTACTTGCGGGTTGGGCTAGTTTTTAAATTGTCAATTTTGAATTTTTGACCATTTTTATCCAAAGTTCTTGATCTTGCACATGACTCGGTCATGAAGGCATGTTTTTTGACATTGTTACAATTGGTGTCACCTTCATTGTCCATCACCCTTTATATTCCCGCTCCCCGCATGTATATCAAGGTTGGGACTCTAATCAACACTTAGCTCTATCTATTGTTTGGTATCGGTTCCTTCACTTGTCCGATCCCCACATTACTATCAGGATCAGGGGTTGGATCAATACCATGAGTTTGGTTAAAATTAATGATAAGAGTGTTCTTCCAAGTCCTGCTTTTGACCCTTGCCATTACCATCGAGGTTGGGAGTTGTTTCAACATCAAACCTTTAGCTCACCAATTGGTACATGGACTTGACAACACCCTGAACTTGATTCCCAACACCTCTTGGGATCAGAACTTAAAGTTGACACATTCCCATTATGCATTTTGAGACTTGACTTGATGAAGTTTCGATCTTGACACCTGATATCTTATTGGGTTCATAACTCGGGAATCTACTTACACTTCTCCATTATGGATGGGTCTGGTGCCTAGTCATAACCTGATGCCGACTCCTGCACATTATGGGATTAGACCTTGGGTTGATACCTAGCTTGTTCACTATCAAGTGTATAGGTGCCAATCCAAGACCCAAACTCAGTGTCAACCATATTGCAGGATCGGACTTTGAGATGACATTGAACTTCTTTAAACACAAGTCTGGTTCCAAATGATAACCTAGTCCCGACTCTTGACCATATTATGGGATCGGACCACAGGTCAATACTCAACTCATCTTCCATCATATGTCTAGGTGTTGATCCGAGACCCGAACCCGGTCCTGATTCCTAAACATTACCGGGTTAGACTAGGAAATGGTATTGAACGTATTTCATAAATATGGGTCTGGTGCTTGGTCATAATCTGGTCTCGACTCCAGACAAAACTTAGTTTGTGCATGAAATTGGCTAAGTTCTTGGTACTATTTTGAGCCCAAAGCCTAAAAATAATCAAATTAACTTATTGAACTAAATTCTTTCTAACTTGATGCTGATCTATTGTGAACACGTATGTAATGATATTACTTATATGTTTCCTTTTTTATCTAATGATGGTCAGTAGTGTAGGATATTTACAAAATGTTTGACTTTGAGGAAGAGATACCCATTGAGGAATTTCCTACTAAGGGAACATTCAAGGGAGCATCAAAGAGGGCCAGAGCCAAGATATTGAAACCAAAACAATTTCCCTACACAATGAAGTATAAATATCAAGGGAATCCAGTTCCATCCAAGTTTGATTCTCAAGTTGTTGACATAGCTAACACATTGGTGGGACATATGGTTTTAGAGGATTTCATCAAGGATACATTTTCAGAGGATGCTGCCCCAAGAGAAAAAAGAATTGAAGAGTCAAGACTAGCTCATGCAGCTAGCTTTCCTATTGTGGTATAGTGTCCTGAGTTCATCCTAACGGCTGCACAGGCATATAACCCTACTTAGAGACAATGTATTGATGCTCAGGGAAACGTTATTATAGATTTAACTCCAACCATGATCAAACTTGTCTTTGACCTCCCTCCTTACCCTGATGTGAAGATGATGTCCGAGGCTAAGGAACTTGAGCTATGGAACAAAGATGTGGAGGGAAACAAACAACTCATCAATAAATGGTGGCTGAAAAACGAGAAGTTAGTAAAGAAGTTGCCACCCAATCCTAAGAGGTCAAATTTCTCTCAAGACATAGGAGATATTATCACACTGCTGGCCAGAGCTTTTGGCAAATCAAACTCTCATATTTTTGAACACTGGATGTTTACTTTTATCCAATTGATTTTTGATGGAAAGCAACATTTGGATTGGGGGAAAATCATCTCAGATAACATTCATACCTAGCTCCTCCAGGTAACATAAACCAAGAAATTTTACATGTCTTCTTATGTTGTATATTGTGCAACAAGGATTGGAAGGTTTCTCAGATTGAATACTGTAGGGACAATATATGACGTCCCAAATCAAAAGAAGGTTTGGGAACACTATGACTAATGGGAGATTAAGGAATTAGAAAATAATTTCAAAAGAGTAAATGATGCTTTCTTGTATGTCATTATGAATTAGCTCATAGGGGACATAGGTTTTAGATTGTCCTAGGAAGCCACGGAGTTCATTCCAGAATGGGGGTATTGGTTCATTCAATACCCTAGGTCAACTTATTTCATATTATTTGGTTTTGATGGTCATTCATTCAAATTGCTAAGATGTTGTGGCAATAGGTGGGTTTTAATGGAGTTTGCTAGGAAAGATGCAGAGGTAAATGTTGTTTTCTCTTCACAACATAGGACTGTTGCACATTCTTTTCCCTTGGAATTGGGATTTTATTCTTGTTCTTCATCAGTCATGGCTAAAACAATAACCGAAGAATTCCAGTCTCTAAACTTTAAGCAGCATACTTCTAGGAATAATTTTGATCCAAAGATGAAAATGCATGCACTTTACTCTTCTCACTTTACTCATCATGTTCCTCTTCTTGAGGATTTTTGGGATAACCTTCAAGATCAGTTTGAGGTAAGGAAAAGTGGTTACGAGAGGTTAACAATTCCTCAGATGAAGGATTTTCGTATTAAAACTGATATCCCTAAAGGCACTATAGATGATGAGATCACTCTTGATCCTATGGATGATATTGATCAAGTGGCTACAAAATCCCTGCCACCCATCAATTGGGTAGAGAAAGAAGAGACTAAAATCAGAAAAGTGTCACGGGTAGTGACAAATAGGATTTTGAAATGGATATAACTCTGGTTGAAACAACCAAGGGTTGGGATGACAAAGAAAAGAGGTTCTAGCAGTGAACTCACTTCCTCTGTAGAGACCAAACAATATAAAAGATTAAAGAAAGGTGCTACAATGGCGAAAGTAGCCACTAAAGAGCCTCCACAAATAGAAGAGATTTCCTTATAGAAGCTTGATAATGCTTTGTGTAAAGCAAAGGTTACTTATGAGGTGGCTACTATGGGTGTCACTTTAGGTTTTTCTGTTGTACCTTTGGTCGTTGTTCACCCTAGTGAGGAGTGTTCTATGTAGAGATAGGTTGTTGTTCCTCCACAAGTTGAGGGAAGTGCTCCTACCATACCATCAACTTCAGGAGCACCAATTATCATAGAAGAGGGACAAGATGAGGCTAATGTTCAAGATATCTCCCCAGATTCTAAAAGAACTCCATCTCAAGAGGGAGAAGCACCTAAATGGGAGGAGTATTTGAAAAAGGTTGAAGACAAACTAGGAGAAGAAGGAGCTAAATTTGAAGTTGGCAGTCTACATAGTGCAGAAATGGAATTGAATGATGTATTGATGGAAAAGGAACAACAAGAATTGATGGAAAGTGCTCAAAAGCTAGCTGATGAATGAGCTTCCCAAGAAGAAGAAGAACAAAAAAGGAAAGCTGAAGAGTTAGCTCAGGAAATGAAAGAAGTTGAAGCACAAAAGAAGGAAGAGGATGAGGCCTTTGAATTGGAAATGAAAGCTACAAAAGAAAAGGATGCAAAGGAGGAGCTTCGAGTTAAGGAATTAGAGAAACAAAGGCTAAAAGATGAAGAAGAGGCTTTTAAATGGGAGGAAGAAATGAGGAAGATAGAAGAGATAAAAGTTGAGAATGAAAGGAAGGAGTAGGAAAGACTGCAAAAGGAGAAAGAAGAGCTTCAGAAAGCTACTTCTCAACAAACAATTGAATTTATTTCTTCTGCACCTCCATCCACTACACCTCCTAACATTCAACAAGTAGCCACTCAGCCAGCTACACCCACTTGGCTGAAACTAAATCTAGAGAAGAGGTACCAAGTACAAGGCCAACCAGTAACATGGGATGATATGAGGGCAAAAATTGATAAAATAAAGGAAAATAAGAAGTCTCGTGTAGTACACTCAACCAAACTCACAAATGGAGATCTCGTAGTTGAAATTGCTACCCCAATTGTTGATAAGGATGATAGAGAATTGTAGCTAGAAGATTATCAGCTAAGTACTATTAATCTGGGAAAGCACACTAGAAATCAACAAATAAATTTAATTGATATTGTTGCCACTACTACCAAGTCTAGGTTGATTAAAGACAAGCAGGCTAAAGATGAGCTTAAGGCTCAAGTTGTTAAAATGAAATATTTCTTGAAAGAGTTAATGCCATCTACTCTTGAGTAGCCTGCACCATCAGAGATCCCCATTTTAATGAGCAGAAAAAAGGTAGGTGTTTGATGAACAATAGTTATTTGTATGCTAGTGAGTTTTGCTATGCATAAATTTTTCTTATTTGATGAAAATCAATAGATGATTCTGAATCTGAAACTATTTCATTAAATTATCTGTGAATGAGATATCTTTATATTTGTTGATCTATGGATTTTAGTAATGAGCTGGTGATGCGTTCTTATTTGAAAATAAAGTTTTTAAAAAAGTGATGATGAATGGTTGTATGTCTTGGATTTGCACTGTGAATGAATGCAATGGTATATATTATTCTATGGATTGTGTCATTTTATGGTTCTAGTTAGTTGAAGAAATGCTCGTTACAAAGTTTATATGTCTGGATTTAAAGAAATTTGTGTTTATGCTTTGTTTTCCTAAGCCCTGTTCCATCTTTTGCTGTTTATTTACACCCCCCCAAACGTTAGATAAATTGATATTATTTAGTTTGTACTCTTTTACGAGTAGGCCCCTTGAACATTACAGTTGCATAGGCCACTGAATGACAACAACACAGTTGAGAACCAACTATTGAGACCTTGGAAGACGGGTAGTTTATATTATTTGTCTTTTTTAGGAGAAGTAGAGTAGCAATATTATATTTTAATGTTGCTATGTTATTTTTGACCATCAACACCACTTAGGGCCTAAAGCCTAATTTGAACCAAAAGAAAAAAGGTGAGAATGGAAAAGGGAAAATAAAAAGGACTTGGAACCTTAGGTTCTAGGTCCATGTCGAGGCTTGAGACCCAGTAGGAAATTGAGAAGAAAATAAGTAACTCCAAGAGTAAGGAAAAAAACCAACCTTCTCAAAATGTAACAAGTCCTAACACTTCATATCAATGTGATGTCAATATATGAAAAGTTGAGTTCTTTACTAAGTTAGTGGCATTATGAGTGTCAAATTGAATCAAAATTGTATCATAGCTCAAATTGCTATGCCCTTAATGTAAGAGTACATAGGGTTAATGTAAGAGTACATAGGGTTACGAATAGTCGACTCATAGCTCGATTAAATCTTAATTAAGTCATATATCATTATTATATTGTTATTTAGTTAGCTCAATATAAGGCTTATAAATGGTTATCTAAGTTGTCTCGGGTGATATCCTAGGCATAAGTAGGGTATATATGGGAGGTAGTGAGTCTTATTTGTTCATCAAATCATGAATTGTGTTATCATTGGAGACATTTGGAGGTTTCTCGCCTTGAAGTGGCTTGATATTCTTAGTTATTATCAAGTATTTGTACTTTATTTCATATCATGTTCTTCTATTGTGCAAATTATTTCATTACAAGTGGTATCATAGCATGATCTTAGCACCGTAGAGGCAAGGTATTTTCTTAATATTGGAGGTCTTTTTGGGAATCACATATCTCTCAAATTTTTGTGAATTTTTTAAAAATTTAAAGGGTTTTTGAAGAACATATTCATAAAGTTACAATCCATATTTCAAAGGAATTGGAGTAGAATTGAGTGATATATTGTAGAACTAGGTTTTATGCCCAATTTATTTGGAAAGTGCATATTTTCCAAATCTTGCATTATTGGTTTTTGATTTTTAATGGGTTTTAAAGAAGAGAGGATGGTACCATCCAAATTTTAGAGAAATTGAAGCAAAATTAAGTAATTTATTAAATAATTAGGGTTTCCAACAAATATGCTCTCAAGGCTACCAAACATATAAATTTTAAGAAATTTTTCTAGGAAAGTGCGAACTAGGCCTTGGTAAGTTACAATTAAACTTTCAAATTATTTTGACTTTATTTGTGTGATTTATTACAAAATTATTTTTTGTCATTATGATGGGGCTTGCAAAAAGAGGCAAAAAGAATGTTACCAAAAGTGGGAAATCTTCAGATAAGGATGATGTAGAAATTGAGGATATTAACCTTAATGATAAAATCAACAAGGTCAAGGGTAAAATCATCATTAGGAATGAGATAAATGAGTTTTCTAAGAAGTTGGACATAATTATTTAGGGGATGAAGTATAATGGTGAAGATTCACCTAGTAAGGTGGAAGATAATGCTATTTTTGGACATGAATTCTTTGGGCTTGACTCAAATTTAAACAAGGATAATCCCTTTAATAATCCTATGACTAGGAAATTTATACCCAAGTTGGATATGAGAAATTTTGATGGTAAGGATCAAACCAATTGTATTTTCCAAATGGAGTAGTTCTCTGATCTTCATCATGTTCCTTATCAACAAAAGGTGGCTATGGCATCATTATACTTGGAACCAAATCAATTTATTTGGTATCTTTGGTTATGTGATGAGAAGATAAAGAAGGGTTGTGTGGTCACATGGTCAATTTTTCAAGAGGAACATGCTACCCATTATGGCCTGATAACTATATGGATAGCTACTTCTACCAACTCACTAAATTAAAGCAAATAGTTATGGTCAAGGACTCTACTTAGAAACTTCAAGCCCTTTGTTTAAGAGTGAAGAATGTGATAGAAGAAAATTTTAAGGAATTATTTCTAGGAATTTTAAAGGACCACATAAAACATGAGGTATGTTTGTTCCAACCATAATCATTGTCACAAGTGATACGTATGGCAAGACAAGTTGATGAGAAGTTTTTGTCCAATTGGCAACAAGGGATTGTAACATAATAGAAGGTAGCTCTCCTACACATTTATTAACTTAACCTACTAGGTTGAATCCATAAAAAAATGATGAGAAGAAGAAAAATGAACTTGTGCTTGAATTGTGACAACAAATATAGTTGAGGACATAAATACATTGAAAAGAATTTGCTCTAAATTAAAGAACCGTGTGAGGAAGAAGAGGAGGAAAAAATATTAGAGGGTGATAGGGAGTTAGATGAGGAATCAAATGATTCCTAACCAACCATTTCTTATCACACACTCTTATGTTTTAGTACCCCACAAACTCTCAAGGTAGTGGGTTTCTTAAAAGAGTATAAAGTAATAGTGTTGATCAACTCGAGTAGTACTCATAATTTCATCAACAAAAAGTTGGCTACTTGTATAAATTATTTTATATATCCAACTCCATATTTTCAGGTCTTGATTGCATATGGTGCTGCTATTATTTCTTTAAAATATCGCAACATTAAATTATCTATGGGATATTATCACCTTGATTTCCCAATATATGTTATCTCTATGGGTGCAATAGATATTTTTTTTGGAGTACAATGGCTTAGTACATTGGGAACAATTGAGATGAACTTCCAAGAACTATTCATGTGATTTAAATAATAAGGAAAGATAATGGATTCAAGAGGATTGAAGGAAAAGTACCCACAAATGGTAAGTTCTCATCAAATGAAAAAGTTTCTTAAGAAAGGAACTGATTGATTTGTGGCCCAATTATGTTCATTAAAATCCAATCAATCTAATGCTCCCACCCATGTATATTTATAAGCAATTATTGATCACCACTCGGTGGTTTTTGAAGATAAGCCTAAATAACTTCCTCCTAAGAGGGATCATGATCATTTAATATGACTAATTCCAAGGATCCAACCACCCAACATCAGGCCTTAAAGGTACCCATATATACAAAAAGATGATATTGAAAAGATTTTTGAGGAGATGCTAGAGGTAGGAATTATCAAGCATAGTTGAAGTGCTTATTCCCCACCCGTGATGATGGTGCATAAGAAGGATGAAACTTGGTGCATGAGCCCAAAATGTAGAGTGATAAACATGTACACCATCAAAGATAAGTTTTCTATTCCAATCATTGATGATTTAATAGATGAATCAAATGGAGCTATGTATTTTAAAAAGTTAGATATTAGATCAGGTTATCACCAAATTTAAATTAAGGAAGAAGATATTTCTAAGACAACATTTAGGAATCATGATGGCCATTATGAGTTTTTTGTGATGCCATTTGGTCTTACCAATTCACCATCTACATTTCAAAGTTTGATGAACTTCATCTTTAATAATTTTTTGAGGAAGTTTGTATTAGTTTTATTTGAAGATATATTGATTTATAGCAAGACATGAAAGGGAAATTTGTAGCATGTAGACTGAGCATTACAAGTTCTCAAATATCAATAGCTCTATGCCAATCCATCCAAGTGTACTTTTGGTCTCAAAGGAATGTAGTACTTGGGACACCTAGTTTCACATGAAGGAGTAAAGGTGGATCCTAACAAAATTAAGGTTATCATGGAATGACATGTTCCTAAAACCATTAAAACTTTGAGGTGTTTCTTGGGATTGACTGGATACTATAGAATATTTGTGAAGAATTATGGTCGTATAGTAGCACCCCTCACAACTTTATTAAAGAAGGATTTTTTTCATTGAAATGAGTTTACTAATGCAACATTTAGAAGATTGAAGGAGGCTATGTGTACTAACCCAATTCTTTCTACTCCATACTTCACCAAGGATTTTATTATGGAATGTGATGCTTCAAAAATGGGTATAGGAGTAGTTCTCATGTAGGAGGGTTGACCCATTGATTTTGAGAGTCATTAAATAAAGGGTAAGAATCAAATCAAACCTATTTATGGGAAGGAAATGTTAGCTATTCTTCATGTAGTAAAATAATGGAGGCCTTATCTAATGGGTAGACACTTCAAGGTTAATAAAAATCATGATAACCTAAAATATTTTTGGAACAAAGATTATCTTCTAAAGAGCAACAAAAATGGGTCACTAAGATGCTAGGATATGACTTTGAGATTGTATATAAGAAAGGGAAGGAAAGTGTTATGGAAAATACACTATCTAGGAATGATGAGAAGGATGAAGCTTTCTTGTGTGCCATTTCAATATTATAAGAAGATTAGGTAGTAGAAGCCAAATAAGAGTGGCAAAATGATGTTGCTACAAGTAATCTCATGCAACAATTACAAAGTGATCCTAGTAGTTTAGATATGTTTTTTGGAAGAGAGATGCTTTATGGTATTAAGAGTGATTATATCTTTGCGAGAATTCCTCTCTCAAACAAAAGATTTTCGTAGAGCTTAATGAGTCTCCACTTGGTGGTCATTCAATATTTTTGAAGATATATCATCCAGTCAAGAAAGACTTCTTCTAGGAAGGGCTAAAAGGGGATGTTCAGAAATTTGTGGTTGAATGATTGGTTTGTCAGAGAAATAAAGGGGAAACCATTAAGATTCCTGGTATCTTGTATCCCTTAGTTATTCCTAGCCAACGTTGGGAAGAGGTCTCCATGGACTTCATCACAGGGCTTCCAAGATCTAATGGTAAGAATGTCATCATGGTAGTTGTGGATCATTCACTAAATATGTATATTTTATTGCATTATCACATCATTTTACAATAAGTATAGTGGAAAAATAATTTTTGGATAATATTTAAAAGATACATGGTATAACTAAGGTTATTGTAATTGATCAAGATCCTAACTTTACTAGTAACTTATGGATAGATTTATTTTCATATTTTGATACTCAATTGGCTCATATTTCTTCATACCATCCTCAATATAATGGGAAATATGAAGTTGTTAATACATTTTTAGAAGGTTATCTATGTTTTTTCATTTCAAATAAACAACCTCAATGGGTAAATTGGCTACCACTATCAGAATGGTGGTATAACACTTCCTTTCATAATTCATCAAAAATGTCTCCATTTATGACACTATATGGATATCATCCTCCTTCCATTACATCATTATTGAGGGTGTCACCAAGACTTCATATTGTGGAGGACCACACGCTTCACCAAGAATAAGCACTTTTAGGACTTAAAGAGAATCTATCCATGACATAAAATCAAATGAAGTAGCAAACAAACTAAGACAGTAGTGAAAGAAGTTTTGAAGTTGGGGATTAGGTTTGATTGACATTGAAAATTTACATTCAAATGTCACCAAAGAAATAGAAAAAGAGCATGTTATCTCCAAAATATTATGGCCCATACCAAATCATGCAAAAGATAGGTAGTGTTTCCTACAAGCTTGAATTGACACCAATGACAAAAATACATCTAGTTTTTCATGTTTCTTGTTTGAAGAAGGTAATTGGGCATAATATCCCTACTTAGACAATATTACTTGAGCTCTATGAAGAAGGAAGAATTATATTGGAACCATATTTTATTCATTAGAAATGAACAAGGAAGCTAAGGACTAGAACACTACTCAGTATCTCACCCAATGGAAGATTTACCAATTGAAGATGTCACATGGGAGGACGAGGAGCTCATTCAAAAGTATCCACACTCGATTATCATTGAGGACAATGCTTCTTTAAAGAGGGTACATGATACACCCTTAATATTAGAGTACATAAGGTTATGAATAGTTGGCTTGTGGTTTACTAAGGTTTAATTACCAAACTTGGGGTTTGACCAAAGAAAACCCCCAAACAAACAAAACAAATTCTTCCTCTTTGTGTATGTGTAGATTACAAGTTGAAGAAGGATTGAAGATATTGAAGAGAAATTTTGTATTGTTGCATTCATTGTTGTCAAATCATGGAAACTAAGTTGCAGATTTTATTTTCGACAGTGGGAATTTGGGCAAATAGAAGCTTAGACCTTGTACTAGAGGACCCAAAAAATTGATTTAGACACCTATAAAAAGACCCATTCATTTAAGGGTGAATGAGTCCTTGTAGGCACCTTGAAAACAATTTTTCTAAGCATATTTGTTGTTCTCTTCATTTCCCAGATCCACTGGTAAATTGTTGTTTCTGAATGTCAATCTTCGGGGTCTTGCATTTTTAATATTAGGGCATACATGATCATTAAGTTAATCATTTCCAAATATTTCTAATCAATTCCAATCCCCCTTTAGATGTAGATTTAGGTCTAATTGGCTCACCATTAGGACTGAAAGTCAATCTTTTCATCTTGGATCTACATATAAATGAAATTTGGGAAAAGGCACCATTGAATGCTAGATTATTTGTATTAAGGGCCTAAGATCACCTTTTTCTATGTTTCACCATAAAAACTAAATTTTTTCTTGAAAATCCAACTACAACCAATGGGTTTCCTATCTCTAGGAATATTTACCAAGTGTCATGCAATACTATTCTCCACTACAACCATCTTGTCATTCATGTCCTTCTAGTATTTCTTGTCTATAGACTTCATTTCCTCCTAAATAGTCTTAGGTTCATCATCATTAGTAAAAAAACTAAAAATGCAATCGAAATTGGGTGGGATATATTTTTCCAGTTTCTTTTCCTAGTTAGTGGATATTATCACAAGTGTCATATTTGATTTATCTTTCTCCTCTAAATCCTTTGACTCACTCTCTAAATAAAGAACCTCATTAGATTATATTGAACCTTTATTTTAGCCTCAAGTGAAACCTACTTAGTATTTTTCTTGTTCTATACTAATGTTTTATCATTATCTTCAAGTTGCAAATACTTAGGAGAAGATATATTCTCCCTAAAGTTCACGTTTTGATTGTAAGTTATCTTTCTAGTCTTGGGAATCCAGAGCTTGTGTCTTCTAACTCCATTATTATACTTGATGAAGATACACATCTCTACTTTGAAATCCAATTTGGATATCAATGTATTGGTATAATTGGTTGGGATCCAGGACACATGGAATGAAAGAAATCCTATTTCCATGTTTATGCTGCTCTCAACTGATGCTTTTGTAAGAATATATTCATTGTTAGAATATTTGAATGGTATCGAGTTGACTAAAATTGAGATAGAGTACTATAGAGTGACCCCATATTCACCTATAGGTTCAAAGGAAACATTTGTAGGTTCCATAAGCTCCAAGAACTATGTTGTCATAGTTTGGTAGTTTTTTGCTCTTAAGGCTCTTAAGATACTACATCGAAATATTATAGCCTAGAATGATTGGGATAATTGGGGTGAAAAAAAGGCCTTTGGTGGCATTAAACCACTCAAATTGATGTGTTGGCACAATCGATTGGGCTCCACAACACACAAAATGCAACAAAAACCGATTTCCACATTTACATTGCTCTTAACTAATGCTTTTTGTAAGAATGCATTCATTGTTGAAATAGTCAAACTATGTTGATCTAAATATAATCAAGATAGGGTATTTTAGAGGGACCCCATATCAACCTATAGGTTCAAATAGAACATTCATAGGTGCCACAGATTCTGAGAACTAGTTCATCATAGTTTAACATATTTTGCACTTAGGTCTCTTAGGATACTTTGCTAGAGTATGTAGTCCAAAATGATTGGGAGATTTGGAAAACAAAAAGAGGCCTTCCCTATCATTTACCCATCCACCCAAATGAGTTCACATAGTAATTTTAGAACCACAAGACAAAAAACAAAAAATATGGCTCCTAACAAGTTTATGTTGAACGTAAATGACATTTTTTGCAACGTTGCAACCATTGTCACCATGATGAAATGGTTTGGATATAATAAAATAAGAGAGGTTATTATGGATGGATACTAAATTCAATTTTAAGTTTAAAATAAACATTTTTAGGTGCCATAGATGCTAAGAACCAATCTATCATAGTTTGGCATTTTTTTGCACTTAGGTCTCTTAAGAGACTTTTTCAAAATAGTGCAACCTAGAATGATAGGGTGGCTTTGGGACTTCACAAATTCATTGAATGGAATTAAATCACCCACCTCAATGTGTTTGTGAAGTTGGTTTGGACCCATGAGACAAAAAACAAAAAATATGACTCTTTGACAAGTTTGTGTTGAATACAAATGATGCTTTTTGTATTATTGCAACCATCATCACCATGGTAAAATGATTTGGAGATAAGAAAAAATAATATATTTTATTGTGGATGGACCCTACATGAAACTATAGATTCAAATGAAACATTCATAGGTGCCACAAATTTTGAGAACTGGTCCATCATACTTTGGAATTTTTTTGAACTTAGGTCTCTTGAGAGACTTTGTTGGAATAATGTAGCTCAAAATGATTGGGTGACCCGAGGAATAAAGAAATGCATTCCCTAGAATTCGCCCACCCACCCCAATGGGTTCTCATCATCGGTTTGGACCCACAATACAAAGAACATAAAATATAGCTCCTAGAAAGTTTGTGTTGAATGCAAATGGTGGTTTTTGTAATATTGCATCCATCATCGCCATAGTCAAATGGTTAGGAGATAAGAAAAAAATAAGAGAGGTTATTATGGAGGGACCCTATGCATAGTTTTAGGTTCATACAAAACATTAATATGTGCCACAAATTTCAAGAACCATTCTATCATAGTTTGGATTTTTTGCACTTAGGTTTATTAAGAGACTTTGTTAGAGGCCTATAGTTTAGAATGATTAGGTCACCTAGGGTGTGAACAAAGGTCTTTCCTAACATTCACCTATCCACCTAGATGTGTTGGTATAGTCAATTTGGCCCCATGATGCACGAAATGCAAAATATACTTCCTGCCACATTTGCACTGCTCTCAACTAATGTTTTTAAAAAAATGCATTCATTGTTGGCATGGTAGAATGGTGTTGAGTTGACTAAAATAGAGAGAGGTTAATGTGAAGGGACCCCATATTCACTTTTAGGTCTAGAAAGAAAATTCCTAGGTTCCATGAGCTTGGAGAATTACTCCATCATAGTTTGGTAGGTTTTTTTCCTTAGGGTTCTCAAGAGATTGTGCCAAATAGTGTAGCCCATGGGATTGTACAAGAGAATGCCCATAATTCATTGCTATTTGGGTCCTCAACTCTTTCATGACTTTTGCTCTTATTATTTATTTTCTACTTATTTTTAGTTATTGATTTTTTGTTCTTATTAAGTGAGCTTTCTTTGTTTGACTACTTAGTATAGTTGATGTAATTACATGTCAAGTTACATTACTATCTTTGGTGTGCGAGGTGGAACCCACACTTTTAAATGCATTCATATATTCTTTACAATAGATTTTTTATTTGAATTATCTAATGTTCTTAGGCCAAGAATCTTCATATATGCAAGGGAAAGTTGTTATGAGCCTTCTCTACATCTTGGGAATAATATAGACACTCAACTCATGGTGTGCATAGCCATTTTTTGGGGGACTATACAAGTGTCTATTGCAACTCTATTTATAACAAGAAAGTGTGAGAGTGAGTAATTAAAAGCTCTTATAGAGTGTTGATCTTGTTAAGGTTTAGTTGTAAATTTCATACTCATTGTACTCCCTTATTACATAGCGAGATAAAAATGTACCATTTGTTAGACTATACATGTTTTTAGGGTAAAATGAATGTGAAGATGAAATTAAAAGTTTTATTTGATTGCATATTTAGGTAGCTCTAAGAAAGGTTTAATTTATAAAAAACCTCTTTTTGAGATTGTGTGTAAGAGTTATGGCCTCCAAAAGAACTAGGTCAAATAATACTAGAAAAGTGGTGAGCTTGAGTTCTTTACATGGTGGACTTGAGTTCTTTACATGGAAATTTTTTATTCTCCCTAGTGAATGCTTAATGGAAAAGTGGTGAAAGCTTCATGAAGTGGAAAATTTGTCACTTGAAATGTAGTGAACACTTTTGTGTGTGGGTAGAGAGTGGGTTTTTGGAATGCCAACTCTTTTCTCTTCCAAATTAGTATTGATATTTTATTTATGACCTTTGATACCCCAGAGGAAGTTGTGATAAACCTTCACATCTTAGGAAGAGGTTAGACACTTAGTTCATGGTGTGTAGAGCCATTTTTTTGGGACTATGCAAGTGTATGTTGCAAGTGTGTTTGTAATAGGGGAGTGTGAGAGTGAGTAGTTGAAATCACTTAATATATGTTGGGGCTTGTTAAGGTCAAGTTGGTCATTGCACACTAATTATACTTCTTTATTATAGTGTGATATGAAGAAATAACGTGTTGCTCCAAATTTGTGATAATTTTTTATGTTATATCCACATTATGTTGATGTGTATATCTTTATTATGTTTCATTTTTTATGCCTTTTGATAGTGGTAAGCCATTATAAATAGTAGAAAGTAGTTATCAAGGTGCGTTAAGAGGTTTTAGAATCCAAAATTCATACATTTATGATCAAATTGTATATGTGGCATAACCACCCCAATATATAGATTAGGAAGTATTATATCATGTATTTCCTAGAGTTTTCGATGTTGATAATGATCTTGTTAGTTGTTCTCTAGTTTTTAGAACCACAAAGATTGGTTTGTGTTATATACCAATGGGGAAACCTAAGAATAGAAAAATTCTTAAGTTGGAATGAGATAACCATCTCATTCAAGAGGAGAATCGAAGGTTAAGTTAGAAATGAAGGGAACCACAACAATATGGAAATATGATTTAACTTACAAATCTAAAATATAAATTATAGAATGTCAATGGAGAAATTATTTTAACAAAAAACAAATTAATACAACTCACGAGACATACACATAGCACAATTATTTACATGGAGAAAACCCTTTGAGGTAAAAAATTCCACGAAGAAAAGGGGAAATATATATTATTCTTCAAAGAGATTACAATACATAAAATTTCCTCAGTCTTGTGTCCAATCCAACAACATCGATGTACCTATATGAAATATTCCGAGCCAATTTTTTTGATTTTTACAATTAACAAATTACGACAGTGCACCCGTTAAGGTTAGATGAGAAAACCAAAACGTATAAGAAACAACTCTAACCAGAATGGCACCGCTGAGGATGAGCATTGGTCAGAGGGTCTTCTACTCTACTTGCAGAAAGGAACTCAACGTCAAGTATGTGCTACCCAATCCAATGCGGAGTGAGGGGCGACCATATGACGGAGTGATTACAAGATCTACTGCTTGAAAGAAAATGCTGAATACAAAATCTACTACTTGAAGGAAATTGCCGAAAATTGGAAACCCTCAACACCCAGAATGTGCTTTCTAGCCCGGAGTGGGATAGTAGCGACCATAGGGCGGAGATCTATCTATTACAACTTCAAATGATAATTGAACAATACCAATTCAAGCAACAAGCTGGGTAATGACTGCCAGTACTACTGGTCAGTTTACAATATAAGATCATATGCCTGTCAAGATGTTAGAACCGTATATATATGATTCATGCAATACATTACAATCTCTTCTTGACCGAGCTCAATAAGCCATAAGAATCATTACAACTTTTACAAAAGACGATCTATTTTTTCTGCTTCTACAAATCTGTATATTGCTGGTTAAAAACAGCAGCCTTGTGAATAGATATAAATGCTTGTAGCTCCCTCACAACTCACTCAACTGGCCCAAACCAAGATGCAATAGACTAATATGAAGAATGCGCCCAATCTAGAACCTTAACCCCGACCCCAAACTCAAGGAAATCACAATGCACAAATCCCAAGGAATCTAAATGGTACGGCCTTAAGGAAAAAGGCGATTTTCTTTTTAAAAATGATGCAAGCACTATAAAATATGAGAACTGGAGAATATGATGGCTTCCGACAAACAAAAAGAATGAGCTAATACCCAGAAAGACTATTTTTGTATTTTCCAATATATGAATGAAACATGCAATCTGCTGTGTATAAAAACGCAATAAGCTGAAACACTAAAATACTCAAAACAGATTTCCCAATGCAAAACTGAACACAAATGAAATAGCTAAGATGCACTCACAAGTAGATTACTAATCATCACTAGTCGTTGTCTTTCAAACGAGAAGAGATGCCCAAACTAGGAGGTCTTCATCCCTCGAACAATCCAGAATCAATCCGGCAGCATAACAGTGTAATTTCCAAGATGACCCAAATGATGCACAAGACTCCCTTTTTATAATTTCTGCTTGACTTCACGAAACCCTAGAAACAGCTTTTAGGTCAAAACTTTCATCTTCTCAAGAAGGCGTACCTTCTCCTCAAAGCATTAATAAATGATATTTTAATTAAAAGTCCATCTTGAAAAGTGCGCCCCACATCATCTTGCTTGACTTAGGCAATAATTAAAATAATCATTTAATGAGGGCGCCACCCTCAATGGCCCCTTTTTAAAACATCTTTAAGTCATTACTTCTAAGCCCAAGGTCAACATTAAAATATAATATTTAAATGTGCCTTTAATGAAATAACTTAACTTATCCCTCCGGAGGTGCACTGAAGCCAAAACTGATCCAAACATCTGACCATTGAAACAGGAAGTCAACCGAGCTGAACATCATCTGCCAAACTGCCAAAAATAGAATTTACTAAAAATAGTAAATTCCAAAAAGTACCCAGAATGCCGGAATGATCATACCACTGCGAAGCCCTCTGAAAACCCAGAAGGAATCCGCCATTAAAACTGACATCTCCGAACAATGACCTCCTCAAAATTAGGAAACCCTAATTTTAACTTCCGACTAGCCTCCGGGTTCCCAACGAAAGGCCAACGGTCACTGAAACTGTCACGCTTAGAAAGGGGACATTACAGTCCGCCCTCCCCAAGATTGCTTGTCCTCAAGCAATTGCAAACTAGGGTGCTGCATTATCTCATCACTTTCCCACGTTGCATCCTCCATCGGCAGGTTCTTCCATTTTACCAAACATTCTCTGATAGTTCTATTCCTCAAGGAACGTTCTCTGAAGTCAAGTATCGACTCGGGAACCAGAACCAACTGTCCTTCCTCGTCCAATGGTGGCAACTGTGAAGAAGCGACCACATTGTGTCCAAGAGCCTTCTTGAGGCGAGACACGTGGAAGACGTTATGCACTCTGCTATCTGAAGGTAGCTCCAACTCATAAGCAACAGCCCCAACCTTTCTGATGACCCTAAACGGCCCATAGAAGCGAGGTTTGAGCTTCTCAGCTCCACTCTTCTTGAGAGTTGACTGTCTGTAAGGTTGTAAACGGAGATAGACCATATCCCCAACCTCAAAAGAACGCTCAATACGCTTCTGATCAGCATACAACTTCTGCTGATTTTGTGCAATCTGCAAATTCTCCTTCAAGGACCTCATTATGTCCTGACTATGCTGCAACAAATCCTTGGCTAAAGGAGCTTTGCTGTCACCAAACACCAAATCTGCAAAGCTGGGTGCTTCATACCCATAAAGTGCCAAGAAAGGAGACATTTTGATTGACATATGGAAGGTAGAGTTGTAACAGTACTCGCCTATATGCAGCCACTTAACCCAAGCTTTCTGCTGTTCTGACACATAGTTTCTCAAGTAGCCTTCTAGCCACTTGTTCACCACTTCTGTTTGCCCGTCAGTTTGGGGGTGATAACTCGTGCTTGGGGTGAGCACAGTACCACTCATTCTAAAAATTTCCTGCCAAAAGGTACTTAGGAACTTACTGTCCCTATCACTTACAATATTCTTAGGCAAACCATGAAGTCTAAACACTTCTCGAAAAAACAAATCTGCAACTTGGGCTGCAGAAAAAGTGCTGGTAATGGCAAAGAAATGAGCAAACTTGGTGAGTCTGTCAACTACCACATAAATGCAATCCTTCCCTTGGGCCTTGGGCAACCCAGTGATGAAATCCATTGAAATGCTTTCCCATTTTTGATTGGGAATTGGAAGTGGTTGCAGCAAACCGGCTGGTAAGGTGTGCTCATTTTTATTTGCTTGGCAAACAGGACATTCCTGAATGTAACGTTGAACCTCCTTCTTCAAACCTTTCCAAGAAAACCTTTCTCGGATCTGCCTATAGGTCTTAAAAAACCCTTGGTGACCAGCAACTGGAATGTCATGAAAATTCAAGAGAATCTTCTTCTTGAGCTTAGAATCGGCTACCAGAAAGATTCTACCCTTATACTGAATCAAACCCTCAACCACTTGGTACTTTTCATCATGGAAAGTACCTTCCAGAATGCTGGTTGCAAACTGATTTTTTGCATAATCAGCCAGCAACATGTCTCTCCAGTCTGCAGTAAGCTCACACAATGAGCTAAGATGAGGCCTTCTGGATAGAGCATCGGCCACTACATTATTTTTTCCTTTGACGTATTCAATGTCAAAGTCGTAAGCTTGAAGCTTACTTACCCATTTCTGTTGCCTCTCATTTAAATCCTTCTGGTGCATAAAATGCTTGAGGCTATTGTGGTCTGTTTTAACCACGAACTTATTCCCCACCAAGTACTGTCGGAACTTGGCTAATGCATGCATAATGGCAAGCATTTCTTTGTCATAAATTGAATATGACCTTTCCACACCCCTTAATTTCCGGCTTTCAAACACAATAGGGTGTTTGTCTTGCATCAGGACAGCACCAACTCCTTCACCCGATGCATCACACTGCAGCTCGAATGGCTTAGAGAAATCAGGGATAGCCAAAACTGGGCACGAGCTCATGATCTTCTTAAATTTTTCAAACACAACTTGAGCCTTTTCTGACCAAACAAAGGCTCCCTTTTTGGTGAGATCAGTAAGGGGAGCCGCATTCTGAGAATACCCCTTAACAAACCTCCGATAGAAACCACAAAGGCCCAAAAAACCTTTCAACTGAGTCAAACTTTCAGGTGGTGGCCAATCAACCACGGCTTTGATCTTCTCCGGATCCACCTTTACTCCCTCAGCACTGATTATGTGGCCAAGGTATAATAACTCCACCATTCCAAATTCACATTTGGAAGCCTTTGCGAACAAACTCTCAGATTCCATGATACTAAGCACTTCCTCCAAGTGCTTGAGGTGATCTTCCCAAGTCTTGCTGTAGATCAGAATGTCGTCAAAAAATATCAGCACAAACCGCCTTAACTGATTCTGAAACACACGGTTCATGCAAGACTGAAAGGTGGCCGGTGCATTAGTCAAACCAAATGGCATGACTAAGAATTCGAAGTGGCCATAGTGACATCTGAAAGCTGTCTTTTCCACATCTGATCCCCTCATCCTTATCTGATGGTAACCGGATCTTAGATCAATCTTTGAGAAGAACTTAGCCCCATGTAGCTCATCAATGAGCTCATCTATTCTGGGAATGGGGTATCTATTCTTGATAGTGCTTTGGTTCAAAGCACGATAGTCCACGCACATGCGCATGGTACCATCCTTCTTCTTTACAAGAACCACTGCAGAAGCAAAGGGGCTCTTGCTTGGGCGTATGAAACCCATCTCCAAAAGTTCTCGGATATTCTTCTCAATCTCATCCTTTTGCCTCTTCGGATACCGGTATGGAGTTGTGATCACCGGTTTAGCTCCTTCCTTGAGCTCTATTATGTGTTCTGAACCTCGATCAGGGGGAGGTCCAGGAGGTAAATCAGCAAACACTTTACTCTTTTTGGTGAGTAAAGATTGGATATCAGGAGGATGCTCTACTTTAGTTTCAGCTGGACTTGCTGGAAGAATCATGCACTCAGCAGCCCATTCCACTTGATCATGACGTATCAACTTCGCCATCCTCTTGAATGATACAATCCGAGGACCACCATTTGACATACCTCTCAACACCACCTTCTTCCCATCGGATTGAAACTTCAACTCCATAGTTTGCAGATTTAGAGAGATCTCTCCAAGAGATCGCAGCCATTGAATGCCAAGGACAGCATCCGTATCTCCAATACTGACCACATAGAAGTCATCCTTGACTTCGTAATTGCCCAATTGCATTGACATGTTCGGAATCCTCTTGGTGCATGAGATGTGAAACCCATCCGCAACCATAACTCTGAACCCTTCAAAGTCTTCTGTTTGCAATCCTTTCTTTGCCACCACAACTTCGTCTATGAAGTTATGTGTTGCACCAGTGTCAATCAAAGCAACAATACGTTGCCCTTTGATCATTCCCCGAACTTTAAAGGACTCATTCTTTTGGAAGCTCGAAAGCTGAGCCAATGTACCACCACTTTCTTTTTCACCTTCAGACTCTTCTGGAGTATTTTCTTCATCGCTGTCCTCAAAGTCAGCTTGCTGATCAGAAAAATCAGAATTGCTTTCATCAGCTGTATAGAACTCAATTTGATGAATCTTAGCTCCCTTGGGGCACACATGATCTTGTGACCATTTTTCCCAACAACGGAAACATAAACCTTTCCTACGGAGTTCATTGATAGTTTCTGGATCCAATCTTGAGCCAGGGGGTTTTTGAGGTTTAAACTCCTTATGGTGAGGCTTCTGATGAAACTTTTTCCCTCTATCTCCTTTGTGAAAAGCTGGTTTGGAATGGAACTTAGCTTTGGGAGCAGCCCACTCCATGTTTCTAGCTTTTTTCATTGCTTCTTGTAGGGACGGTGGATCAAAAGCTTTGATCCAACCCTTGATTGGCTCCATCAATCCTTCAGTGAATAGGATTACTAACCTTCTCTCTGTGATTCCAGTGACCATAACTGAAAGTCTTTGAAACTCAGCTATGTAGGCATCCACAGTGCCATATTGTCTCAACTGTGCCAACTCCCTAAAGTGCACTTCTGGGTCCTTCTTCTCGAACCTTTCAATGAATCTATTGGAGAATTCATCGTATCTAGTGATAGACCCATGACCTAAGGTGACTAGGCCATGGTACCACCATTCATGCGCCACCCCATCTAGGTGTAGCGTAGCGAATCTAATCGCTTCTTCTTCAGCCATTGGCCTAAGTGCCAAGTAGTTGTCTAGTTTTTGTAACCAGGCTCGAGCAGAATTATTATCGCTTCCATCAAAATGGGCAAGCGTAACCTTGTTGAGAGCTTGATTCCAATCTCCTTGTGCTGGGGTTCTTCTTTGATCATAGTTCCTACCTTGGCCTCTATCCTTCCTCCGATACTCCATGTAATCATTGAAGGACATCTCAAGTTTTACTTCATCAGAAAGAGTGTCATACTCTGTTCGGCCTATCCTCACCCTCTCCAAGGGTGAAATATTTTCTTCAGGATCAGGCTGTGGGATTGCTGGTGTCAGAAACGTGGGTTTGAATGGTCTAGCAGAAATGTAAGTGTTGCTCACTGCAGGTTGGGCAACATGACCATTGTGCGGGTTGGAAGCACTGTGCTCCCCGGTATGCCCTGTGTTGGGTTGTGGAATATTGGGACCCAATCTCCCCAACAGGAGAGAAAACATATCCATCATGGCATCCATCTTCTTATCGAGTCCTTGCCCCAAATTGGCTGAATTGTCTATACCCTTCCCATTGTCACCTCTGTTGCCAGAACTTCTTTCGTTATCCCCCATTTCTGTTTCTTGCGAAGGCTCCCAATTAGCCCTCAAAACCTCGGAAGCTGTGTGACCTTCTGGGGCTTGATGCAACTGAGTCTGAACTGTACCTCTCTTGTATACTCTTGCCAAATACCTCTGTTCTCTGTCACTCATAGAAGGCTGATTTCACAGGATGGCAGGATGATGGCTCTGATACCACTGAAATATTCCGAGCCAATTTTTTTGATTTTTACAATTAACAAATTACGACAGTGCACCCGTTAAGGTTAGATGAGAAAACCAAAACGTATAAGAAACAACTCTAACCAGAATGGCACCGCTGAGGATGAGCATTGGTCAGAGGGTCTTCTACTCTACTTGCAGAAAGGAACTCAACGTCAAGTATGTGCTACCCAATCCAATGCGGAGTGAGGGGCGACCATATGACGGAGTGATTACAAGATCTACTGCTTGAAAGAAAATGCTGAATACAAAATCTACTACTTGAAGGAAATTGCCGAAAATTGGAAACCCTCAACACCCAGAATGTGCTTTCTAGCCCGGAGTGGGATAGTAGCGACCATAGGGCGGAGATCTATCTATTACAACTTCAAATGATAATTGAACAATACCAATTCAAGCAACAAGCTGGGTAATGACTGCCAGTACTACTGGTCAGTTTACAATATAAGATCATATGCCTGTCAAGATGTTAGAACCGTATATATATGATTCATGCAATACATTACAATCTCTTCTTGACCGAGCTCAATAAGCCATAAGAATCATTACAACTTTTACAAAAGATGATCTATTTTTTCTGCTTCTACAAATCTGTATATTGCTGGTTAAAAACAGCAGCCTTGTGAATAGATATAAATGCTTGTAGCTCCCTCACAACTCACTCAACTGGCCCAAACCAAGATGCAATAGACTAATATGAAGAATGCGCCCAATCTAGAACCTTAACCCCGACCCCAAACTCAAGGAAATCACAATGCACAAATCCCAAGGAATCTAAATGGTACGGCCTTAAGGAAAAAGGCGATTTTCTTTTTAAAAATGATGCAAGCACTATAAAATATGAGAACTGGAGAATATGATGGCTTCCAACAAACAAAAAGAATGAGCTAATACCCAGAAAGACTATTTTTGTATTTTCCAATATATGAATGAAACATGCAATCTGCTGTGTATAAAAATGCAATAAGCTGAAACACTAAAATACTCAAAACAGATTTCCCAATGCAAAACTGAACACAAATGAAATAGCTAAGATGCACTCACAAGTAGATTACTAATCATCACTAGTCGTTGTCTTTCAAACGAGAAGAGATGCCCAAACTAGGAGGTCTTCATCCCTCGAACAATCCAGAATCAATCCGGCAGCATAACAGTGTAATTTCCAAGATGACCCAAATGATGCACAAGACTCCCTTTTTATAATTTCTGCTTGACTTCACGAAACCCTAGAAACAGCTTTTAGGTCAAAACTTTCATCTTCTCAAGAAGGCGTACCTTCTCCTCAAAGCATTAATAAATGATATTTTAATTAAAAGTCCATCTTGAAAAGTGCGCCCCACATCATCTTGCTTGACTTAGGCAATAATTAAAATAATCATTTAATGAGGGCGCCACCCTCAATGGCCCCTTTTTAAAACATCTTTAAGTCATTACTTCTAAGCCCAAGGTCAACATTAAAATATAATATTTAAATGTGCCTTTAATGAAATAACTTAACTTATCCCTCCGGAGGTGCACTGAAGCCAAAACTGATCCAAACATCTGACCATTGAAACAGGAAGTCAACCGAGCTGAACATCATCTGCCAAACTGCCAAAAATAGAATTTACTAAAAATAGTAAATTCCAAAAAGTACCCAGAATGCCGGAATGATCATACCACTGCGAAGCCCTCTGAAAACCCAGAAGGAATCCGCCATTAAAATTGACATCTCCGAACAATGACCTCCTCAAAATTAGGAAACCCTAATTTTAACTTCCGACTAGCCTCCGGGTTCCCAACGAAAGGCCAACGGTCACTGAAACTGTCACGCTTAGAAAGGGGACATTACACTATAAAACATCTCATGATGTCGCCATCTCAACCCGTTAATATATAGTCACATGGGGGTTCAAAATACCACCATAAAACATTACCATGGGTCAAAACAAGGCTTCAAAATACCAAATCCATATGACCCATACATGCTAAACATGGTCTCTTACATGAATTTACACCCTCTTACATGTTGTCATAAAAGTCCGTATAAAATAGGAGATTCTCTTGCATGTTTCATAAACCATTAATGACTTATACAAAGATTCTCTTATGTGTGTCATAATTAATTCTCACATCCAAATTGATCTCCCCTACTTTTAGCCCTTACAATTGTCATACAATCTATTATAACATCCTTAAAAATAGGCTTTCCATGTTAGACCACTAAATAGGAATATTTTGAAAATTGATCTTATTTTTCAACGCATCAACATGTGGCAAAAGTAACAACTCAAAATATCACGCCCCTTTTGATGGAGCACAAATATTTAATAATATAAAAGTGAAATAATCATGGGAAAATATACAATAATAAATAAATACATAACTTAGGAATTGCTAAGGTTGAGACACCTTAATTCCCAATATTCTCCCACTTTTCGAATACCATGCAAGATCTAGGGGAATCACACCATCATGGAATTTACTAGGCACAAGAAATAAGGCCCATGACCTCTCTGCACCAAGTAAATTTTTTTGTGCTCATAGGTTTGGTGAGATAATCTGCATTATTCACTTGAATGTCAATTTTCTTCAACTCAATTTGTCCATTTCACAAACAAAATGGTATTGGACATCCACATGCTTAGTTTGAGAATGATACATAGGATTCTTGGGTAAATGAATTGCACTCTTTCTATCACAAACAATTTGAATTGTACTACAATCAAAACAAATACCCACACACAATTTGTGTAACTGTACCACCTCCTTAGAAACATGGGTAGTAGCCATACACTCTTCTTAAATAGTGGATAAAGTAATCATAGTCTAACTCTTACTCATCCAACTTATAAATCCCCCAAACAAAGTAAACACATACCCACTAGTGGACCTTTGACTATCCAAGTCGCCTGTCCAATCTACATTAATAAAACCTTGTATTTTTAATATCTTATCCACATTTTTCGTACTAGAATAAACCAAAAAAAATCAAAAGTACCACACAAATATCTTAAAATCCTCGTTACATGATTTTAATGCTCTCTATCAAGGTTAGACATAAACTTACCCAAAAATCCCACTACTTGGGAAATATTTGGTCAAGTGCAAACCATTACATACATCAAACTTCCTACAACAATAGCATACAGACCATTAAATATGTCCTCAAAATCATCTTTAGATTTAGGAAACATATCTAAAGTAATCTTAGTGCCAACTAGTAAAGGAATTTTAACTAGTTTATAGTTAGGCATACTAAATATGTGTAAAATAGTGTTCACATACTTACTTTATGACAACCAAAGCTTTTTGTTACCTCAATATCTTTTGTTTTTCATTCCCAATATGTACCTTGCTACTTCAAAATCCTTCATCTCAAATGCACCTAAAATTTGAGCTATCAAATCACTAACCATGCCTTTTGTGTTACTGAAAATAACATATCATCCACATACAAAATAACAATTAGTAACTAACCGTCAATACATCCAATGTAAAAACACTGATTCTCTTTGCTTCTAATGAAACCTATTTCACCATAAAAGAGTCAATTTTTTTACAACACATATAGGGTGATTGTTTTAAACCATAAAGAGATCGTTTCAACCTACAAACCAAGTGTTATTTCCCTTTTACCTAAAATACTTTTGGTTGTTGCATATAAATTTCCTCTTCCATATCTCCATGCAAAAAATAGTATTAACATCCATTTGATCAATTTCAAAATTATAAGTAGTAGTTATGTAAAAGAAATCTAATAGAAGATAATTTAGCAACAAGAGAGAAAATTTCACCAAAATCAACTCCTCTCCAAGAGTAACCCTTAGCTACTAGTCTAGCTTTGTACTTCTCTTGTGAATCGTCTACTCCAAATTTCTTTTTGTAGACCCACTTACAACCAATGATTTTCCTTCCTTTAGGAAAATAAACAATATCCCAAGTATCAGAGAATCTAAAGCCATCATATCCTCCTACATGGCTAGTTGCCAAGACTTACTGTAATTTGCTAGAATAACTTCCTTGTAGGATCTAGAATCATTATCAGTACTCAATAAAGAAAACACACAACTGAAATATTGTGGATTATATATATCTATTGGATTTTGTTGTCTTATGGATCTTCTCAAGGGTCAAATAAGAGATTCTTCCTCAAGTTCTTTAGTATGCTCAATTTATTCTGTCGCAACAAAGTCTTCCTCTTTAGAAATTTCACTTGAACTTTCTTCTTCTTATCCATCCTTAAATCCATCATTATGTTCTTCTTGATGTGCATATTCTTTTTTTATACATAAGTGAAGAGATTATATTGGTAAAAAATAGAGATTACATTGTTAGGTGCTATTGATTGTAGTGTAGAAAAAAGTATCCCTTGCTTAATTTTAGAATGTTTAATGATAAATTGGACTTGATCTAGTGTTGTGATGAGTTTTACACATCCACACTAGGTCTTGGGCCCTTTTTAAAGCTAAATAAATGTAACTCTGCCTTAATTTAATGTTGTAAAATGTATTTATTTACACTTTCACATTAAATCTAGGAGGCTTGTAAACTAAGGTGGACCTAATCTAGGGTTGTAATGTGTTTTACACATTCACATGGGATTTAGGGCCCTTCTAAGCTAAATAAACCCAATTTTTCCTTAATTTAGTATTGTAAAGTGTATTCCTTTACACTTTCACATTGAATTTTGGGCCCTCTTGCATTTATGACCTTTATATCATCATTAATAGGCCCCATATGACCCCATATTGTGCATCCCAAGGAATATTTTAAAAAAAATTGACAAGATAAACATATAAGCCTATTTTTTTCACTCCCTGACACTTTAGGACTATAAATAGCCCCTTGGGATCCATTCACCACCTTGGGCGAATGAGTCCCATTTGGCCTATTTTTAAGGTTCTAAGTGAGAAAAACTAGGTTTTAAGTTTAAATTTCTCCTATGTTGGCCTTTGGGATCAAATTAATGGTCATTTGAGTGTATTGCCTATATAATCAAGCTTCCAAATCATTATTTCACATAAGCATTCATGTTATCAAGTCAAGCAAGCAAGAGTTAAGCATTCCAAGACTTCACAAGAGCATCAAGAGAGCATTCAAGATCATTTCTAAGGAATTATCCATAAATTATTGCAACAATCCAAGATCCATCATCATGTCAAGCATATCAAGCATCAAACATGTTATTGGGCTAGTGTTGTGATGTATCATTGAAGACCCAGGATCAAGAATTGTTCTATTCCTATTGTCAAAGATCAAGATCTACATCCTTCATGGTCATTTCATGTTAAGTTGTAGATTTACAAGACATCATATACAAGGCATCATTAAAGGTATCATTGTCCATGATTCATGTTATTTGTTTCATGTTTCATACCTTCATTTCATTATCTCATCATTTGGTTTAATTACCTACAAGGGGTTTGACCAAGGCAAACCCCTATTCCCTAACAATCAAAATTTTTGCTCTCTTTCTTTGTGTAATTGCATATCTAGGTGCTTTGAAGACTTGAAGATCATTTAAGATTAGGTGACAAGCTTGTTGGAGTTGTCTCCCCACTTGCAAGGTCATAATATTCATTAAAAGGTCATCTACAACCCCAAATCAAAGTTTTGGATCTAGGAAACTGGAGGAGCAAATTGAGTAGATTGAGAAAACTAGATTTAGACATTGATTTTCCAAAAAATCTAAACTGGACTCATTTGCCACAAGTAGAAAATGAGTCCCATTGTAGGTGTTTTTCAAATATTTTTTTAAATTTGGATACCCATTTTCCTGAAACTTGCTCTTGTGCAGAAATCCAGAACTGGGACCGATTCACCCAGAATGGCGAATAAGTCCTAGTAGGCCAAAATTTTAGGATTTATAGAATTTCTAGTCTCCATTTAAGTCTCTGCAAGTTTCTAGGTGAAAACATTATGTTTTGCAACATTCTATTTTTTTACATACTCTTCTAGGTCTTTTTGTAAGTCATTACATCAAATTAGGGTTTAGTGTTGCATCTTACATTGCATTAGTCTTTCCAAGTTTAAACTATGTGGTGAAACTCTCATTAGATCATATTCAGTTCCTAGGACAACCCTATTGCAAGATCTCTTTCTCTTTTGCATTGAGAACTCTAGGGTTATCCTTGAGTGGAATATCTTGGAAAGTGGGTGTGATATCACTTGGTCAACCTATCCCCCATTTTCATAGGGTGATGGTCATTATACTAATGAATGTAAGGCTTTGAGTATCAAAATTAAACATCTCAAGGAGTGTGGCACTCTTTCTTGTGTTGAAGCACTTAATTCCTCTAACTGATACTTATTTTCATCCTATTCGGCTCACACTAAGTGGGGGCAAGGGGTTAGTTAGCCTTGTCCTCATTTATCACTTTTCATTGCCTCTTTCAGATAGTTGATCACCTTTCATGTACATATAAGATCAAGCTTGGGATGTGGATGACATGCCTTAAGTTGGTTCGCATGTTACATACTACCTTTTTCATGACGTAGCTTATTGGAAACATATGACTTGGCATAGGGATTTCTAAATAAGCTCTCATGTCTTATAGTTTAAAGCAATTTCTCACAATAATGGTGTTAGCAACCACTTTAAAGTGGGGGCATACATTGAGACTCATCATGTTTCATTACGCGATTTCTTTCTTCTTGCGATGCATCCTTCTCTTGGTGGTGTCATTGGGTTTGATTTCCTCTGAGAGTGTGATATTTCTTTGACTTGTCCTTTCTTGGAGACATTAAGCATGATGTTCCCTAAGAAGAGACCTTGCATAAACTAAGAAAAATCCTTTTTAACAAATCTTACACTATTTTGCATTTACAATATCTATGAGTTTTAAGCATACAAATATTTGCTTGCCTCATGGAGCTCAATTTTTTTTTTTGTGTGGCGCCTTATCAAAGCTAGCAAGAGGTTTAACTTTGGTATGGTTTGAGCAGGAAGCCCGACCAAGGCATGAATATCCCCATAGCCACTTGTGTGTGTGTGTTTGAGTACAAACCAGCCATGAGTGTATGTTTCTCACCTTTTGGGACTTCCAACCCAGCGGACAACCAAGAGTTTCGTTTCCTCAGAATGAGTATGCATTTTTGGAAAAACAGCTTAGATCTGATCCACATCATGTTGGACAAATGGTTGAATCTTGATCCACCTCATTTTTAGTTTTACTTGTTTTTTTCCTTTCTTTTAGTCATTGAAATTGCATGATCGTGTATCTTGATGCAACATATATCATACACCTTGTGTGTGTCCTTTTATGCTTATGTTGGTTTGACGTAGGATCTTGGATCCTAAGGGCTTGGTTACCTCCTTGATCTTTTTTATCCTATACCATCTGCAAGGTACGATTGGGACCCTCTTGAATGTCTACTTTAGTGTGAGTTTGAAGCAAGTTCCTCCTCTCACTAAAGTAGGGGCTAAATGTAGTGTAGAAAAAAGTATCCCTTATTTAATTTGGGAATGTTTAATGATAAATTAGACTTGATCTAATGTTTTGATGAGTTTTACACATCCACATTAGGTCTTGGGCCCTTTTTAAAGCTAAATAAATGTAACTCTACCTTAATTTAATGTTGTAAAATGTATTTATTTACACTTCCACATTAAATCTAGGAGGCTTGTAAAATAAGGTGGACCTAATCTAGTGTTGTAATGTGTTTTACACATTCACATGGGATTTAGGGCCCTTCTAAGCTAAATAGACCCAATTTTGTCTTAATTTAGTGTTGTAAAGTGTATTTATTTACACTTTCACATTGAATTTTGGTCCCTCTTGCATTTATGACCTTTATATCATCATTAAAAGGCCCCTATGGCCCCATATTGTGCATCCCAAGGCATATTTTAATAAAAAACCTTACAAGATCAACATATAAGCCTAATTTCTTCACTCCAAGACACTTTAGGACTAAAAATAGTCCCTGTGGGACCCATTCACCACCTTGGGAGAATGAGTCCCATCTAGGTGAGACTCATTTGCCATCCGGTGGGACTCATTTTCCTAGGATGGTGAATGAGTTCCATTTGGCCTATTTTAAAGGTTTTGAGTAGGAAAAACAAGGTTTTAAGTTTAAATTTCTCCTATGTCGGCCTTTGGGATCAAATTAATAGTCATTTGAGTGCATTGCCTATATAAAAAATCTTCCAAATAATTATTTCACATAAGTATTCATGTTATCAAGTCAAGTAAGCAAGAGTTAAGCATTCCAAGACTTCACAAGAGCATCAAGAGAGCATTCAAGATCATTTATAAGGTATTCAAGGGCATAATTCTCCATCAATTATTGCAACAATCCAAGATCCATCATCATCTCAAGCATATCAAACATCATTCTATTGAGATAGCATTGTGATGTAGCATTGAAGATCCAAGATCAAGAATTGTTCTATTCCTATTGTCAAAGATCAAGATCTACATCCTTCATGGCCATTTCATGTTAAGTTGCAGATTTACAAGACATCACCTACAAGGCATCATTCAAGGTATAATTTTACATGATTCATGTTTCATAACTTCATTTCATTGTCTCATCATTTGGTTTAATTACCTATAAGGGGTTTGACCAAGGCAAACCCCTATTCCCTAACAATGAACACTTTTACTCTCTTTCTTTGTGTAATTGCAGATCTAGGTGCTTTGAAGACTTGAAGATCATTGAAGATTAGGTGAAAAGCTTGTTGGAGTTGTCTCCCCATTTACAAGGTCATAATCTTCATTAAAAGGTCATCTACAACCCTGAAATCTTAGTTTCAGATCCAGGAAACTAGAGGAGCAAATTGAGCAGACTGAGAAGACCAGATTCAGACTTTGAATTTCTAGAAAATCTAAACTGGACTCATTTTCCACAAGTGGCGAATGAGTCCCATTGTAGGTGTTTTTCAAATATTTTTGTAGATTTGGATACCCATTTTCCTGAAAATTGCTCCTATGCTGAAATACAGAACTGGGACTGATTCGCCTAGAATGGAGAAAGAGTCCCAGTAGGCCAAAATTTTAGGATTCGTAGAATTTCCAGTCTCCATTCAAGTCTCTACAAGTTACTAGGTGCACACATTTTTTTTTGCAACTTTCTATTTTTTTTACATACTTTTCTAGGTCTTTTTGTAAGTCATTACAACAAATTAGGGTTTAGTGTTGCATCTTACATTGCATTAGTCTTTCCAAGTTTAAAATTGGTGGTGAACTCCTCATTAGATCATATTCAGATGCTAGGAAAGCCTTATTGCAAGATCTCTTTCTATTTTGCATTGAGATCTCTAGGGTTATCCTTGAGTGGAATATCTTGGAAAGTGGGCGTGATAGCACTTGGTCAACCTATCCCCCATTTTCCTTAGTTCCATTGATGAGTGTTTTTGCACATTCACAACACAAACAAAGTAACTAGGTACCCTGTCTCTTAAGAGGAAATCTATCTTTATAAAACTTTAGAAAGATAACCCAAAGGCTTTGATTTTTAGGTCTTGACTTTGCAAAAATGACTTGGTGGTTAATGTAATGTTGGTTTCACAAGGGGATTTTATGGTTCAGTTGGATATTTTGATGACAAGGGTTTGCGAAATCTTAAAACTAGTTTAAACCTTACCCATATTTTCAAATCTACAATCTAAAAATGACTTTTATCATCCAATATGTTAGCTTTAAAGTGATGCTTTTATTCCTAAACTAACCTATATTTTATAAATAATATGCAAAAGATAAGGGTTTAGAATTCTTAAATCTAAAAACCTATGATCAATGATAACAATGGTTGATGTTGCAGATAGATAAATCCCCAAGAACCAATTTCTGTTTAATCAAGGTTGAACCCACAACACTATAGAAATAATACAATCTTCAAAGGAAATTTAAAGATTTCCAGATTGTAAATATTCAAGTAAATATCCAATTTATGGAATAATATGGACAAACATTCATAGTTGAACCAATTGCAGTTAAAAGGCTCATAATAACCATACAAAAAAATCTACAATAACAAATTATAAATGGTATGAGTTCAAGATTCATCAAATGCCTTTAACACATTTCCATCATTATAATTGAATTGAAAAGTCATCAACACTTCAGTGCCTTTTCTTGTATTAATCTCAAAATGATGTTCTTGATCAACCTTTTACAAATGAGAGAAGGTTGGATTTTATAAAGAAGGCCTACAAAATCAATGGTGGAGATCAAATCAACACCAATGACCAAGATTACACTTGCATTTAATATTGGGGTACATTAAATATTTATAAAATTATCCCCAATTTAAAATTCTATCACATGAGAACCTAGGAGAATGTAAAATATATTAATATAACTTTTACATTAAAAATATGTTAAAAAATCCCATGAAATCTGGGTACATGCACTTTGAGGTAACTAACTTAAAGTTGCCTGGAAAATTATAGAAATTTATCTTCTATCACAAAATTTCCAACTTCTCTTACCTTTACAATATAATTAATAAAACTAGTTAGCACAACTGTCAACTCATCAGTCGAAGGAGCTTGGGTAGCATGAATTTTATAAGACAAAACCTCATATTCTTTCATTAGCTGACTGTGTAGATCAATGCAATATTTTCTCCACCGAATCACCTCTTTTGATTGAACCAAAAATTGTGCAACAACATTTAAAAATTCTTTTCCCAAGTTATCTATGGGCTACTTTCATATAATTTTTTGCTAGTTTTGCTTTAACACCACATCATCTAAATTTTCTAAAGTACTGACTGGTACCCTCACCATGTCTCCGAGGTACTGATCACAATAAACAAGTAACTCATTTATTCTTCCAATGATATTACTCATCTCAAGCATTACTTGAGATACAATTTCCTTTTGGAAATCCAATGCGTCATCCAAAATTCTAGTTCTCTAACCTTATCTTTAGGAAAAATGCCTTCCTTCTCTATCATCTCCATGAAAAATTCCCCAATTACCTATAATTTTGGGCATGTCATCTCATAATACTTGGAGTAGGGAATGCAATTCTCTATTGCTTATCGATTTCATCCTTCAAAATTATAAAATTGTTATACATTTCAACTGCCATAACAATTGCCTTCTCTCTAGTGGCAACAATACTGTTAAACCACTCCGTCTGTGTCCATGTTTTCATTTGCTCCATTTTATTCACATCCTCTTTTGATAGTAGCACAACAACAATAACTTTCTCTAGGACACTTTGAATTAGGGTCACCAATATTTGGATAAAGGTCATTAATTCAACAACTTGTGCTTTTAATTCCCTTTTTATGGCTTGATCTTTATCCATATTTTTCAAAATATTTGATACAAAACCTTAAAATTCATCTATTTATTAAACTCTGTTGGTGGGGCTAATGTTGATTAAGGAGACATTATATTACTAAGGAAAAATTTCAATGGCATATTTATCCACTGAGGGTGTTGCTACATGAATAGTTTAGGATTCAGAGGCATCTTTGGTCACATCAGACCTTATTTTTTTCCTTCTCCTTCTCCTTGGTTTGCCCGATGCGGGCCAGAATTACCTCAAGATCTACCTTGGCATCCTTTACAATAAAAGCCTTATCTCTCAGCTACTCTTGTAGCCAGGTTGTTTGTGTTGAAGAAACACAAATTTCTGCAGACTTGTCCTCTGTAGTCTCTTGAATTGTTTTCTACTCAAAGTGTGCTTCCTCTACCTTCTCCTCTTCAACTTCTATCACCTTTTCTTCTTGAAGCTCCACAATTCTTATTCCTTCACCCTCCTTGTAAGTCCCCTCCTCAAAAGATTTCGTTGCCTTTATATCTAAAATTTCTCCAGGTGCCTTTTCTTCATGTTAAGGCACAATATCTACGCTTTCTCCATGCTAGGTATACCTTCCATGCTTTCACGTTCTTGCTTCTACATTTCTTCTAATATTTTGTCCATGCTCTCTATGAAGGGTGGCTCTAAGTTTGGCTGGGAAGGAGGAGAAGAAAAGACAGCTTGATTTATCATAGCCCAGTTTGCAAGTGAAAGAAAGATATTCGTTAATTGCTTGGGAAGGTTATTGATGTGAGCCATGAAGGACTTCAACAGTCTCAAAAAGCGGGGGAAGAAATGGAAGGGATGGTAGGTGGTAAGGTAGAAGTAGTGAATTGTGTAGTGGAAAGAGTAGAGAAACAAGGGGAAGAAGTGGTCGAGGTCGAAGGAGAAAATTCTACTAGGATGGAAGAAGTGATGGGAGTGGAAGAATTGAAGTGAATGGATATTTTGATGGCAGGTGGAAAGGAAAGGATGGGAGGAGCAATGGGAGCATAAGAAGTGGAAGCTGATGAAGATGGTAGAGGAGAGGGAGTCGATATTAGAGGGGGTGAAGGAGACTTTGGAGGAGGAGAAGGAGGTTGTGTTATTAGAGGAGGGTTAGGCAGAGATGATTCTTCAAGGATAGTCTCCATGGCCACAATGTCGGTTCTCCTTGTCCTCTTAGGTGGAGGCTTGCCAACATCTCCAACTTTCCTTTTATACACACATGATTTTTTTGTGGGGTTCCTTTCTTTTGAATCTCTTTTGATTCTTCCTCTTGTTTTGGGAGGGGTGGAAACTTCTTTGCTGATGAATTTGGTACCAAAAGTACCCTCTTTGTCATTTTTTTTGTCATCCTCATTGCCAAGGACCTCTTCTCACTCCTTTTCACCATAAGTTAACTCAATATTTTATGCCTCTAGGAGGGTAATTTGTGCATCAATCCATCTCCTCATTCTTCTTAACACTGGATGCATGATAACATCAATATATGTCTCCTCTTCTTTTGTCCAATCAAGCAAGAGAAGGGGTTGATTAGAAAATTTCTTGTATTCCTCTTCATCAAGGAGTTTTTCATCCCCCTACAAGTGGTCAGGAACCATTAAAGGGTTGAGAGTGCAAATGAAATCTAATGTTACCCTCATATAGCTTCGTTTATGGACTTCGTAGTCATTGTTGCAATTCACCCAGAATTCCTCGATGTGCAATTGGTGCGAATATTGCCTTCCCACCTGCTTTTTCAAAATTTCAAGAGGGTTAACATTATCCCTCTAGCTATGAAAGTGAAACCCAAATCTTTGGATTTCAATGTTGGAATGCTTAGTTGAGGGTGTTGAAGGACATGAATACATTTGTCTCCCATATGTCAAGGGGTATGGGACCCCTACTCAATGTTTCTCATGGAGAAAATGATATGAAGTGCACAATTTTTTGGTCAACTCCAACATTACAATCCTATCCATGGGATACTTGGGTAACCTATAAGGTGCCCCTGAGAAACCCTCAATTTTGAAATATGTAAACTTCAAGAATTGGATGAACCAATAGCTGAAGCATTTGATCATCCCCATAACTAAGTGGGACATCCTTTTTCCAATATCTCCTTGCAACACCTAGATAATATGCATTGTGAATGCATCATTGACCCACTTGTAATGATGTTTAACATTCTGGTACTACAACTATGGGTAGCACTCATATACCATGTAGTTATGTAGGCTAGTTCCCACATTGCACTTACAAGTCAGGCATTGATATCTGAAGTTGGCGGCCAACAAATAAACCACATAATAAGTCATGTAAAACTTAGAGGACTTATTTACCATAGAAAATTGTGTATGAAGATTATCACTAATAAACTTGGCCCAGTCAAACTTGACCTCCCTCTCAAGATCTCCTCAATGAAGTAAAACATCTATTCTTCAAATGTAGAGGTTGTGGGAATCCCCTTGATCATGCTGAGTAGTGTGACCAAATCATTGACCTCCTCATGGAAATCACTCCTATATAAAGTCTTAGGTAACTTTCCCACACCTGGCCTGGGCTTTTTCAACCAATGGTTATTAATGAGCTTTAAGCAACCCCCAGGACTAGCGGTATAAACTTAAATTGTGTACTCATGGCTTGGGACCTCCATCTCCTTAAAGGAAAAGATTCCAAACATCCTTGTGATAGAAGGAGATGATAGGTCTACCAACACCCATCCCTCGGTAGCAATGATCATCCTAGAGTCTTTATGGTAGTACTCTCTAGATCCCATGATTAGTTTTAGACATACTAGTGAAGGAGAAAAACTAGTTATCCACATGATCCCACTTTTCCTGATCTTCAAGGATAGGTTAGCCTCAGGAGCCCCCCATATTTTGTCCTTGAACCCTTCCACATCTACATGTCCAATGTTGGTGTCTCAAATTTTACCCCAAGTAGATGCTATCTTTGAGAATGTCTCAACTCCGTAGAACTCAAACTTCATCTTGGATGCTTTACCTATTTTTTCCATAAAATCTACAAAAGATAAAACATAATTAGAAGCATAATTTTTTTAGCTTTATAGATCAACATAATCGTTTCCCTCATAAATCATGCATATATACACCTAAAATTGTAAAAATATCACATTAAAATCACATTAGGCATGAATAAAATCATTTGTATCATGGAGAAATATCAAAATTATGCCAATAGTGATCATTTGCAAGTTTTATCACTTTGTAGGGATGAAAGGTTTGCAAGTCAAAATTTCTTGCAGGCTAGAGGCTTGATGATGCCAAGAGATGAGATTCTCACAAAGGAAATCCCACAAGAGGATTCTCGCAAAGGTTGATATTGTCAACAATAGATGAAGTTTAGATATGCATGTGAAGTTTGAAATATTCAGATATTGATAGTTCCCAAAACACTAAGTTAAACCCTTCCGACAACCTCGACATGAAAACCTGCAAGGGGATTTCTATAGGCATACACTTTGTAGAAATCTGAGATAGTGAAGATTAGAGTTTTGTGGGCCCTTGGTCATGTTACCAATTTTTTTGCTACAACTCAATTGGTGAAGCTGACTAAATACTATTATATTTAAAAGTGGAAATACAGTTATTTCTGCATATGCTAGGTGTTGATTGCATCTTATTTATCATTTTATAAGTGGTAGTTATGCATTGAAATGAGGAAATTGAGTTTTGAGAAATTGCTTTTTAGTGTTTCACAATCAAATGGAGTACAATATTGAGCATTCAACAACAAAGCATTTCAATTGCTTTCATTTATTTCATAAAGTGATTCATATTTACAACATTTCATTTGATTACAAGAATTCAAGTGGTGATACATTCAAATGATGGTACAACATTGCATTATAAATGCATTTTCTTTTCAAAATGAAAAGCAGAAAGAATGAAATTAAATATCCACACAAGCCGTGGTTTTAGCCGTTCCATTCATGACAAGAAAGGAAATATACAACTGAAAGAGAAAGTGACAAGTAACATGGGACATATCCATCATTTCCTGGGTCAATCTTCGGTTGATGCTTCGTAGCTTGCTCCATCTTGCTTCCACTCTTGAATGTGCCTACAAAAGAATAAGAAGGGCGTCAATTAAGAGCTCAAGATATGAACTATACTACATGCCATACTAACAGAGATATATTTCAATCCTTGCAATGCATAGAAGCAACTAAAGAAAGGTATAGGGAAAATCATGAAGCTGATTATTATTTGAAGATCAAGCATGTGGATAAAAATGGGCTCCCACAAGGGTAGAGCTCGACATGCTACCCCTTATTCATTACAAGTGGGCTAAGAAGGAGATTGCAATCATCATGTTTATCAAGAAGGGAAATATAAAACTGAAGGAGTAAAACAGAGTTCATCCATCAAGTTATTAAACCGACTGTTCACTCATAACAGTCAATTATGTTTCTGAAAGCTATAGGTGAACAGTAGGTTTAATCAACTCAATCAATTCAACTGAGTACATTCATCTCAAACACTATTGTATGGTTATATTCTTCTGCCATAGTATTATTTGTTCATCATGTTCATAATATTATGCAAAGTTCAACAGTGTTCATGCTCATGACAGTGATAGTGAACATGCATACATAATGCCTCAATGAAGAGAAGTGTTACAAATTTTCATTTCAGAAGAGAGCAAGTGCATGGAACATAAAAATGCATGAAGAGTGCCAAGGAGAGAAATAGTGATATCATCTGATCAAAGCATGGAAATTACATGCATTCATCTTTTGGCTTTTGACTAAAGCAACATTAGTAAAATGAGGAGTCACAAGAAATGTAAAAGAAATGAGGACAGGTAAGCATGATAGAAGTGGATAAGCATTCTACAATTTCCAATAAAACTAATTTCTGTGTGCTGGATGAAAGAATGTTCCCCATGCACCAAGTTTTGAAAACGGCAATACCCATGAAGGTTTCACATGTTTTTACATTTTCTGAAGGTTTAGCTTGCTGTCCCAAGGAAAATACAGCAGGGATTTGAAGTGTTTTGTTGTTTTATTATTTGAAGCTATAAATCCCCTCTTTCAAATCATGAGGGAATGTCATATGCAGAGCAGGAGTTACAAAGCCAAGTTAATGGTTTCTTCAATACAAGAAAAGTATCTTTTACAAAGTGCAAGGCTTATAAAAGCACATGGTGCCATGAAGACATGAAAATAAACATACCCATATGAGCTTTACCTCAGAAATGTTATTTTCCTCATAATAACATTTACCCATGTAATGGAAATAGGAGAGTACATAAATGCATAATGTAGAGATTTAAAATGTAGATTCTTCATTGTTTCAGTTTACCCATATGATTTCAGTCAAAATACACATATTTCTTCATATCACATGTACCCATGTTGGGATTTTAACAAAAAATATACAGGAATAGGTGAATTTCCTTTCAAGTTTCAACAAACCTACATGGGGTTTTGTTTAATACTCAAATTTCTTCATATCACAGTGGACCTTCGTGAAGTTTTGACAGAAAATAAACAGAGAGATTTTCTTACTATTTCCAGCATACCCATTTGAGTATTTTAATCTGAATGCAGATTTATTCATTTCTTTTACTATTTTCTGCAAACCCACATGGGGTTTCTTTAAAATAACAAAATTGTACAATGGTGGGTCAAGCTCAAGCTTTGGTTGGGAGAAATGCAGAATGGGTATTATTCTCTCAAAATATAGTGAACCCATATGGTGAGAATTGAGAAAACAAAAAACCATGTTGGGTCAAGCCCAAATTTTGCATGAATAATCAAATATACAGATTCTTGTTCATTTTTCTAAACACCCACATTGGGGTTTTGAATTCAAAGACAAGATATTCCAATTTTATGAGATACCCATGTGAGGGTTTTTATAAGACAACAAAAAGTAAGAGAAATCACGGTGGGTTGAGCTTCAGAGGAGGAGATAACAAAGATAAGTGAGATTTATTCAAAATAACAAATGCCCACGTCTAGTTTTGTTTCTGAAAATGCAAAGGAAGTAGAAAACCATGTTGGGTCGAGCCCAAAAGTATTCAGAAAGCTCTTGAAAAGTATGCTCATGGTGTGACCTGGAGAAGAGCTTTTAGCTCTTTAATGGTCTATCATTTCGTAGATTAGAAGAGAACTTATGTAAGTTCCATCAGATTTGAGGTTACCTGAAGCAAATGACAATCAAAATGCATGGAAATCTTTATGGAAATCTAGATTCGAGCTCATACATGGTGCGGCTTGAGGACGACCTTTAAATTTATAAATGAAAATGACATCTTTGTAGGAGTATATGAAGCTTTTAAGCTTCTATTTTGTAGAAAGAAAAAAGGAATAAATAAGGCTTACCATGTGCGCCTATTGAAGACAAGAAGCCGTGGCCAAAGCTCAATAGATCTTTCAAGAAATAAGAGACAAGCTCTCATCATGGCAGCCAGAGCATTCACAAGGAACTCCAAGCTTAAAGCTTGAACTTCCTCAAGAAACACAGAGATGACAAAATAGGCACATGAAGTAAAAAATGCATTAGAAACTGTGTTACAGCCGTGGCCACAAGGCCAAAAAATGGCTCAAAAATGAAGCAAGAGAACTCAAAAGAACTTGAAAAAGACTCACCCATGATTTGCAAAGGAAGAATCAACTAATGTGTAGGAAAGAATCATGAAAATCAAGCATGCTCAGCTGAAGCCCTAGCCCATACTTGGCGGCGCTGCTTGCAGAGCAATTTCCTCAAAAGTCACCAAATGAAAATGACCCAAATTTATGGTTTTTCTTTTGTTTTTTTATCCACCTTCATTCCCTAATTTGAAAATGGGCTTTTCATTTAAGATTATAATCTTTAGGCTTATTCTTTTATGTCTTATTCAACACCTAGGTCGAGCCTTGTAAAATGGTGGTGCTATTTGCCTAAGTCCTTAGGTTTCTTTGATAATTTTTTGATAATATGAGGGGGCTATAGAATATAGAGACTTGAGATTTAATTATGCCTTAGTAAAATGGACAAAGATTGGAGACTATGATTTTAATTTATTTTGTGAGAAAATCAATAAAGGATTGTAAATGTTTTCACCTATGATTTAGGGTTTAACTCATTTTTTAATTAATTTTAGAGAAATCAATTAGGGGATATGATAAGTGATCTTCATATATTTTGTGATTTTTTGAGAAAAATCAAGCATTGTAAATGGCGATATAAGTTGTAATTTTTTGCAAAATATTTTCAGGCAATCTTTAGTGCAAAAATTAGTCAATTTGTGAAATCTGCATATCATGTAAAGCAAAGATAAATCAGATTATTTTTATCTCTTTGCTATTTTTAGCAGATTGGGGTTGAGTTTTTTTTCTTGGGTCGGATTTGAGTTTCCTGCTGGATGGATAAGGTGTTTTATTTGCTTTAAAAGCAGATTTAGTCTATTTTTAGAGGTTGGATAGTCTGAACATGGAAAAAGTGAGTTTTTCTGCTTTCATGCAGGCTTTTGAGATAATTTTGATACCTTTTCCTTGAGCTTTCTTTGTGAGCTCGGATTAGGGTTTTGGAGGGTTATATCTTGAAGGAAACTTAGTTTTCTTCTTCTTCTCAATTTAGATTCTAGTTTCTTGCTCTTACACATTTTTGAGCTTGTAAACTTCTTTGTACTCAAGTTTTGAGAATTTCACTCCATCTAATAAAAAGCAACATTCCTATCTCCAATTTCTGTCTCAACTTGCAGTTTTTGTATGATGTTTATATTGTGATTCTTTTATAGATCCTCTTTATGTCCTATTATTGCAGATCATCGATGCAAAAAGTTCATTTGTTGTAGGTTGCATGTTGTGTTTAAACCTAAGCCTTCATGCAAATCAATTTTGCACTGGTGTTCATGAGAGATTGTGAATCATTGCTATTTTTTTGAAGACTGTTTGTGGGTGAAATATCAAAGTCATTATTAAGTTTGAGGATCATTTTAAGTCATAGGTTTTAATTTCAGCTATTCTCTATCCCTTTTCCAAGAAGGTCATTTAGAATAGGATTCATCTTTCAGAGAACCAACTCACTCTAGAGATTCTCTTTTCGCATAAATCACCCACGTCTGAAAAGAGTTTCCATGTTTCAACAGATAGTCTGATTTTTGCAAATTTGTCAAAGGGTGCATATCTGATTGATAATAGGTCAAATGGCACTTGGAGATGGGATCCCTGCAAGGGAAATCCTGCAATGGGATGCTTTGAAAGATTGGTGAGGGCAACTCAGGACTCTACAAAGGGTATTCTAGGAAGAAATTTTTGCTAAGTATTAAAACTTGAAGTCACCAACTACACAATGTGCCCTAAAATACAAGAAGTTCAACAATTGAATGAGATTTAACCAACCTTTAAGATAATTAGAAATTGAAATCACAAAGGTGCACAAAGTAAACTAATCTATCCTTAGTTGAAAACACTTGTCCTCAATTGCTCAACCAAGAATTCTAGTGCACCAAAGGTGCCAAATGAACCCATGGGCCTCTATTTATACCTTCCCTAGTCTGTGACATAATAAATGTGCTAAAAGACAACCTATCATAGACCAGGGCTCCCTAATTAGGATTTTAGCTTGGGAGACTCAAAAGTTTGAGGAATACATGAATGGAAGGAATGTGGGGATCAAATAGATGCATGGATGGAAGGAATACATATATCAAATGGATGCACATATGGGAGCTTTGTGGGGATGTGAAGTAACCACTTCATTTGTGAGAAAACAAATTCTGGCCGCTTGCAACAAGTTTTCTACAAACTGGAACCCTACGGGAAATAAGACTGGGCAGAACTTAGAGCCTTGTGGGAAAACACCAACTTCGAGGATGGAAGGAATGAGAGTCAAAAGACTCATTCTCTGCAAAGTGAAATCCTTGCAATGAGGAGATCCCCGCATAAGGGAAATTTCCACAATCTATGAAAAGACTTAGGCAAAAAGACCCAAAATTTCAAAACCAACCCAAGCAAAGGGCAAAAAGTGAGACAAAAGAAAAACCAAACTAAACCAAGAAAATGAAAGAGAGGGGGGTCCTCATTTTCAATGGGCCGTGTGTGCCAAAAAATGGTGACTATATTGGGGAAATGGTCTAGAGAATTTCAAAGATAAATAAGGATCCAAAATCCAAAATTTCTAGTTTTGCAGACTAGTGAAGCAAATAATCTTGAACATCAAAATCTAGGATCTGAAGTAGACCAAGAGATTCCCATCATATAAGAAAACAAAGTGTGTGTAAATGATCATTAAATTTTGTTGATGAAGTATCCTAGGGAGAAGAAAATGGACCACCAAGCACAAGGATATGTAGATAATCCTACTCCAAAAGCAACCTAGACAGAGCCTTGTTATCAATCAAGCATCCATAGCCCCAACAAGGTTATCATTGGTACCCTCTCGAACATAGCTCTACTTCTAGCTAGGTGTCTATAGCCTTGGTAGAGATATCTGAATCCCCCTGATTATAAGATATTTACCATTTTATTTATCTTTTTTCTTTTATATTTTATCTTTTCAAATCTTTTGTAGGAAATGAAGGCTACACTTAAGGTTGAGGATGACAGTGGTACTGGAGTAGGAAATAAAGATTTTTCACCTTATACTTGACAACACATTCCTACCCAAAAGAGACCCCATTCTTCTTTAGATGTATTGTGTAATGTATAAGGTTTCAATACATGAGGTAGACAACTCAAGACTGGATGGATGGAAAAGTTAAGAGATTCAAAAGAATCTGCCACTGACCCAACTAACCATACTCTATTAAGAAAAGGATCAAGATTTATCAAAGAAAGGAAATTGAACTCACTTCCTAGAAGAGACCATCATTCATCCAAAATTATGCCCAAAAAAAGGAAAAAAAGAACGACACAACACAAAAGCAACCTAACCTAACTATGTACAAAATTTAGAGCTGAGATGACTTAGGTTTGGAAGTAGTGCTTGAGGCACTTCTCGTTGATAGGAAGTGGGACATATTCACCTTTAAGGGTCTTTAGATGGTATGCATTGTCCCCTAATATTTCAAAAATTTGGAAGAGACCGAGTCATAATTTGATGAATTTACCATGATCTCCTTTCTTCTCATGGGATTTATACCAATAAAGAAACATAACATAAATTCTAAAGGCCTTAACATGGGCTTTCCTATCAAACCAACACTAATAATACCTTGATGCTTAGCAAAATTCTCAATAGCTTCATCACATTTTTCCTCCAAATGAAGGAGTTGGGAAAGATATGATTCCAATTTGTCCCCTTCATCATAATATTCGTTAATGAATTGCAAGGTGTGGATTTTTAAATGGACTGGGAAGATAGGATCTAGACCATACACCGAGTGATACAGGGATGTGCCAAGGGCAACCTTCTCATGGGTTCAATCTACTCGAAGATAAAATTTTAGTAGAGTATGCTAGTCCTTAGGATTTTTGTCCTATAGTTTGTGTATGACAGTCAAATTATTTTTATTAGTGGATTTTTCTAGGCCATTTCCCTGAGGGTAATAGTTAGACACAAAATTTAAAGTAATGCCATAATCAAATGCCCAACCAAATTTTTTTAATGATGCAAATGCATGACCATTATCAAAAACTAACAAAAATGGACATCTAAAGCATGTTATAATATGTTCTTCAAGAAATTTAATTACCACTCCAGTAGTGCATTGTTTACATGCGATAGCCTTTGTCCATCTAGTACAATAATCGGCCACTATTAGAATATACCTATGACCCATTGAGGAAGGGGGATTGATCACACTGATGAAATCAAGCCCCCATTGTGCAAACGGGTGTACCTCCACATTGGGTTGCAGAGGAACAAAAAATACCTCTCCTTATTAGCAGTAGTTTGACATGTGTGACAAGTACAAATGTGTATGTGTGCATCGCCAAACAAGGTAGGCCAATGATACCCAACTCTCAAAATATGATGTGTTGTAGTAGCTCCCGAACCATGACCTATCCCAAAATTATTATAAAAATTGTTCAACACTATGGATTCCTCCTACTTTCCAAGGCACCTTAAATAGATACCTTTGTGGTTCCTCTTGTATAAGACTACCCCTTTAAACATTAAAATGTTACTTTTCAATCGTAAAACGTGCCTCTAGACTGTATTCAAATGAGATGGACAATGTTGGTTGAGTAGATAAAAAATAATATTATTGTACCACTCATCTGGGGAGACATCTTCAAGATTGGAGTGTTGTGCGATGAGGCTCAAATAAACTTTTGCCATAGTGCATGTCAATTCCTACCCCTAAACTAACTTAATTGGTTGGATCTCTAGATTTAACTTTTGTAACATTGTAACCCATTTGCCTCTCCATTCACCTAGCTCATTTTGCATTAATAATACCTTGACAACGAGATCACACATGATTGCATATATCTTGCTTCTCAAAATGTAATGCCTAAACTTCTTGACTACTCTAACTAGGGCATAGGCCTATTTTTCAATGTTTAGATACCTTAATTCTACATCCTTAAGGGGGGAAATCATAAAGGCTATCAAACATTCATCTCCTTGTTCATTCTTTTGTGTAAGAATTCCAACACAAGAATGGTCTGATGCAAACAAATAGATATAAAAGGGCTTGGCATAATCTAGACTTAGTAGAACTAGGGAATCAATGATCACTTGCTTAATCTCTTCGAAAGCACACTTGGATTTTGGTTTCCCATCAATATTTTCATCTTGTTTGAGCATAACATTCAGAGGCTTGACTATCTCAGCAAAACAAGTGATGCATTTGTACACAAAATTTATCCTACCAAAATATGATTTAATCTCTTTCTTGTTGGCTGGCTTTTGGATCTTTAAAATGTCTCGCACTCTTTTAGGGTCAATTGAAATCCCCTTTTCTGAAATAATGTGGCTGAACAACTTAGCTTTTGTTACTCCAAAGATACATTATTGGTATTGAGTGAGATACCAAATTCTTTGCACCTCTGAAATATTTTGCATAAATTTGATACATGGTCTTCTCTTCTTTTCGAAAACACTATTAAGTCATCCATGTAAATGATTATACACTTACCCACCAAATCTTTAAAAGTGATATCCATAGCACATTGGAATGTTGCCCCAACATTAATCAATCTGAAAGGCATGCACCTATAGGCAAAGGTTCCCCACTTGGTGGTAAATGTTGTCTTCAATCTATCTCCATGTGCCACTATGACTTGGTTGTATCCAAACCATGTCTCAGAATGACATCATCTGGGATCCATTCACAAATTGTAATACCTCATCCAACTAGGGCAGCAAGTAATTATCCTTTTTTGAAGCTCGATTGAGATTTCAAAAATCCACACACAAATGAATTTATCTGTTCTTCTTTTTAACTAGAACCAAGTTGGCTACCCAAGTTGAATGTGTAGACATCTGAATTTGACCACTTCCATATGGTCAAATTTACCCTTCACATTCCTCTATTTCGCATCCCTAATCCATGTTAGTTAAATAATTTATTATTTGATTAATATTTCATCTTATCCTAATGTCCCTTGAGGTATTTGATAAATCAATTAAATACCTTACCTCTTTCATCTCCAAATTAAATAAGTATCCCAATTTATTTAATTTGGTCACTTTAGCCCAAATGAATTAAATAAATTATTAATTCATCTTTTTCTCTCTCCTCATGTCACATCCTCCATAATGCTCCTTAATCTAGATTAATTTGATTAACCTATGATTAGGATGTGCACACCCCTAATCATCATTAGGGTCACATCCTCCATAATCTTCCATTTTCCCTTAATCTGTCATTAGCCTACCTAATCCCGTATTTGCACAACCATAGTCACCTAATTAAGCTAACCTAATCTTCATGCCATTTATGACATGTGTCGTTAGTCAACCTACATTAAATGATTTCTCTATTTGGTCCCCATGTGAATTTATAATTCACATTTAATCTTCCAATGCATTTTAAGGAAGTTTAAATTCCTTCTCCCATCCCCATGAGGATTTATCGGGAATTTTAAATTCCTCACATGTTCTCTCAAGCACATGTGGAAAAGGACCTCATTTATGAGGAGATCTTGTCCCTTCCCAAGGTACAACCTAGTACCTCCATGTCACCTCCACATCATCCCTTCCTTTTCCTGTAATATACCGCATGTCAGGATGTTAGGGATTGTGAGTTCTTAACTCACCCTAGCCCTTGATCTCTTCCACCATGGCTCAATCTCGACCCTCCATTTATTTAGAGGAACTTCCCCTAAAAATGGTGGAATTTATCTCATTTGGAAATCACTAAGCACACTTATCACTCAAGCATTCAAGCTATCTTCAAGCCATGACTTAGCACCCACCATTGTTGCAACATTTGAGCTTCCATATTGCATCCATTCAACTACCCACATCCACCATTGCATTCATCTTCACTTTAGCTTCATTTTGCACTAATATTTGTGTCATTTTTCCAAGCAAGGAGCATACAATTAAGTATCAAAAAGGGCCAACCAAACTCATCAGTTTGAACAAGGTAACTCACTTCCTTTTCATTGTTTTTGTTCAAATTTAACTAGGCCAATCTTGAGTGTTTGTTTTGTGTTTCTTTCCTTTGCATTTAATTTTCACTTGCATTCTAAGTAGGTTAGAACACTTGCACACATTTATGGCATGTCTAGTGGGACCCACATCATGAATCAATTTTATGTTTGCTATTGTTTGAATTTTTGTAGGTTCAAACTTCACACAAAGGGGAAAATCCGCCCCCAATGGGTGAGTTTGCTCGATATAGAGATGAGATTGCTTTGAAGATAGGCGAAATTGATTATGCCCTTCCATAAAAGGGGCATACTTGTAACCACATTCCTAGATTGACAAATACAAAGGAAAATATGCTTGCAAGTTAAGGAAGAGGCAAACATGAGTAAAATAGAGGCAAATTTGCACGAGTCATAGGGGCGATAACGCATACGCCTTTCCATCCGAAGGGAGAACACGTTCTCACTTTTTTCATCCAACTGGCGATTTATGCCACCAATAAGGGTGATCCTGTCTCACATAGAGGTGAACTTGTGGTAATCCAAAACCTTTTGAATTTTTCAATTTGAGCTGTAATTTGGTTTTGGGTTTGGGTACTAATCAACTAACTCATTTTTTGGTGATTGTGGTATTTTACTAACGTTTGTGTAACAAACCATTTGTCCAAGACCGTTGGTGAAAACTACTGATTTATTTTCTACAGGACGATTGGTCGAAGGCCCTTAGCTTAGCTTTGTTTGTGTGTCATTTTTCCATACTAATTTAGAAACACGTAAATTAATTAAAGGGTCAATTTACTTGTTTGTTGTGTTTGGGAGCGAATTGTTGATGTATCCACTCCCCTTGCACCTTTCGGTGATCCTAGGTGACAAGAAATCGCAATTCAATCCAATCCAGTCTAGTCTACCTAGGAAATTCTAGTGCGTCTAAGCTCTCCCCTTGCACTACGTGTGAGCCTGGGGAATAGCTGAAACATCTAGTGTTTCCTTCCTTTAGCGAGACCTACCTGGGATTTCATCACCTGGGGGATGATTCCAACCACGTGTTATTGAAAAGGTATATAAAGGGGGGAGAACTAAAGTTGTACCCCAATCTAGTCACATCATGTCTAGTGAAGCATTGAAGCTAGGGTGATACCTCGATAAGGTGTGTGGGGTTGGTCTGAGTTTCCAGTACATTGTTGGGGCTTTGAATCCATGCTTGTGATGAGCTAGTGTTCATGGTTGTTCCTCACGTACCTTAGTGTCTATTGAGGATGCACAAGATAACCTATTTATCCTAAATAGAGACCCGTGTTTTATCCATGGCTTGATGTAGTGCAAGGGATGCACACCATACCCAAAAGTTACTCACCACATAATCCCTTGGGTTGAGATAGAAATATTTGTGGTGGACTACGATAGTCTTCGAGGTAAGTTTGAAGTGGGTGTAGATCCAAGAGGTGGAGGTGGCACAACAAATGGATTTCCCCCAGTATTCCTTGGTAGTTGACCCGGTTGGTTTGGTGGAAGATGCGGTGTAGACGGTATGGGGGTGGAGCTTTGCAAGATATTCACACTTGGCAGATTGGGAGGACCCTGCAACATACCAAGACTGAGAGGATTGTTAGGACCAGGGCCTTGAGAAATGTTAGGATCAAGTGCTGCACCAATTACTAAAATAGGGATGCATGTGGATGGAAGTTTATAAAGCACAACATTTCCAAATATTAGTTGGTACCAACCGTCTTGTGGTGGACCTTAGGGGACGCATGAATTGCCAAGATCATTATGACGATTTTGAGGATTTTGTGACACAGGGGGTGCGGGAGGTGTAATGTTGACATATTTTGATAAATCAAACCCTGAAAATGGATTGATACCTTTCAAGAGTAATGTGGGAAGGATCTTATCCCCATGCTCATCAAGGGGATGATCTGTCATTTGCACATTTATGGGATTACTAAGATATTCATCGATTGTGAGCTCGGGTTGATTGACCATGCTTTCGTCGGGAGGGGATGAATTGTGAACCTCAATATTAGATTACGATGAGCCACCATTGGTGGGTTGATCCTAAGGGATATGGGGCTGAGCACCTTGGGACTGTTGCTATTCCATGAGCTTCTTTGCCTGAGATTGGGTGGTGACAGGCATGAAAATGCAAAATGACCAGGTAACTAAGATGACACTAAGCCCTCAGATGCACTTAAATGAAGGATTAAATGATGGCTAAAGGATTGATTGGATTAAATGATTGATTGACTGATTAATTGATTGGATTGGCTAGGATGATTTGGATAGCTAAATAGATTGGATTCGACTAAGTCGATCGATGGGATTAGATGATTGATAGGATTGGGTGATTGATTAGATTGGATTGATAAGATTAACTCTAAACTAAGTTCATGGGTTTAAATAGAGGACAAAGGATGCTGATGATTCAGATTGGATTACAAAAATTATGATTATGACGCCGAGTCTACCTTAAGATGGAAGTAGATTGATTGGGTTGTGAGTGATTACTAACCTAGGATGGATAATAATCCTAAGTAGGCACAAATGATGATGCTAAGGATTAGAAACCTAAGCCAACTTGGATAAAAACCTCTAAAACTAAGTCTAAGAGATTGGGATTTGTGAATTGATGATGGATATGCGATCTAGGAATGTCCTAAGATGCACCTATATTATTTTATTGATGAATTGATGACTTTTGGAAAATACAGATGAGCTAAAATGATGATTACGGGTGGACGGATGGTGATAAATTTTTTTCGATCACGGAAATGGACTCATAAAATAATAGAATTTCAATGGCCCAAAGGATTAACTCTCAGGAGTTTTGTATGGGGCACACATACGTCTCTATGTTTGACAAGATCACCCCTCTAGGTGACATGATATCCTATCTAAAGGTCAGTGGATTCACCTTAGTGTATGATAATTGCTTATATAAAGGTCAATGGATTCGCTTATCTAAAGGTCAATGAAAATCATTATCTATGATTTAGACCTTAGTGATGGTGGATTCAGATGTGGCGGATGGAATGGATGACATGGTGGATGATGAATTGGAGGATGGATTGGAGGAAGATGCCTAAGGTGCCCCCACTTCTACTCCTGGACAATAGCGAGAGTGGGGGAAGGAAGCTCCTAAAGTTCCACCTCCATTCACATCTCAACAACGGCCCCAAGGCAATATCCCATCCTTGTATCAACCTCAGGGTAACCCACAATAGGCACCGCCATTACAACCGCCTCATCAAGAACTACCACAACAACCCCCATCACAACCTCCATAGCATACCTCAATTCCTTCACAACCCCCACATCATGAAAAAATTATGTCACAACATCAACAACAACCTCTATAATAGTTGTAAGGTATCCCACCACAACCCCCTCACCAATCATAGGTACCTTCTCACCAACCAACATCATCCTATCAGCTACCTCTGTACCAACTTCAAGTCCTTCAATAATCCCAACTCCCATCTCAACCTCCTATCAGTAGCCACCATATTACCAACAACCTCCTCAACATACACAAATCCCGACACAATCACACCAATTCTTACAACAAACACCAAGCAACCTTGCTGCCCAATACCTATACCACCCACAAAGAAATTATTATGTGCCACCCAACACATCCAATTCTACTCCTAATTATTCTTATCATAATCCCCAACAATCCCAGTTGCATCCATCTTACATAAATCCTCAACAACCACAACAAAACACCTATTACCAATCCAATCCGCAATAGCCTCCGTATGCTTCCCAACAACAAACTGCCTATCATTACCAACCCAATCCGTATTATTACCAAGCTCAACCATCATATCAGTAGGGTTCCTCTTCCTCATCTTATAAGGCCCCAACTTTATTTCAACAAGCTTATGCCAATCCCCAACTCACGTAAGAAATGTGTGAAATTTTCTTAACCTACTTAGAATGCAATTGAAAATCAAATGCAAAGGAAAGAAACACAAAACAAACACCCAAGATTGGCCTAGTTAAATTTGAACAAAAACAATGAAAAGGAAGTGAGTTACCTTGTTCAAATTGATGAGTTTGGTTGGCCCTTTTTGATGCTTGATTGTATGCTCCTTGCTTGGTAAAATGACACAAATCTTAGTGCAAAATGAAACTAAAGTGAAGATTAATGCAATGGTGGATGTGGGGGGTTGAATGGATGCAATATGGAAGCTCAAAATGATGCAACAATGGTGGATGCTAAGTGATGGATTGAAGATAGCTTGAATGCTTGAATGCTAACTGTGCTTGGTGATTGCAAAATGAGAGAAATTCGACCATTTTTAGGGGAAGTGTCTCTAAATAATGGAGGGTCAAGATTGAGCCATGGTGGAAGAGATAAAGGGCTAGGGTGAGTTGAGAACTCACAAGTCCTCACATCTTGACATGTGGCATATGATAGGGAAAGGAAGGGATGATGTGGGGGTGACATGGAGGTACTAGGTTGTACCTTGGGAAGGGACAAGATCTCATAAAGGAGGTCCTTGTCCACATGTGCTTGAGAGGACATGTGAGGAATTAAAAATTTCCCACAAATCCTCATGGGAATGGGAGAAGGAATTTAAAATTCCTTAAAATACATTGGAAGGTTAAATGTGAATTTTAAATTCACATGGGGAAAATGTTGCCTTCTCCAAATAGAGAAATAATTTAATGTAGGTTGACTAAGGACACATGTCATAAATGTCATGAAGATTAGGTTAGCTTAATTAGGTGATTATGGTTGTGCAAATACGTGATTAGATTAAGGGCAAGTGGGAGATTATAGAGGATGTGACCCTAATGATGATTAGAGGTGTGCACATCCTAATCAAAGGTTAATCAAATTAATCTGGATTAAGGAGGATTGCAGAGGATGTGACATGAGGAGAGAGAAAAAGATGAATTAATAATTGATTTAATTCATTTGGGATAAAGTGACCAAATTAAATAAATTGGGATATTTATTTAATTTGGAGATGAAAGAGGTAAGGTATTTAATTTATTTATTAAATACCTTAGGGGACATTAGGATAATATGAAATATTAATCAAATAATAAATTATTTAAGTAACATGGATTAGGGATGCAAAATAGAGGAATGCAAAGGGTAAATTATACCATATGGAAGTGGTCAAATTCAAGTGTCTACATTTTTTCCCCTTTTCGAAATACTATTAGAATAATAGTGTTTCAAAGAAAAATAAAACACAAACGACTCGATAGAAGAAAGGAATGTTAGACGATGCCCCAGGGTCATAGGGAAGTGGATAGGAAGAAGGAAAGCAAAAATATGGTAGGGTATGACCCCTCAAGAGAGCGGATGGGGAAGAAAAGGGGCTATGGGTGACTTCTCAATATGGAGAAATGGAGGGTACCACACAATAGAGGCTCAAAAAACCATGAAGAATGGCTTTTGAATGGAGGAAAATGGGAAAATAGGGTGCAAATGGCAGCCCTCAGAAGAAAAGTGGTGAATGAATTAATAAAGGGTTAATTAAAGGGTAAAAATTACCCAAAATCATAGGCTTATTAGGTGCAAAAATTAAAATTATAAATAGTAAATTTGAAAAATTAATATTCACCTAATTCTCATTTGCACACTTGGCAGCTGACTAGATGAAAGAGAGAGAGAGAGTGAGTGATGAGGATGGCTGACGAGTCGAGCTGTGATGAGGCATTCGTGGATGATGATCTAATCCACCAGGAGGAGGAGGTGTGGCAGTATTACTATGAGTGGGCGGTACCCTGCCAAGTAGGTCTCTCCACCCAACTTTGTGATTTCAAGTTAAAATTTATGCATATTTTTTAGTACAGGTTGGATAGACTAGGTATGTAGACCCACCACGAAAGGGAAGATTCACCCTTTCAAAAGGAACATTCGCTTGTCCAAAGGAATGGAAAATAAAGGGGCGAAATTGTGCTTCATAGGGGCAGGAATGCCAGGGGAGGGGTGATTGCGAAATCACCTCTCCCTGAAAAGGGCGATTCTACACAACATAGAGGCGTGAATGAACCGAGATAGGCAATTGCGAATTCGCTAAAACTGGAAAAGGGTGAATGCAAATTTTTCCAAAAGGGGGAATAGGAAGATGTGAATCCGCCCTTTGGGAAAAAGGGTGAATGCAAATTTTCCATTCGGGGAGGAAAAGACATAAGGGCGATAGCAAAATCACCCCTTGGGGAAAATGACAAATGCAAATTCTCCCTTGAAGAGAAGAGGGGTGGATCTGCGTCCGGATAAGAAAGAGGTGGGTGTGCTTGTCAAACAAGTGAACCTGTAAAAGGAAAATGAAGGGGCGAACATGCTAATTGGATAGGCAAATGTGCTAGGAAGGGAAAAGGGATGAACCCACCGTACATAGAGGTGAACTCACCAAACTGGGGGAGGGGTGAAAAAGACAAGAAAGATGTATGAAATGTTAGAAAACTAACATAATGGTTTGCGTGGATGCAGAACTTTGAGATGTTGAGGACCCACGAGAGACACTCAGTGGTGTTGGAGGTGACACTGAGGGTGATGAATTCCCATGACCATGGATTATTAGCGTAGGTGAGATTATTGCATATGTTGGGGTATCCCAACATCAGAGCACATAGGGGACTGCTGTCAACATTGATGGAGTGATAGAGCTTCGAGACTTTGACCTTCCATCTCCCAACAAGGGAGATGACTGTGACTCTAGAGGACATCTAGAGCATTTTGTGGTTTCCTTTCTGAGGGTACTTGATCAATGCGATACGTAGCCGAGCAGTGGATAGGAGCCTACGAGTCATATTTGGACCTATCAAGATTCCCATCTAGGGGAGGGAGTTAGATCTTGATGCTTGCTTGGGTTGGAGATACCAACTCTACCATTATACCTTTGTGGCCTTATCAGTGGGATTTTTCTTCTAGACAAGAGTGGATGCTTTTGTTTCCTCAAGATGATTGAGGTGGTTAGGCACATTGTGGAGAGATGGGAGGGAGAGTTCACATGGGGATCATGTGTGTTAGCACAATTATACAGTGACATGCATGTTGTCTGATACAAGTGAGCACTTAGCATGATACATGTGGCTCTGCTCCAAGTATGGGCCTGGGAGCACATTCAAATTGTGAGGCTAGACATTTTCATTGTCAAGACACAAGATGAGACATTACCCATGGGATATTGGTGGGGGATGGAGTATGGATGGAGGTTGCATTATCAAGACGTGGGTGATTTGGAGGGGTGGCGATGGAGACTAGATGGGTTGGTAGGAGAGGAAATCACATGGAGACCTTACTTGAGGCAATGGTTTGCAAGATGGAGAGATGATGGCAAGAGATAGAGGGGGTACATGTTCTCACAGTGTTGCCCAATTGGCCGGGACCTATTTATTGTTGAGCTCCATAGACCAGGCAAGGTCACTCGACAGTATAGGATACAGTAGGTTATTCCTATTGGACCCAAATATTCTAATGGATTAGCCAAGAGCCAACAGGGATATGGGAGGAGTAGATTACAACAAATTTTTCTAGAAAGATGTGGGATACAATCATGATGACACAGTACCCATGGAGGGGAGGACCAACTGACGTAGGTACCAAAGTGTGGTGTTCAACATGGTGGGCGAATTAGAGGCTAGGGAAGGTTACCACAATGCACCTAATTGTACGGGCTCTGGGGTTCATATTAGATGATGAGAGAGAGCTGGTCAGGACACAAAGGAGGAGGAGGAGAGCCAATAGGCAGAGGAGAGGAGGAGATGGTGATGTAGAGATGGAAGAGGTGAGAGGGGAGGAGTAGGTGATGGAGGTGGATGCCTTAGAGGTGCATCTCTTAGTTATAGTACCATATATGCCATCGCCACCAGAGGATCCCATTGTGTTACTTACAAGAGTCCTAGCCCAACTAAGGATAACAAAGCATCAACTGAGAGATTCATAGGTAGATCAAGATAGGTTGCAAATAAAGGAGCAAGAACTGTAGGTAAAATAGGGGGATGGGGACAAATCCTTCAGGTAGCTAGCAGATGAGGCAGCGAGGAGGTTACAGGAGGTGAAGATAGAGAGGGATGACCTATAGAGATAGGTAGGGGAGATGCTAGGAGGGATGGAGGAGATTAGGAGAGAGAGGGATGAGATCCAAAGGTAGTTGGAGGATATGCAGAGGGAAAGAGATGAGGCACATGATAGGGTAGAGTGTGCAGAGGTGATCATGGTAGACATAGGGGGACTATTGGAGAGGGAAAAGACATCAGAGGCATAGGTGTAGGCGCTGCAGGGTGAGTGGGATACAACAACATAAAGGATATATCAGCTGGAGTCCCATGTAGAGTAGATGTAGATGGCATAGGAGGCTTGGGAGTGGGATAGGTGGCATATCAATGGGCTAAGGGATAGATACATGATGGAGAGGGACATAGCACATGCATAGGTAGCATGGGAGGTTGATTCTAGGACATAGGCTGTATACTATATGAGTGCCTACTTTTAGGTTGTCCTAGATCTTGCATGAAAATTTCCACCTTATGTCTGAGCCATGCCATAGATGCTTGCACCTTCAAACTTAGGGGCTACACACACATGAGGGTATAGTAGCTACTGTGAGACACGCCCCCCGAGGTAGAGGTTTAGTGTCAAACTCCCCCTAGAGATTGGATGGAGTGAGCAAAGGGTAGATAGGATGGGGATACAAAATCCAAATTTTGACGGTACAAAGTGGATGGGCAGTATACAAAGACGACTACAAATTTTTTAGCATAGATTGGACATATTGATATATTCATTGATTCTTTTATTCTTTATTGTTTATTCATTTAGGGGATGCAGTCTCTATACTTGATTAGAGCTCTGTACTTGCATGTTATTTGATGGATTTCGATAGAAATTTACGATGGACTTGTTATGAAATTTTATGATCTTTATTATGGACTATGATGGACATATGGAAGCCACTTTATCTTTTTGATATATATATATATGATATGCGATGGACATTGTTGACATTATGTGGGTATTATTTGATGCCATGGATGTTTATGATGCTCATGTGTATGTGGATGATTATGATGTATGCATGTGATTATGATGGTTTATGATCATGTTTATGTTTAGGTGGACTATATGGGTTATATGCATTATGTCTAACACCTTTGGATGCAAGATGTGATGGATAATTTATGATTTTATGATATATGCTATGAATGTGATACTAATGGTGTGTGATACAGGTGGCGATGTTAGTATGATTTATCATGTATGCATATGTGATATGATATGATGATGAGATGTGTTATGGATAATCATCTATGTATGATGTGATATGAAAATGTAATGTGATGAAATGGATGAAAACATGTGATGTATGCATATGTGATCATGTTATGGATGGATGTGATAAATGTAATGTAATGCAATGCATGTGGTGAAATGAACTAATATGTTTAGAATAATAACTCTAAAAAATCGTAAAATGATAATGCAATGGAATGAATGTAAGATGTTTAGAATAACCAATCTAGATTAATATAAACAACTTAAAATGAATATGAAAATGATAATTCAATGGATAATGATAATAAAATGGAATGAATGTAAGATGCTTAGAATAACCAATCTTGATTAATCTAAACAACTTAAAATGAATATGAAAATGATAATGCAATGGATAATGATAATGAAATGGAATGAACGTAAGACACTTAGAATAACCAATCTAGATTAATCTAAAAAACTTAAAATGAATATGAAAATGATACTGCAATGGATAATGATAATGAGATGGAATGAACATAAGATCCTTAGAATAACCAATCTAGATTAATCTAAACAACTTAAAATGATAATGCAATGAAATGAAATGATATGAACTTAAGATGCTTAGAATAACCAATCTATATTAATCTAAAAAAATGAAGATGATAATGAAAATGAAAATGCAATGAAATGATAACGAAGTGAAGAATGATAGGTGTGACAATGTATCACATAGAGAAATTAATGATGATGGGTGTGGTGCTACACTTGTTAAAACCATAGGAATCCTGATAGGAAGAAAAGATGAGGGAAGAACATTTGCACAACCCAAAATCACTAACCTTAGGATAGGGAAAGAATGGATGGGGATAAATGAAATGCAATGGGATGGTAAATGAAATGAAAACCTAATGTGATTTTTCCATTTTAGGAGCACTAATTTTTTCTATAGCATAGGACACAATATGCCAGGGTATGAGGAACCAAGGAAAATTGGTGTCAAATCCATGAAACAAACACAATAGACAAGAAGGTTATGTCAACACCCCAAAGTTGCAAGGGCTTTGGTTGGGCCAGGTATTGGGATAACCATAAGTACAAAGGATGCCCCAGCATAACAAAAGGCCATAGGCAACTTGGTGGGTACTACGCGGGACAACCAAGAAGACAAGAAAATGCAAAATCAAGATGTGCCCCTATCTTGGCAAAACACACCATGATATGATGGATCGTGGTGACCCTGATAAAGTATAATAGGGAGATCAAATGATAAACAAACACAAAAAGCATCAAAATATTACAACAAATTCAAATGTCCTTTGCCATAGGATCAAAAGGGTGGATGGTATTGACGCGGTCTGATTTAGGAAGGATACATCTTGTTAAGACCAAGGATGGAGGATAGATTAGATGATTGACATGACACAAGATACTTGAAACCAATGAGACCTCATGATACTGATGGATTTTATTTGCTAGGAACTAGCTATGTAGGGACACACTTGATGAAATGACATGAAAATAAGACACACCCTAAAGACCTAGGGGATCAGGGGTTGATCAAAGATTAGCCTTGCTTATGTGAAAGCGTAGAACCCTCATAGTTCCATAAAATACTGACGATTGACTATGGATAAAAGAAAAAAGAGGACAATGGAGACCTTGATGGATGACCACGACTGGAGGGACAAATTCCCCGGGGAGTGATCAAATGATTAGACTTACCTACGTGAAAGTGTAGGGGCAATGTAGTTTGACAAAAATGGACAAAAGATGACATGAGACCTAATGATGACTGACACGATGGAAGACCCTAGATGAGGACACGAGCCCAACAAATAACATCATTGTATAAGCGAAAAAAAGCTCAGGATTGTGAATAGTTGATTTGAATCGTCTAATGCTCAACCAAAATATACCAAGCGATGGATAAGTAGATGTTGATGGGAGGATGGGATTGATAGGATGTGCATATAGGATGGATTATTTCTCTTTACTATTTTTGGATTTTTTTAATTTTTTTTAATTTTTGATGATTCTTTACTTTTTTTGGTATTTTTCTAGGTAGGATAACCCAACTGACTTAGGTGTAAAACCTCTTCATGTGCATGATGTTGATAGGATCCTCCAAGGGTTCCCCCTTAGGTGTAGCAAGCCGATATGCCCCAAAACCATATTTGGCAGTGATAACATAGGGACCCAACCAATTTGCTTTAAACTTTCCTTTCTCGTCTCAATCTTGCTGGGTGCACTGATTCTCCTTAAGGACTAGATCACCAACGTTGAACTGGCGTGGATGAACCTTGTTATTGTAGCTTCTCCTAAGATGGTGTTGATATGCTTGAAGATTATTGTAGGCCTTGATGCGATTTTCATCTAGGAGTTCCAGTTGAATTAACCGTGCGACTTGAGCATCTTCATCACTGATGATATTTTTCAGAGATATTCAAAGTGATGGGATCTCAACCTCAATCGACAAGATAGCGTCAACACCATAAATGAGAGAGTATGGAGTAGTGTTAGTGGGTGTGTGGATGGATGTGCTGTATGCTCAAATGGCGGGATGGAGATGGAGGTGCCAATCTTGACTAGTATTGTTGACCACCTTTTTGAGGATTTTGATAAGTGTTTTGTTGGTCGCTTCAGCTTGGCCATTACCTTGAGGGTAATAGGGGGTGGACCAATGATGTTGGATATGATATGTTTCACAAAGTAGCTTCATATATTGGTTTTTGAATGGCTTACCATTGTCGGTGATGATGGTGGAGGAAATTCCATATTTGCAAAAAATATAGAGGATGAATTTGGAGACCTGAATACCTGTGATTTGGGAGAGTGGAATTGCTTCCACCCACTTGGTAAAGTATTCAATGGTGGTGATGATGAAGGTGTGGCCGTCAGAAGATGGAGGGTAAATCTCACTGATTAAGTGGAAACCCCATTGTGAAAAAGGCCATGGAGCAATGATAGGTTGTAAGTCTTGTGTAGGAGTATGAATCAAATCTGCATGTTGTTGGCATGGTAGACATTTATTTACAAACTCACAGGAATCATGTTCCATAGTAGGCCAGTAGTATCCTACTCTCACAATATTCTTTGCTAAGGCCATTCCATTGGAGTGAGACCCACAAACACCACTATGCACCTCGTTTAATGCAACGCAGGATTTTGATTCATTGAGAGACCGAAGGAGAGTGCCATCATACCTTGTACGATAAAGCATATCTCCTATGATGACATAGCGAGAAGTGCATTGGATAAATGATTGCATTGATTTTGGGTAAGGTCAGGGGGTAGGATGTTGTCGTGGAGGTAGGTATAAATGTCATGGTACCAGGATGATTTAGGACCTATGATATCACGCACCATCTTATTATTAGGGACATCATATGCTAGGATTAGTAGTTGTTCAACGAGGAACTCATAGTTCGTTCGATCTCTGGGCATGTTGATGAGGGAACTGATTGTAACCATCGCATCTACTGCCTTGTTCTGGAATCTAGGAATTTTCTCAAACTATATGGAGGTGAAATACTTCTTGAAGTCATCCACCATGCATTTGTGAGGAAAAATACTGTCATATTTTGTTTGAAACTCATCATTGACCTGTTTGATTATCAATTGAGAATCACCGAAGACACATAGATGGGTGATATTCCATTAGATAGCAATTATTAGGCCAGTGATTAGATCTTCATATTATGCAATGTTGTTGGTGCATGGAAATGCTAGTTTGAATGAATTTGGCATATAATGACCTTAAGGAGTGATAAATAGGACACCTGTACCAATTCCATTATGTGTATATGACCCATCAAAGTAGAGTGTTCATGTATTTGTTTCTTCAACTATAAAGACCCCTTCATTAGGAAACTCTGCTACTAAGGGATATGCCTCCACCAAGGAGGTGTCAACCAACTGATATGCTATTATTTATCCCTTGATTACTTTATGATCCATGTATTCTATGTCAAACTCACTCAGTAGCATAACCAACTTGGCCATGCAACCAGTCAAAGAAGTTCTGGATAATAGGTACTTGAGTGGGTCAACTTTTGATATTAGCTTGATGGGGTGACTGAACATGTAATGATAAAGATTTTGTGAACTGAAGACCACTACTAGACAAGATTTTTCCATTGGGGAATAGTTGAGCTCATAACCCACCAGTGTTTGGCTGACATAATAGATTGCACACTCTTTAGAGATTTCATCATGTTGTGCTAGTAATCCCCCAGTGCAACCGATGTAGCTGAGATATATAATAGGAGTGGTTTGCTTGGAATGGGGCATTAGGATAGGTGGATGAGCCAAGTACTCCTTAATCTTATTGAAGCCTTGCTAACATTCTGGATCACACTTGAAGGTGGTGTCTTTGTGTAGGAGATGTGTGAATGATTGACACTTATCAGCAAGCTAGGCTATGAAGCGTCTGATGGACTATAGCTTCCCTTGAAGGCTCCTTAATTGCTTGAGATTGCGTGGTGGGGGAATTTCCATTATTTCCTTGACCTTGGATGGATCTACTTCAATACCCCTTCTGGAGACTATGAAGCCTAATAACTTTCTAGATGTGACACCGAACACACACTTTTTTAGATTTAGACACAACTTGTATTTTTCTAACCGTGTAAAGATTTTCTTCAAGATCATGGGATGCTCTTCTCTGGTCATGGACCTCCCAAGAAAATTATCAATATAATCTTCCATTATGACATGGACAAGGTCATGGAAGATAACAGTCATCGCACATTGATAAGTTGCCCCTACATTTTTTAGACCAAAGTGCATGACATTATAGCAGAAGGTGCACCAAGGAGTGGTGAAGGTAGTTTTATGCTGATCTTTAGGTGCAATTTTGATTTGATTGTAGCCAGAAAAATCACCCATAAGGGATAGCATGGCATGCCATACTATGAGATCGAAAGTCTGTACAAATTTTGATATTCCCATTTGGTTTGGAGAAAGGCACTATGTTGGATATCTAGTCGGAGTAGTCAATGGGTCTAATAAATCCAATTTCTAACAGTTTCTCTAGTTCTTTCTTGATGAGCAAGGCCACTTGGGGATGCATTTTTCTTAGCTTATGTTTAATAGGTTTGGCATCTATATGTACATCAAAATGGTGTACAACCAATGCATAATCTAATCCTGGCATGTCTGAATAGGTCCATACGAAGTTGATGATTCCTTCCTTTAACAAGTTGACAATGATAGAATGCTCTTTATCTGACAATGATTTAGCTATGTAAGTGATTTTGGGGTCTTCTTCTATTCCCAAATTGACTTCTTGTGTCTCTTTGATCAAGATGGAAGATCGTTCAGAAAGATGAGTTCCAACAAGGGGAAGATGAAAATCCCCATCCTCCAGCGCCTCATTGAGGTTTTCACTGTCAGAAACACCCTTTATTTGACTTTTGATGAGTCATGAAGTGCCTCAGGGAGGTTTTCACTAGATGACCCATGTTTGTTTTGCTTCTTTTTACTTTTATGGTTAAGGTGTTCATCTACCTCCAATCCCATGAGATGCATGTAAGCATCCACTGAAGGAAAAGTGTCTATAACTGTGCTACTCCGTAAGTCCCAAGCAATAAGGTTGGGGTGGCAGAGGGAAAAGCTAATGGTAAAGATGGACGTGGAGTCAAATAGGGAAGGGAGATCTACATCATCATAGGAGAGTATGATGGCTTCTTCTTCTGGTATGTCGTCAAGGAATTTATTATCCGCATTGACATTATTAAAGGTACTATTTGATAGTGCGAGACCTTTTTGCTTTTTGTCATAGCCTAGGACCCTTTTCTTCCCCATCTACTCTCTTGAGGGGGCATACACTACCATATTTATGATTTCCTTCTTCCTATCCACTTCCCTATGACACTGGGGAATCGTCTAACATTTTTTTCTTTTATCAAGTTGCGTGTGTTTTATTTTTCTTTGAAACACTATTATTCTAATAGTATTTTGAAGAGGGGAAAAATGTAGACACCTGAATTTGACCACTTCCATATGGTCAAATTTACCCTTCACATTCCTCTATTTTGCATCCCTAATCCATGTTAATTAAATAATTTATTATTTTATTAATATTTCGTCTTACCCTAATGTCCCCTGAGGTATTCAATAAATCAATTAAATACCTTACCTCTTTCATCTCCAAATTAAATAAATATCCCAATTTATTTAGTTTGGTCACTTTAGCCCAAATGAATTAAATCAATTATTAATTCATCTTTTTCTCTCTCCTCATGTCACATCCTCCATAATCCTCTTTAATCTAGATTAATTTGATTAACTTGTGATTAGGATGTGCACACCCCTAATCATCATTAGGGTCACATCCTCTATAATCTCCCACTTGCCCTTAATCTGTCATTAGCCTGCCTAATCCCATATTTGCACAACCATAATCACCTAATTAAGCTAACCTAATCTTCATGCCATTTATGGAATGTGTCCTTAGTCAACCTACATTAAATGATTTCTCTATTTGGAGAAGGCAACCTCTTCCCTATGTGAATTTAAAATTCACATTTAATCTTCCAATGCATTTTAAGGAATTTTAAATTCCTTCTCCCATCCCCATGAGGATTTGTCGGGAATTTTTAATTCCTCACATGTTCTCTCAAGCACATGTGGACAAGGACCTCCTTTATGAGGAGATCTTGTTCCTTCCCAAGGTACAACCTAGTACCTCCATGTCACCTCCACATCATCCTTTCCTTTCCCTATCATATGCCACATGTCAGGATGTGAGGGCTTGTGAGTTCTCAACTCACCCTAGCCCTTGATCTCTTCTACCATGGCTCAATATCAACCCTCAATTTCTTTATAGGGAGTTCCCCTAAAAATGGTGGAATTTCTCTCATTTAGAAATCACCAAGCACACTTGGCACTCAATCATTCAAGCTATCTTCAAGCCATCACTTAGCATCCACCATTTTTGCAATATTTTGAGCTTCCATATTGCATCCATTTAACTACCCACATCCACCATTGCATTCATCTTCACTTTAGCTTAATTTTTCACTAAGATTTGTGTCATTTTTCCAAGCAAGGAGCATACAATCAAGCATTAAAAAGGTCCAACCAAACTCATCAATTTGAACAAGGTAACTCACTTCCTTTTCATTGTTTTTGTTCAAATTTAACTAGGTCAATCTTGAGTGTTTGTTTTGTGTTTCTTTCCTTTGCATTTTATTTTCACTTGCATTCTAAGTAGGTTAGAACACTTGCACACATAATGCACTAGAATCTGATCCTTGTAGATGACAGGCTCTAATAAAGCATTAACTAGTCACTGCCACTATCTAAATGGCTTAGCATTAGGTTTGAGAGGAATGGTGTGCATGATAATTGACGTATCATAAATTTTTAAATCTTCATAGCTCCATGCTATCACATCATGACATACATGTAAGGCCTTAATTATACCTTCCCTTTTAATTGGTGTGCAAACCTTTCCAATAAAAAATTTCTTCACTTCCTTGACAATGCCCATGTTGTATATATCACACTTACTTTCAGTCGATTCCTTCTTAGACTGTTGCTCTTGGTGGCTTACCTAATCAAATAAAAAATTCACTCCAACTATACCATTCCCCTCAATATTTTACTAGATTTCAGGTTAACTATCCCCTCCAAGTCTAGCTTAGCTTCTTTGGGTTTTGCTTCATCTATGATTTGAGATGCAAACAAGTTTGATATAGTAATAAAATCCAAGATATGCTTGTTATCTTTGAATACTTAGAAATTTGTAACATTATTTGACACCAATGGAGTGGGTGTGAGGTCTACCATAAAATTTTAAACTTGATAGTGACAATGGTTGCAACGTACTAGCTGTTTCGGTCAACACATCTGCGACATGGTTTTAACTTCTAGGGATCAATTGGATATTGAAGGCATAAAAAATTTCCAATAAATCCCATACACAATATTAATATCTTTCCAATCTCTCATCATGGCATGAATAGTGCTTTCATATCACTTTATGACCAAATCAAAATCTCAAAAGAATTATAGCACTTTGGCCTTTTTGTGAATTGCCATTAGGAGCCCATGCACCAATGCTTCATACTTATCAATGTTATTCGTGTAGTAAAATTGTTATGCACTGTAAAGAAAGTATTACCATTGGGGCTAATCAATTCAAAACTAGCTCCAAAACCTTGTTTTAATCAAGAACCATAAAACCTTAATGTCTAGATTTTGGTTTTGTCTTACCTTTTGATAATGCCTTGCCTAATTTCAGAGGTGGTTCCTTAATTAAATTTTTCTACTGGGAGGATTGCTCAACTTGCAATGATTCTCGCTCTACATTATCTTTTTCCAAATAAGGGGTACTTAATTAATCCTATATATTTCCTACTATTTTCTAACATAGGTAGCATTCAAACTCTGAATGTGATGCATCATGAATTCTACACCAACATGGCAATAGTAGATCCTTAAAATTTACCTTGTTATCCAAACTCATCTAATCATTGACACATCTCATCATGAAATCTTGAAATCCTTGAATATTCCCCTTTCCTCATTTGAATAAGGCTTATCATCCATTTTAATGCATACCTCCATGCTACTGGGAACTTGAGATAAATCATTGGTAAGCATAGAAGTGTCATGTAGTATCATTATCTCTTCAATCCATAGGGCCGCCAAGGAATATATGCCAAGATCTTTTGAAAATAATACCTCATTGTTTTGGTTGTACTTAGTAATCATATGTTTCATCTAGGGTTCTCTTTCAACTTGAATCTAGTTAGCCATACCTCTTCATGGGATCCACATGTGAGAGAAGTCAGTAGCCATATACCCATTCAATGTTTTAGTCCAATCTCAACTAAGAAGCATGCCATACATATTTGGTATATTAATGACTTGAATGTCAATCTAGTGTTGGACTTGGGGTCAGATTCGATTTAAATATGGATGTGGTTCAATTATCTTACCATATTTACCTTAGTTTTATTTAGTTGGGTGATTTTCCTTACAAAAGGAGTAGGGGTGAGCCCAAGTTCCTTACAAACTGCTAAGGGCATTATGTTAGTTGATACACCTGAATCCACTAGACAATTATGTAGATTTTTTCCAAAGATTCATAGAGTTAGAAGGAATGGTGGGGACTCCATTTTATCCTTGAAAAGGCTAATTGGGGTGTCTACTTGAGAGATTTGAATTTTGTCCTTCCCTTTCTCCCAGACCTTCTCAAGTATAGGTGTACTAGATGAAACTTCGAGCTTGGAAAAATCTTTAATGGAATTAAATAATGCATTCCCTAACTTTAATACTTTCAAAAATTCAAATAGAAAGAGGCTTACCTTCATCTTCATCTCCTCTACAACATATTTCCCCATTTGTGCAATTTCTAATTTGGCATGGGACTCTTTCGATAAGAATCGAGTAGGTACCTTGGGAGGTGTTGGATTGTTACTAGCATTCGGATCCAGAGGCACTCTAGAGTGTTAGGAGGAGTAGAAGTCATGAATGGACCCTTAGGCTTGCCACTCCATAAATTGTACGCCCCACAATTTTGATGCAACATCTACACATCATCCTCCTCATTGAAGATAGTTTCCATTTCAAACAAAGACTTAAGAGAGTCTCCATATTCTGGTTCATTCTCATCTTCTTTTGGAAAAGGAGCGTTGTTAATTACCAAAGCAATATCATATAGAGTAGAAAGAATAATTTCATGCCCATAAGAGGCATAAGCTTCTATAATTTCTACATTTTGTACCTCCAATTGGAAAATGTTGGTTGCAACTTGAAACTCTTGATAGTTCAGTTCAAAATGCTGATTTGTATTATGCAGCTTCCACCAATATGACATTCTAGCCTCAACCATGTATACTCATCCCGGGGGCTTATTCTCAAATGTGGTTGGTGTGTACAGTGGGTATGGAACTCCTCAATTGTTTGGGAGAGTATTCTAGGTTTGATTCTGCCTTTGATAATTCTAATTTTGTTCCTGGTTTTGGTTCTAATTTTGGCTAAAAGTAGATTGGTAGTTCATCTAAACATTCTACAATTGATTATTTTGATTTCTTAGATGTGTGACCTCAATAATCAACTTCCTCATATGATCTATAAGTTCTTTGATTTCATCCTTCTCCACTAGCATTCATGAAGAAATAGAATTCTACAAATACACTGGTTGAGATAGTGGAACTTGACCCAATAGAGCACTTGGATGAACAACTAATCGATTTTGAGGAATTGGATTCATAAGGGGAGTATGATGGGCCAAATCTTGATTTATCCCTTGAATCTAATTTGAGATAGCTGGTACTCCCAAATGATTAGTTGTCCCTAGTACATTTTGGCCTAAATCTATGCTAACCTTTACCACTTCAGCATACGCCTCCACCAATGAAGTTGGGGTTGGGTCAACTCTTCTCACAAAGACTGAAGTGAGGGTATCTATGATGGATAATAGACATGCCTAGTTGGTTCATCAGCTACATTTAGGGTGCTTGCAACCTAGTATAAGCTCTATGAAATATTTTATTGAAGGAGCTTCAGGGTTCATTATCCTACCTTTTCACTTCAATAAACTGCTTATATAACTCAGCCAGATTGATAGGAATCTTATATTTCCCTAAGAAATTATTCTTCAAAATTTCCCAAGTGGTGATCAAATCCACTGGAAAATGAATAAACTAGTAAAAGGCTTCTTCTCTCAAAGAATGAGAAAAAATCCTACATGCTACATCCTCATGATCTATCCTTCTATTTGCAAGATCTCCTTCAAAGATCCTAATGCATTCTTTACTAGTTCTATTAGGGACATTGACATAGAATTTGGAGAAGAATTTTTGGGATTTTTGGGAAAATTATGATAGTTGTTGAATGTCATGGGTGAGGGTTTGTTTGCTAACCATGCCATTGTTGGAGGTGGTGGTTATGGTACAATGGAAGGGATATGAGACGAAGATGATGTTGGAATGGAAGAGGTGGATGAGGTAGAAGTATGAAGTGGAGCTAATGACGAACACCCCTAGTGTTGCAAGAATGGAAAAGGAATGAAGTGTTGTCATTGATGTCAACCGGTCAACTGGTTATGTCAATCGATCAACTGGTTATCTACTAGTTTTTGTTGATTGTATATGTCAAGGATATTGAGAAAATTGTATTAAAAGAACGTTGTTGGTTCTGGTGCTTGTGAGCTATGTTTTGTTGTGTTTTGATTGAGGTTCAGGACAATTGTTGCTGGTTCAAATTTCTCTTTAATGAAATGTTATGGCATATGGTTCAAGAGTTTTGTTGCCCTGGTTCTATTGAAGTTGGTTTTGGAATTTGGATTTATCGAGCTTAATTGATCTATGTGTTTTACACTGGTATAGTCGACCGTGTGTCAAGCACTACTTTCAAAGTTGATGAAGCGCGTTGGATCTGTTATGGATCGAGGTGAAGCATGTGTTTAGGTCACCCTCATTATAATTCCACCCTAATATTTTTGGCACCAAACTAATTTGAAAGTTGAAATTGGATGGCTAACTTTGTATCTTTTCAAGGTTGGAGATAGTATAAATACAAAATGTGCTAGCGATGAAAATTGTACATAAGAAAAGAAGGATGATAAGTGAAAGAGCAGATATGAATTTGATGCTATTCTTGAGGTGTGTGAGTTAAGTGTGTGGTTTTTCAGTGTGAAGCTTAACACTGAGTTTTCAAATATAGTGAACAAAAGGAAAAATCTATCATTCATGCGAGTTGATCAATGATTGTGGTGAAATCTTTGTTGCATTGGGATTGTTGTCTCTCTGTAACAAGTCTTCTTTGTCTTCTTTGTATCTCTATGGTAGTGAGCCCTCTGGGTTGTAGCCTGTGGATAGTGAGTCTTATCTCAGGTAGTGAGCCTTTTTGTAATCGGTTTCGATATTCTCTATAGTGTGAGTTAATCCTCACCGTGGTTTTTCCCTCATTGGGTTTTCCACATAAATCTAGTGTTATTGTGTTTGAGCATTTTCATTTGATGGTTAATCACTTAATTAGTTTATGTGTTAGTTCTGGTGATTGAATTTATGGTTATAATTTGTGACAATTGATTCACCCCCCCTCTCAGTTGTCCTATCCAACAATTGGTATCAGAGCTTGGTTCCTTAGTGAAGAGCTTGACCGATTGAGGAAGGTCCGGGATGGCTAACAAAATGGTCTTTGATTATTTGAGGTTTGATGGAACTAATTATAGTATTTGGAAAGTACTGATGGAAGAATATCTAGAGTATTGCAGATTTGATGTAGAGAATGCTTACAAGAATCCCTATACTCCTCCTGCAAATGGTCTGAGTACACCTGAGAAAATTAAAGCACATGAAGTGAATAACAAGGTAAAGTTCATCTTGAAGAATAGTTTGGTACATTTTGAGTTGATTAAGGTTCAAAATTTGAAGACAACTAAGGAAGTCTGGGATGCTTTAGAAAGAGCGCACAATGGTGATGAAAAGGTAAAAGAAGCAAAATTACAAAATTTGGAAACACAGTTTGATATTTTACATATGATCGAAGATGAGAATGTTAAAGCTTATGTACATAGATTGGATGAGGTAGTGGCTGAAATGTGATCTCTTGGTGCTACAATAGATGAAACCAGAATTGTAAAGAAGATTCTCATAACTCTTCCTGATGCTTACAGTGAAAAGGTGAGTGCTATTGAGTAGACTATAGATTACAAGACATGTACTAAGGATCTGTTGTTAGGATTCTTGACATCTTATGAAATGAGGAAGCTGAATCTAAGAAGTGGAGGAAAAATAGAAACTGCTTTTAAAGCTACAAGAATTGAAGATCCCGATGAGGAGAACTTTGAAGAAATTAAGGCTAACTTTGTAAGAAGATTGAGAAAAGGATCTGGTAAGTATGAAGGTAAATTTCCATTTAAATGCTTTAGTTGTGAAGAGATTGGTCACTATGTTGCAAAGTGTCCAAAAAGAGCTAAGAAGAATAAACAAATATATGAGAAAGAAAGGAAAGGAAAGAAGATTAACAAAGCTTACTATGTTAATGGGAATGCTAGTATTTCAGATGAAGATTCAGAATGTGAAGATCCAAATAACAATGAATGATTTTTATTAGTGATTAAATATGAACCTACTTCTACTAATTCAAAAAGAAAGTCAAAGGAAAATCCTCCAGAGAAAGAGAAAGAGAAAGAGAAGGAGAAGGAGAAGGAGAAGGAGAAAAATGAAGGTACAATTTTCTATGCCCTACATGCTAAATAGGATTTTTTTTTTGGGTAGTTGATAGTGGTTGTTCACATCACATGACTGGTGACAAGAGTAAGTTTGTGAAACTTGAAAAATATGATGGAGGTCTGGTTATGTTTGGAGATGAAACTAGTGCTAAAATATGTGGGATAGGTTTAGTAAGTTTTGATGGTAAGCATCATACTGACGATGTATACTATGTTAAGGGTGTAAGGCATAATCTGTTGAGCGTTGGTCAAATGTGCAGAAAGGGATACAATATTGTATTTAAGGATGAGAAGTGTGAGATTTGGAAAGGATCCAAAACTTTGATTGCTACAGGACAAAAGTCTAAAGGGAATATTTATCAGCTTAAAGGTGTTGATGGATAATGTTTTATGACTCAGATAAATGATAGTTGGTTATGCCACAAAAGAATGTGTCACATGAATTTTTATAACTTGGAAAGGATTAGTATTGTTCAAACCATGAAAGATATACTGAGAATTACAAAGCCTATGAATGCTATCTGCAAAAAATTCCAATTTGAGAAACAAACAAGAAACTGTTACAAATTAAAGGAACAATCTACTACTGGATTGCTTGATTTGGTTCATATAGATCTTTGTGGTCCTATGAGAGTGCAAAGCCTACTTGGTGAAAGGTCCTTTGTGATTTTAATTGATGATTATTCTAGATATACATGGGTTACATTGTTAAGAGAAAAATTAGAAGCTTTAGATATATTCAAAGTGTTCAAGGCTATGGTTGAAAATGAAGTGAATTTGAAGATAAAATGCTTGAGATTTGATAGAGGTGGTGAATTAACCTCCCATAAGTTCAATATGTTTTGTGAAGTGAATGGAATAAAGAGACAATTATTTTCTCCAAGAAATCCTTAGCATAATGGAGTTGTTGAAAGTAAAAACAAAAAAGTTCAAGAAGCTGCTAGGTCTATGATCACTAAAGCCGAATTAATAGAAGTTTACTAGAAAGAAACTATTCAAACTACTGTGTATGTATTCAATCGAGTTTAAGCAAGAAAAAATAGTACGAAGACTCCCTATGAGCTATGGAACATAAGAATTCCTACAGTTAAATATTTCAAGGTATTCAAAAGCAAATGCTACATTAGAAGACATGAGGAAACTTTGGGAAAGTTTGATGCAAGAAGTGATGAAGGAATATTTCTTGGTTACTCTACTAAAAGAAAGGCATAAAAATGTTTCAACAAAAGATTGAGGAAGATTATGGAAAGCTCAAATGTGAAGGCTGATGAAACAGTGAAGAATTCTATTGATATTGATGGAAATGTGTCTGATGAACATGACTGTGCAGCAATAGAAGAAATTGAAGAAGAAAAGGATAAAGATGAGTAGAAATAGCAGAATGAAAGAGAAGAAGATGCTCTGGTAATGTCCCCTAGAATACCGAAATATGTTCAAGGGAATCATTGAGAAAGTCAGATTATTGGAGAGAAGACAAAAGGTATGTTGACTAGAAGCAAAGTTGCTACATGAGTAAATTTGTGCTTACTCTCTGAAATTGAGCCGAAGTTAGTAAGATAAGCTTGCGAGGATGAACATTGGAAAGAAGCAATGAAAGAAGAACTTTTGCAGATTGAAAGAATCAAACTTGGGAATTGGTTCCAAAACTGACGGACAAAAATATCATTGGATCAAAATGGGTATTCAGAAACGAGCTAAATGAGAACGAGAAAGTTTTTAGAAACAAAGGCTTGTATGTAAAGGCTACTCACAAGTGAAAGGTATAGATTTTCAGGAAACCTTTTCCTTAGTAGCAAGAATGGAAGCTATAAGGATGTTCTTGGCATTAAATTCTTATAAAGATTTCAAAGTCTATTAGATGGATGTCAAGTTAGCATTTTTGAATGGTGAGCTAGATGAAGAGGTTTACATGGAACAACTAGAAGGATTTCAGTTAACAGATCAACCATATATGGTGTGCAGATTGAAGAAAGCTTTATATGGATTGGAGCAAGCTCCTAGAGCTTGGTATGCAAGGTTGGATAGGTATTTGAATCAACAAGGATTTAACAAAGGTACGACAGACAATAATTTGTATTTCAAAACTAAGAATGAAAAAATCTTGATTGTAGTGGTATATGTTGATGACATTATATTTGGAGGAAATGAAAAGATGTGCAAGATGTTTGCGGAAGAAATGTAGAAATAATTTGAAATTTCTATGTTTGGAGAGATGAATTTATTTCTTGGGCTACAAATTAATCAAAAAGAGAAAGGAATTTTTATTTCACAATCTAAGTATGTGAGAGAAATGTTGAAATTTTTTGGTATGGACGGTTGCAAACTAGTAAGTACTCCTATGGTGACTGGATGCAAGTTGGGAAAATATGATGATTCACCTAAGATTGATCAGAGCAAGTATAGATCTATGATTGGTGGATTACTATATTTGACTGCTACTAGACTAGATATTATGCATGCAGTTTTTCTTTTGGCTAGATTTCAAGAAGATCTGAAGGAAACACATGTTATTGCAGTTAAAAAAAATTCAAATATTTGAAAGGCACTCGAAATTATGGATTATAGTATCCTAAAGATACTAATTTTACACTTAGTGCTTATACAAATATAGATTGGGCTAGAAGTAAAGATGACATAAAAAGTACAAGTGGTGGTGCATTCTTTCTTGGATGTAGATTGGTGGCATGGTTGAGTAATAAGCAAGATTCAGTCTCTTTGTCTACTGTTGAAGCTGAGTATATTGCTACTGCATTGTGTTGTACACATGTTATGCATGAAACAAACATTGAAAGATATCACTGTGCTACATGACGATCCTATTCCTATCTTTTGTGATAACACAAGTGCAATTAACATTTTGAAGAATCATGTGATGCACTTGAGAAGGAAGAAAATATCTATCTGGTATAATTTCTTAAGAGAGAAGGTTATGGAGAATGAAGTTAAGCTTGAGTATGTTTCGACAAAAGATCAGATTGCGATTATATTTACAAAGGCTCTTCCTAAAGATACTTTTGAGTATCTCTGGGATAAGCTAGGGGTTATTGCCCCTCCTTTTACAAACTAAGATGCATTTGAGATGCATCAGTCTAGTGAATTCATGATTCTATCTTTTGGACTAATGTGTGTTGGTAGCTTCCCTCAGGGGGAGCATACAACTTTTCTAAGTATTGTCATTAAGAGTATTTTGTTTTCATGTCAAAGGAAGTTTCAATGGACATATATTTTTCCTTTTCCATTGATGTCAAAGGGGGAGAGAGAGCATGTGAAAAGTTAATAAGAGAAAGCAGGTAATGAGGAAGATGATCTTCTAAAAGGGGAGAAGCAAAAAGAAAAAAATCTTGAGAAATATTTTCAGAATAGGTATGGTGTCTTTGATAGTTTTTCACATCATGTGTTGCCATCAATGAAAAAGGGGGAGATTGTTTCAAGAATGGAAAAGGAATGAAGTGTTGTCATTGATGTCCACCGGTCAGTTGGTTATGTCAACTAACCAACTGGATATTTACTAGTTGCTATTAATTGTATATGTCAAGGATATTGAGAAAATTGTATTAAAAGAAGGTTGCTGGTTCCGATACTTGTGAACTATGTTTTGCTATGTGTTGATTGAGGTTTGGGAGAATTGTTGCTGGTCCGAATTTATCTTTGATGAAATATTATAGCGTATGGTTCAAGAGTTGTGTTGCCCTGGTTCTATTGAAGTTGGTTTTGGCATTTGGATGTATTGAGCTTAATTGATCTATGTGTTTTACACTAGTATGGCCGACCATGTGTCAAGCACTAATTTCGAAGTTGATGAAGTATGTTGGATCTATTATGGATCCTGGTGAAGTATGTGTTTGGGTCACCCCTCATTCTAATTCCACCCTAGGATGTTTGGCACCAACCTAATTTGAAAGTTGAAGTTGGATGGCCGACTTTGTATCTTTTCAAGGTTGGAGATAGTATAAATACAGAATGTGCTAGCGATGAAAATTGTACATAAGAAAAGAAGGATGATAAGTGAAAGAGTAGATGCAACTTTGATGCTAGAGGTGTGTGAGTTAAGTGTGTGGTTGTTTAGTGCAAAGCTTAATGTTGATTTTCCAGATGCAGTGAGCAGAAGGCGAACTCTATCATTCATGCAAGTTGATCAATGATTGTGGTGGAATATTCATTGCATTGGGATTGTTGTCTCTCTATAACAAGTCTTCTTTGTATTTGTATCTTTGTGGTAGTGAGCCCTCTGGGTTGTAGCCCTATGGACAGTGAGTCTTTATTTCAGGCAGTGAGCCTTATCTTAGGTAGTGAGCCTTTTTGTAATCGGTTTTGATATTCTCTATAGTGTGAGTTAATCCTCACTGCGGTTTTTCCCTCATTGGGTTTTCCACATAAATCTGGTGTTATTGTGTTTGAGCACTTGCATTTGTTGGTTAATCACTTAATCAATTTATGCATTAGTTCTGGTAATTGAATTTAAGGACATAATCTATGACAACTGATTCACCCCCCCTCTCAGTTATCTTATCCAACACCTAGTTGTAGCTCTCCTAGCTTGTGTGGGGGATCCAAGCTTGAGGAATTATCCTTGATTAGGTGTAAACCTGAGTATTCTTTGAATTTTTTTAGGAGAGAATGATTTTATACACTCTATCTTTCACCCTCCTTCTAGCATTGATGAGTGTTTTTGCACATTCACAACACAAAAAAAGTAAATAAGTACCTTGTCTCTTGCAAGGAAATCTATCTTCAGAAAAATTTAGAATGATAACCCTAAGGATTTGATTGTCAGGTCTTGAATTTGTAAAAATAATTAGTGGTTCATGTAATTTTGGTTTAACAAGGGGCGTTTATGGTTTTGTTGGAACTTCTGAGGAAAAGGGTTTGTAAAATCTAAAAACTGGTTTAAACCCTAGCTATATTTTTAGATCTACAATATGGAAATGAATTTTATCATTTAATATGATATCTTTAAAGAGATGATTTTCTTCCTAAACCAACCTAGATTTTATAAATAAAATGCAAAAGATAAGAGTTTAAAAATCCTAAATTTGAAAACCTAAGATCAATGATAACAATGGTTGATGCAACAGATAGACAAATCCCCAATTTTTTTTTGTTTAATCAAGGATGAACCTACAATGTTGCAGAAATAGTGCAATCTTCAAAGGAAATCTTTAAGGTTTTTAGACTGTAAATATTCAAATATATATCTAATTTCTGGCATAATATGGACAAACAATCACAATTGAACCAAATATAGTAAAAGGGCTTAGACTAACCATTCAAAGCAATCTACAATCAACAAATTACAAATGGTATAAGATAAAAATTCATCAAATACCTTTAACACTTTTCCATCATTATAATTGAACTAAAACTAAAATTGGAAATGAAACTAGAAGAAGGAACCATGTATGCATTCAAAAATAATAACAAAATTCACCAATACATCAATGCCTTTGCACTATTAATCTCAAAATGTTGTTACAACAACTCTTGACCAACCTTTTACAAATGAGAGAAGGCTACCTTTTATAGAGAAGGCTTGCAAAATCAATAGTGGAGATCAACTCAACACCAATGGCCAACATTACACTTGCATTTAATATTGGGGTACATTAAATATTTATAAAATTATCTCCAATTTAAAATTCTATCACATGAGAACCTAGGAGAATGTAAAATATATTAATATAAATTTTACATTAAATATATCTTAGAAAATCCCATAAAATCTAGGTACATGCACTTTGAGGTAACTATTTTAAAGCTAGTTGGAAAATTACAAAAAAAGTCTTCTATCACAAAATTTCTAGCTTCACTTTCCTTTACAACATACTTAACAAAACTGGTTAGCACAACTATCAACTCATCATTTGGAGGAGCTTGGGAAACATGAATTTTATAATAAAAAACCTCATATTCTTCCATTAGCCGACTGTGCATATCAATGCAATATTTTCTCGGTCGAATCACTTCTTCTGATTGCACCAAAAATTGTGCAACAACATTTAAAAATTCTTTATCCAAGTTATCTATGGGTTGATTTTATATTATTTTCTACTAATTTTGCTTTAGCATCACATCATCTAACTTTTCTAAAGTATTGACAGGTATACTCACCATTTCTCCAAGGTACTAATCACAATCAATAAGTAACTCATTTATTCTTCCAATGATATTAATCATCTTAGGAATTACCTGAGATATAATTTCCTTTCAAAAATCTAATGGGTGCATCCAAAATGTTGGTTCTTTGATTTTGTCTTTAGGAAAAATTCCTTCCTTCTCTATTATCTCCATGGACAATCCCCTAATTACCTATAATTTCAGGTATGCCATCTCATAATACTTGGATTAGGTAATGCAATCCTCTATTGCCTTAACGATTTTGTTCTTCAAAATTATAAAATTGTTATGCATTTCAATTGCCCTTCTCTCCAGTGGCAGTAATACTGTTAAACCACTCATGTGTCACCTATATCCATGTTTTTATCTACTCCATTTTATTCACATCCTCTTTTGACAACATCACGAGAGAAGTAACTATCCCTGGGACACTCTGAATTGGGGTCACCAATTGTTAGATAAAATTCATTAATTAACTTTTTCTTTTAATTCCCTCTTTGTGTCTTGATCTTTATCCATTCTTTTCAAAATATTTGATATGGAACACTGAAATTCATCTATTTCTTAAGCTCTGTTGGTGGGGAAAATGTTGATTGAGGAGATATTATACTAGTTTAGGAATCAGAGGTGTCTTTGGTCACATGCGACGTTATTTTTTCCTTCTTCTTCTCCTTGGTCTACCCAATGTGAGCCAGACTTGCCTCAAGATTTTCCTTGGCATCCTTTACAACAAGAGCCTTATCTCTTAGCTACTCTTGTAACCAAGTGGGAGCTGTTGTTTGTGCTGAAGAAATAATTTTTTTTGTAGACTTGTCCTTTGTAGTCTCTTGATTTTTCTATTGCTCGGTGTGTGTTTCCTCTACCTTCTCTTCAAATTTTGTCACATTTTCTTCTTGAAGCTCCAAAATTCTTATTCCTTCACCCTCCTTAGAATTCCCCTCTCATGAGATTTTACAACCTTTACATCTACAATTTCTTTGGGTGCCTTTTCTTTGTGTTGAGGCACAATAGACACTTCCTCCATGCTAGGCATACCTTATTTTCTTGTTCATGCTTTTGCATTTCTTCTAATATTTTGTCCATACTCTCCATGGAGGGTGTCTCTAATGTCGTCTAGGAAGAAGGACGAGGAGAATCAAAGGGAGCTTGATTTATCATAGCTGGTTTCGTAGGTGAAAGCAAGATATCCATCAATTTCTTGGGAAGGTTATCGAGGTGATCCATGAAGGAATATGATAGGATCAAATAAGTGGGGGAAGAACTGGAAGGGATGGTAGGTGGTAAGGTAGAAATAATAAATTGTGGACTGGAAAGAGTAGAGAAAGAAGGGGAAGAAGTGGCTGAGGTAAAAGGAAAAGATTCTACTAGGATGGTAGAGGTGATGGGAGTGGAAGAAGTGAGGTGAACAAATATGTTGATGGTAGACAAAGAGGAAAGGATGGGAGGAGGAACAATAGTAGGAGAAGTGGAAGTTGATGAAGATGGTGGAGGCGGGGGAGCCGATTCTAGAGGTGGTGAAGGAGACTTGGGAGGAGGAGGAGGTTGCATTATCATAGGAGGGTTAGGTGGAGATGATTCTTTGGGGATAGTATCCATAGCCACAATGTCAGTTCTCCTTGTCCTCTTAGGTGGAGAATTTCCAACCTCTCCAACTTTCCTTTTATACACACAACTTTTCTATGGGGTGCCTATATTTTGAATCTATTTTTACTCTTCCTCTTATTTTCGGAGGGGTCGCAACTTCTTTACTTATGGAGCTAGTACCAGAAGTATCCTCTTTGTTAGTTTTTTCGTCATCCTCACTACTAGGGACCTTTTCTTGCTCCTTTTTACTAGAATTTAACTCAATATTTGTGCCTCTAGGAGGGAAATTTGTGCATCAATCCATCTCCTTATTCTTCTTAACACCGGACAAGAGATAATATCAATATATGTCTCCTCTTCTTCTGTCCAATCCGAAAAGAGAAGGGGATGATTAAAAACTTTTTTGTATTCCTCTTCATTGAGTAGTTTTTCATTCCCTTGCAACTGGTCAGACACCTTGAAAAGGTTGAGAGTGCAAATGAACTCCAATATTACCCTCATATAGCTTCATTTACGAACTTTGTTGTCATTGTCACAATTTTCCTAGATGTCCTCGATGTGCAATTAGTGGGAATACTACCTTCCAACCTAATTTTTCAACTTTTATGAAACCCAACGCTTTAGATTTCAATGTCAAAATTCTTAGCCAAGGGTGCGAAAGGACATGAATACATTCCTCTCCCAAATTTCAAGGGGAATGGGACCCTTGCTCAATTTTTCTCATGGAGAAAATGATGTGAAGTGCATAATTGTCTGGTCATCTCCAATATTATAATCATATCCGTGGGATACAACCTATAAAGTTCCCTTGAGAAACCCTCAATTTTGAAATATGTAAACTTCAAGAATTGGATGAACCAATAGTCGAAGCAATTGATCATCCCCATAGCTGAGTGGGACATCCTTGCTCCAATATCTCCTTGTAGCACCTAGACAATATGCATTGTGAATGCATCATTGAACTGCTTGTAATGATTAACATTTTGGTATTGCAACTATGAGTAGCACTCATATACCATGTAGTCATTTGGGCCATTCCCATATTGCCCTTACAAGTTAGGCCTCAATATATGAAGTTGGTAGCCAACAAATAAACCACATAAGAAGTCATGTAAAACTTAGAGGAATTATTTACCATAAAAAATGCTCATGAAGATTATCGCTAATAATCTTGGCCCAGTCAAACTTGACCTTCCCTCTCAAGATCTCCTCAATGAAGTAAAAAATCCATTCTTCAAATGTAGAGGTTGTGGGAAGCCCCTTGACCCTGCTGAGTAGTGTGACCAAATCATTGACCTCCTGATGAAAATCACTCCTATATAAAGTATTAGGTAACTTGTCCCTTAACAATGATGATCCTCGTGGAGTTATTATGGTAGTACTCTTTGGATCCCATGATTAGTTTTAGACATACTAGTGAGGGAGGAAAGCTAGTTGCCCACAAAATCCCACTTTGCTTGATCTTCAAGGCTAGGTCAGTCTTAGGAGCCCCCAAGATTATGTCATTGAACTCTTCCACATCCACGTGTCCAAGGTTGGTGTCACAAATTTTTCCCCAAGTAGATGCTATCTTTGAGACCGTCTTAACACCATGGAACTCAAAATTCATCTTGGATGCTTTATCTATTTTTTCCATAAAATCTACAAAAGATAACATGTAATTAGAAACATGAAAATTTTATCTTTATAGATCAACATAATCATTTCCCACATAAATCATGCTTATATACACTTGAGATTATGAAAATAATGAAAATATCACATTAAAATCATATTATGCATGAATAAAACCATTTGTATCAAGGAGAAATATCAAAATTAGGCCAATAGTAATTATTTGTGGGTTTTAAGACTTTATAGGGATGAAAGGTTTGCAAGCCTGAAGTGCTTGTGGGCCAGAGGCTTGACAGGGCTAGGAGATGAGATTCCCAGAAAGGAAAACCTACAATGGGAATCCCATAAGAGGATTCTTGGAAAGGTTGAGATTGTTGAGGATTGGTGCAGTTTAGATATGCATGCAAAGTTTGAAATATGTGGATATTGAAAGTTCCCAAAACACTAAGTTAAACCCTTTTGAAAATCCTAACATGGAAACCCACAAGGGGATTTATGTAAACATACACTTTGCAGAAACTTGAGATAGCAGAGATTAGAGTTTTGTGGGCCCTTCATCAAATGGCTTCAAGAGATGGGATACCTGCAATGGAAATCTCATAATGGGATGTTCTATAAGGTTGGTGAGGGAAACTTGGGATTCTACAAAGTGAATTCACAGAAGAAAAAATTACTAAGGATTAAAGCTTGAAATCACCGACTACACTATGCATTGTAAAATGTAGGGAGTTTAACAATTGAATGAGAAAACAAACCTTTAGGATAATCAGGAATCGAAATCATGGAGGTGCATTGAGAAAACTAATTTATCCTTAGTTGAAAATGCTTGTACTCAATCACTTGACCAAGAATTATAGCACACCAAAGGTGCCAAATGAACCCACATGCCTCTATTTATACCTTCCCTAATTTGTGGCACAATAAATGCACTAAAAGATAACCTATCACACATCATGGTGCCATAATTAGGGTTTCGGATTGGGAGACATGAAATTCTAAGGAATGCACAAATGGAAGGAATGTAGGGATTAGATGGATATGTGGATGGAATATTTGTGGGGATGTGAAGTAACCGTTTTGTTTGTGGGAAAATGAATTTCGGTCACTTGCAACAAGTTTTTCGCAAACTGGGACCCTACGGGAAAGAATAATAGGCAGAATTCAGAGCCTTTTGGGAAAACACCAACTACGAGGATGGAAGGAATGAGATCCAAAAGGATCATTCTCCATAAAGTCAAATCCCAACAACAAGGAGATCCCCACACAAGGGAAATTTCCACAATGCATGAAAAGACTTAGGAAAAAGGACCCAAATTTTCAAAATCAACCCAAGCAAAGGGTAAAATGTGAGACTGAAAGAAAAACCAAACCAAACCAAGCAAGTGAAAGAGAGGGGGGCCCTCGTTTTCAATGAGGCGTGTGTGTAAGGAACAACATGTGCCTTCCTATACCCTATTTTCTAGCTACCCCATTTATATTATCTTTGATTTTTCTTGATGAAAAGGCCATGCAGGACCTTGACTCCTCACCCATCCCTTATATTTCAAAATCACTTATTTATGTCAAAACCAGATTTCATTCCATTCAAATACATAAAATTTACCTCGCAAGGCACAAGATGTTACATGTTTCCATATGTGTAGTTAATTACATTTACTAGTTACAAAAATTCTACCATGCTCAAGACTCTATGCTTTATTTGTCTACAATGATCTAGACTAAGTCAAAAAAATCTCCAATCCATGCCCAATTCTAGATGGTTAAAACCACAACAATTTTTTTTAAACTCATAACCTCAATTTTCCCTTACCCTATGTTTCAACATAGCTTCACTAGATATATCAAGCTCAAATGGTTTCCACAATACGAATTCACCTAGAATGACCAAACTATGAATGTCTCTCAACCTTGGAATTACAAACCCTGGCCTCACTACAATAATCACATCTTCCACACCCCCAATAATTCTTGATTTATAATAAGTCTTTCCATAACCAAGACCATATGTTTTGGTGCATTCAAATCCAAAAGGGTTCCAATGAAACAAGATGATGTATCTGTGTTGACCCAATACCTCTCCTCTGCAACCAAAAATTCTCTCCTAAGGATCATCTTGATGAACTTCATTGGTGATTTCCCTTTAGCCTTGAAGATGGAATCCAGTCTAAGATTGGTAATCTTCCCAAGAAATACCATATGCCTCCTAGTGTTTATCATATGTATTGATGTATCCATAGCAAAATGCTAGGTGTTTTCTCCTAACCTCCTTTCTGATGAGAATTCTCACCCCACCTCAACATTAATCCCCATTTTCTTGAGTTTTATTGATGACCATTAATGGTATTAAATGATGTTTCCCCTCAACGTACCTTTTTGTTCCATCCAACCTGCTCCTACAGTCACCATCCTTTGGAACTCGTCAACCAAATGATTTAAACATTAAACAAAAAATCAAATTACAAAGCTTAACTTTGATATTTTCAATTATTTTTGAAGAGCACCATTCACACCAGCATTCACTAGAACTTCTTCCTTGTTTACTTCCCTATATATGTGGTTTCTTATATCATAGGAAGCTAGTAAACCTGACTATAACCCAACATATAACACAATGCTTTCCCACACCACCCGTGATCCATATTTAGACTAGCATCAAACCATTAGCCAAGCTCCCCATAATTATGATTGGATTAGTTACTCCTTACCAATTTTTCTTTCATTCTCTTGAATAAGTATTGGGTTTGGCTAAAGATTGTGCTTCAACTCTTTTTTAATTTTTCCCTCCATGCCTATGTTAGCTAACTCATCAGCCTCCTGATCGCTATCCCTATATATGTGATTGATGGAATAATTATCAAAGAATTTAAGAACCTTCAAAACTTCATCTAACAGAGATTATAGCTTCTAATTTTGAACTTTCCATGTTCTAATCACATTGACTACCAACGTTGAATCCCCTTCAATTTCTAAGTTTTCCACCTTGAGTTCTTGACAGAGTCTAAGGCCATGAATCAAGGCCTAAACTCTGCGTTATTGTTTTTTCCTCTTGGGAGATGGATCGAGGTGCATCTAAGCATCCTACCATCCCAATTCCTTACAATGCATCCTACTAATGAGGGCCTCAGGTTGGCCCTAGAATCCCCATCAAAACTTAACTTATGCCACCCATAGCTGGGTGGTTTCCAAACTGCCTTAGCTATTAACAACTGAGACTTTTGGCCTCCAACACCTTAAAAGGGAGGTATCCAAAGTTCATACTAGGATTTCCTCATTATAGCATCCCACTCTATGAAATTGGAGTTCTTTGATTTCTACCCATTGACCTTGCTATTCACAACTACAATTGCAACTTCTAATTTATTTAGAAAAGAAGGAAAGTTCATTTCTTTATCTTGAAACACCCTCCCATTTCTTTCCTTCCAAACCTCCTATATTAGCATAGATGCATTGATCATCCATAGGATTGAGAACATGGTTGATCTATTGATTAATATCCATATTTTAAATAGACTTCAAATATAATTGGGTAGGACACTCTTCAAACCTACCTTTGTGTATAGCCACTACCAACATTCTTGTGTGAATGGGAATCCAAGTAGCAATGGTTCACTGTCTCTTCTTCACCTTTGTAAAGAACACATCTTGATGGCCCATGATAACCCAATTTTGTAAATTTGTATGCTTAGGATTTTTTATTGTAAGGAAACCCATGTAAAAGTTCTAACCTTTGGAAGACATTACTTATTCCAATAGAGATACATTGGAAAATAAGTTAATTCCTCTTCCTGCCTTACTAGCATTTTGTAGCCATCCTTTTATATTGCCTCGATTTAGATCCATTCCACACTAGTTTATCTTTACCTTCATGAATGTGTATAAATCTTGTCGAGCTATCTCTAATGCCTAATTAACTGGTGCTAATAATTATGCACACAAATTAATGAGCCTAAGGATTCCTAGACTAAGAAGTTCATCACTCAAGAGAGGGTTTCCATTAAATCATCAACCAGGGAATTGTAAACTTTAGATAGTGCTGGGAAAATATATGCATTCATGGATTCCAAATATCCTATATTAGCTAAGTATAGGTGAATTAAACACATATAAATATAGTAATAGCTTTTAATTAGAATGAACTTCTATTTCTCAAAATAGGGTAAAGGAATACAAACAACTACCTTTTGCTACAGGTACTTAATGCTTAAGACTGTGATTGGTTAACCGTTAAACTACAATATGTCATAACTTAATTAACCTGTGGAGTACTAAACATAGTATCAATCTATATATTTTAATTCAAAACTATAATGCATCATTCATAATCATATAAACTAAAAACTATCAATTAAATTCACAATGCATAATCTAATCTATCAACCTAAATTAAAGTGGTTCAACAGTACCTCAAGTGGCTTGCTTAAGTTTTTGCATCCATAAATTTATTTAATCACTTAACCAAAAAAACATGCTATCGAAGTATTTCTTCTTTATTGTATCTTAATCACACACAAAAATTGTTGAAAAATATATCGAGCAATAATTATTCAATATATCACACATATAATCTAGATCTCCTCCTTGACAGGGTCTATGAAGGATTTCAGTTATCTATGAACTGAAAATAAACTAAAAAAATAAATGTCAGCTCTTCCTCAAGAATAGGAAGAGGAATAAGTTTCAAAATATAAAGTAATAACTATAACATAGGGGTATGGAAATCAAACAAGAATTCTATACTCAACAAGTTTAACCATTTTTAATAGAGAACATGCTCAACATAACAACTTTGTTATAATTCACAGTCCTATTAAGAACATACTTTTTCTCCTGGTTGTCTTATTGAAAGATAAAATTAATGCTTGGTAATCCATGACCTTATCATTAAATATCCACCTCCATCTTCTTCTAAAAGTGGTTGTGCTACAATAGATTGAATCCTTTGCACCGAACTATAGTCCTTATGCTACAGGTTGAAAATCCCGATGTTGTAGGTTGATAGGTTTCTTGCTACAAATTTTAGTCTTTATTTTTAAAGGAATTCTCATTTTTAACAACCATAATTTAAACATAAAATCCTACTAATCTTCATGTACATTTATAACTCATACATACACATATTAATATAACATGTTCAATTCCCAATGATTTAAACTAGTTAAAGCTATATATGAAAGGTCTGGTAATGTCTCAAAGTTTAGTATAAAATAAAGATAAAAGTATGAAATAGTAACAAGAAATTGGAAAATTCTATGGCTTATCATTTCCCCCTCAACTTAAGCTCTTGCTTGTCCTCAAGCAAGTTCAGGGCCAAAGGTTGTATTGTAGTGTAGTTTTAATGTAGTCCACAACTTTGGTCACTCTTGTCCCCTACTTCAAGTAAAAACCTTGTTGGTTTGATATCTTTTCCCACCTATTGTTTTCTTTTTCATCTTCCTCTTATTTCCTTTCTATCCAATGTGATATAGGGAATATGAGGAGATAAGAATAAAATATGAAAGAAATCCAAGCAATTCCATTTTTCAAGGAAACTATAATATACTTATGTGATCTTTTAACTATTGCCACATAATTGAAAACAGAATGGGGTTCCTTCTTTTTGAGTTTTGGGTTAGGCTCCCTCCACCCGTTTTGAGAAAATTCAAGTGCCTACTTAATTGTTACTGCTACTAGTTCCTTAAATATCATGTAGTCTCTTTCTCTACATGCCATTACTTTTACTGCCACTCCCTCCTTTTCTATGAGATCTATCCACTGGCCAACTATTATATCTAGATCTATTGATTCTTCCCTTGGAGATGATTTTTCCCTTTCCGAGTATTCTTGAAGCAATTGTCTCCTCATATTTTCATTTATGATATAGGAAACTAAGGCTTTGATTGAACATCCCCCAAAAATGTAAGAGGATTAAATTTAGTTTCATAAGGGAGAATCAAGTTGTGTAAATAGAATTCACATGATTGATCCTGCATTTTTAATGTGGATTGTTGGAATACCTCCAAAAATGGTGTTGATGAATTTATAGTGAGAGGGAGGTCACTAATTATCTGGCTAAACTAAAATTAAAGAAATTTCTCTCGAAGAAACATAGTATACACCTTGGCCAGAGGTTTGTACCTCAACAATTGGATTGTTTTATCTGCCAATTATTCTATCTTTACTTTCAATTTCTTAATCGTTGTTTCTTGTTTTTTAATCACTTTGTCATGAGTTGCTAATAATTCTAATTTTTCCTTTTCCTAGTATCTTTTCTTCTAAGAAAATTCCTTTGTTTTGTTCCACAATTCTATGCCAAGTGTTACCATAGTGGGAGTAATAGGTGTCCTTGGGTATTCAATTGGGTTGATAGGTTGTTGATTCCTTCAACTCATTTCAATTATATCGAGTTGTGCCAATGCTTCCAACCTTGACCCTTGCTCGAATTTCTATAAATTTTCTTCCAATTATCTAATTTTGGCATCCGTATTACTCTCCCTCTATTGGTATATCTTGAGTTTCTCTTCTAAATCTTTTATTCTCTATAAGGCCTGTTGTAACTCCTTTCTTGCACTCTTCCCTTCCAAAATGAACTCCTTTTCTTTTTCTAAAAACTTTTCTTCTTCCACCTCCTCTGATGGTACAAACCCTTGTTCTAAAATAGTTATTCTTGGAGGTTTGTTTTTCTTCTTAGCCATGAAAATATCTTTTGAATCTGAAAAATTTGGGGTTTTTGTGTCACTGTCAGGAAAATTTCCTTATTAGAATTCATGTCAGTTTCTACTATAACAACATTTTCTTGTTGTTTTTTAGCCTTTTTCTTTTATAGGCCCTTTTATTCTTAGGTGATGTGATTTCCTCCCTGATTGTGTGGGCCTCCTTTATTTCTTCTTAGATTCAAAAGTATAGGCCAAACATTTTCTTTTCTGTCTTAAAATGAATCTCAGTAGATGCAAGGGTTTCTATAGTTCCTTTTGTTATGGGTTGTTCCTTGAAAGTTGTAGGTTGGGTTTCTTGCTCTTCCTATTTTGAATGTTGATGTAATGCAGGGTAGGAAAAAAAATCACCATCACTATTCAAAGGGTTCCAACTGACTTTTCTTCCACAAATTCAACTCTAGGCTTGATTTCCAATCTTTCACCTAGTCTTCTAGTAGGTTAACATGTCTACTTTTCCTGTCACAGTTCTCAAAATTTCCAAACAACTTTAAAAAATAATCACCAATCTAGGCACCCTTTAAGGCCTTCTTTCACATATCTCAAACTTATTCACAACTCTTTTGGAGCAACTATCTCAAATCAGGCCTTCTACACTAACCCAACCTTGAATTAGGCCTCTTTTCCAAAGAGACACACCTCAAAACACACAACCAAACCTTGAAACCTCTTGAAAGTCACAAAAACACCTTTAAAACCTTAGACTATCCAACTTTTGGGCCCCAACTTGCTCAATAGGACCTGCTTTCACCAAACCCTCATTTTCTTCACAAATAACTAGGGCTTATTGATTCTCTCATGCCCTGACCTCACACAACCTGAAAACCACTTTCAATAGGCCTTATTATTCCTATACATACTTATTTTATCCTCCAATTATGCTGCCCAAATATTCCCACACTCTTCCTTCACAAAACTACCAATTTCACTTTCTTTCCCACTTGGTTCACCTAGGGTTTCATACCCAAACATCTAAATGGTCACTCCAGAACTCACCAACCTTCTTAACACATAAAATTTTCCTCACCCACACTAGTTTCATTGGTTTCCAACCAATCCACAATCTATTTCTTGGATATTCCAACTCTAGCCTTATTTCAAAAGGCACAAAAACTGAGTTTTACAATAGGGGCAGCATTTTAGGGCCCTTAAATTCACTTTATCACCACAAAATTCCTATTCATACACTCTACCTAGTTTACATAGGCCCATTCCTCCAAGATACAACAAATACAATAGGAGGAATGGCCTTTTCAATTCATATTGGCCTTCAAACCCTTATACCCTATTTTTTGAATAGTTCAAACAAACTTCACACCAGATACTTCAAAGTCTATAAAAACCTCTCAAATAAATCCAAAAGAGGAGTTAGAACATGGAGCTATTGATCCTTACTCAAATTTGAAACATGTAACAACTGTACAGGCTGTACAGTGACTGTAACTACAAAAAATACACAGAAATTGAATGAAAAACAATGATAATCTATTGAATTCTTCTTTCAAAACCTTCAACCACTCACTACATCGATGATACTCACCAATATAAAAATTTTCCACACATAACTAACCATTTCAACTTCCTATACCAACCTTTTAGAAGCCATTGACAGTTGGTCTTCTCATAATTACAACTTTTGCAACATTACAACATTTTCATGACAACTTTTGTGTAGACTTAGCAACTTTTAAACAATGACTCTACCGAGACTCCTAAGACCATAAAACATTACAAAATGGCCTATCACGGCCTTATTCAACATGATGATGACTCTGGAAACTTAACTAGACTCTTCTCAACAAATTCTTCAAGTGGAGCAACTAGGTGCTCTGCACCACATGTTCCTCTATGCTGCAAGTAGGTGAGGCAATAGGGGAACTAGTGGGTATGTTTCCCTCTACTACTATTGTAAAAGGTTCTCTTGTTTCTTTTTCTCTACCCATCTCTTTTGTATTATGCCTTGGAAGAATATTGTTAACATTGTTGTAGGCTAGAAAATCCTCCCAATATATATTGGGGAATTGCATTCTAAGACTTATTTTAATCAACCAAGTAATCGAACAAAAATGTGAGGGTATATTTTTTTTAATTTTTTTATTCAACTGATATTCTTTTTGAATAGATTGTATAAGAAATTGGGTACATTCACAATTCTTTGATGGCATAAATGGCTAAGGAGTTTAAAATATATAGTATACAAAAGTGATTGCTTTCCATCATAGGTTAAGTATTTAACATTATTTGAGGAAAATGAAGCCAAAATCCAGGGTAAAGAGAGGTATTTTATAACTTGGGATGTAGAATCTAGGTTTTCTCTAGGCATTGAAAACTCATTTCTAACAACAATTAAATTTTCCCTCATTGGAAATTCCTCTCTTGTTTGTGGTAGCCTTGACACTTTTTCTATAGCTACCTCTGAAGCATCAATCTTTAATACTCTTATAATGAATTCATCATTTTTCAAGGTATTTGTAAATTATTGAGTCATTAGCTCATTGTAATTTGTAAGCTAGAGAAAGTAATCCAACCAACCTACCTGTTGGAAAATTGGAAAGCATTTCCTATATTTCAATAAAAAATTGTGTGTTACAGGTTATCTCGTTATAATGTCTCCTCCCATTGTTACAATTCAACCACCTATATCACCTTCTTCTTCTGTACTTTGTTCTTGATTAACCTTTTCTCAACTCTGTTACTCTTATACTTCTACTCTGGATACTACTGTTTCTTTGTGATAGACAAAAGGAAGTGGAGGAAATTGAAAATGGTTTCTAAAAGGTTGTGTGATAACAACAAAGACCTTTTTTCTTCCCCAACTTAATTATGCTATTTTTCCTCAAATAAAAAACCTATGAGAAGGTCGAAAAAGATAAGTATAAAACATTTGAATTATGATACATGAAATTTTAAATGTGTACATGAGTATAAATACATATGAAATTAGCAGTATTAAATGTTAATTATATCTATTTAACAAGAAGAGTACATGTGATCATGGAGTGAGTGGAAATTTGGTGCATTTGAAGATGACTAAATGACACCATGTAGGATGGTGAAAAATATTTGAAATGATAGGATTTAATGGTGAAGTATTGTGGGTTATCGTGCATGAGAAAGTAACTTACCATTAGGTGTAGCACATGTCTGAGAATGGCGAGTGGTGGATAAAAGGCTACGAAAAGTACGTGTGTGGAAAAGTGTAATTTATTGCTACTTGTACGTGTGATGGAATGAATAGGCTGCATGATATGAATGTAGGTTGTGGTGGCTACAGGTATGGATGAAGTACATTGTAGCAAGTTCTACAAGTAGCTGAACAATTAGGTCCGATGTGAATGATGTGCCTCGAGGCTTGTTTCTATACGTCCCATGAGCTTTTGTTGTAGGTTTTAAAAAATAAAGGTTGTCGATTATCACCTGTGCATGTAATAAGCATTGAATAATTATACCTAGGAAATATCAATAGAAAAGTTATGCAACCCATGTATTGAGACTTCACCTGATGAAGTACTTTCATATGTTGATGGATCATATAATCTATCTCAAATTGATGTTGTAGAGTTTGTAAAAAGTCATCTTTTTGTAGTGGCTTCTTGTAAAGCTTCAATCTATGGCCATTTACTAAGAGTGAGAATCTTACAACATCAATGTTTGTTAGCTAAACTACTCCATTGGGAAAAACATGCTAAATTTCATATGGATTGAGACATTGTGTTTACAACTTCCCCTTATGGTCTTTATACCTGGAATCATAAAGCAGGGACTAGTCACTTGTGTTGGACCATTTTATCTTGATGAATTGATCATATCATCACATCCTTTATTTTTGCATGATCTTAGTATGATGAATTGCTTCCATGCGTATCTCATCTAAAGCATTGGGATTATGCAACCTCTCTTTCTATGCTACAAATATATCCTTTCCCACTTGGATTGTTTTTCTTAGAGTTTTATATTCAAATTCAATGAGTAGGACTACCTTTGTGCCATACACCAATTCATATGGTGTGAAACCTGTTGTAGTTTTCTAGGTTGTCTTATAAGCCCAAATTGCTTCAAGTAGCCTTGCTTCCCAATCCTTCTTATGGATCTGTACTATTTTTGTAGAAAACTCTCTATTTCCCTATTGGTAACTTTCACTTGACCATTAACCTGAGGCTGGTAAGGTGTAGATTTCCTATGTCTGATCTCATATTCTTGTACTAATTTTTTGATCAGATCTGAAGTAAATTAAGGCCGTTGGTTTGTTACTATTTCCCTAAGAACACCATACCTTGTAAAGATATCTTCATAGAGAAAATTGGCAACATTTCCATCTCTTGAAAATTGTAAAGCTTTGACCTCCACCCATTGTTTAAGGTAATATGTACAAACCAAGATATATTCCTTGTTATTTTCTGTTGGGGCCATGGGACCAATAAAATTTAGTCCCCACTTGTCAAATGACTAGTTAGGGTTGAAATGGCATTTCATCAATATTAATAGGCCATCCCATATGTTGGAATTTGTCACACCTTCTTGTGTACTTGACTACATCCTTGTGAAGTGTAGGCCAATAGTAACCAATGTTCAATATTTTGAGAGTTGTCCTTTTAGCTACAAAATGTCCCCCAAAGGTTCATCATGGCATGCCTTCAAAATGTCATATACTTTATCCCCCCTGATGTACCTCCTCATTATATTATCAGGCCTTGTATAAAATAGATATCCAACTACCCATGAATAAGGAAAAATTCTCTCAACTAGATGTCTCTTTTCCCTTGGCAAGAGATGTGGTGGTGTTGTCCCTTCAACTAGATAGTTGTCTATGTCTGCATACCAAGGTGTGTACATAAAGAGGGAAAATAAGTGCTCATCAATAAATTAATCATCCACAATATCCTTTGTTGACTTTGTTGAAAATACTGAGAGAAAGTTTTCTACTACATTAACCTTTCCTAGTTTGTCCACAATTATGAAATCAAACTCTTAGAGTAGAAATAACCACCTTACAATTCTACCTCCAACAACTAGATTATTCATCAAATATTTGATTGTTGTATGGTCTATGTGAATGAATATAGATTATTCTATGATGTAGTGCCTAAAATTATTGATGGCGTAGACTACTGCCAATATTTCCTTTTTAGCATTTGTGTAATTCAGTTCTGCACCTTGAAGATTCTTGCTGATATAATAGATGGCATATTCTATATTTCCTTTTTTACATTGTAAAACAATGTCAATTGCAAAATCAAATGCATTAGTGTGTATATGAAAAGGTATTGTCAAGTTTGGTCCTCTCAAGACCAAAGTCTTAGTAAGTGCTGCTTTGAGGGCTTCAAAGGTGTTTTGGAAAGCAGGGGTCCAATGAAATTCTACATCTTTAGATAGGAGAACACTTAATGGTGCTGCAATCTTGTTGAAGTCTTGTATAAACCTTCTATAGTAACCGACATGACCAAGAAATATTCTAACACCCTTTTGTTTCTAAGGAACTGGTAATGTGGAGATTACTTCAATCTTGTTGGGTCTAATTGTATCACCATGCTGGACACAAAGTGTCCCAAGACCACTCCTTCAATCATCATGATAAAGAATCTTTCATGACTTAAGGCAAGGTTGTGGTCTTGAAATATTTGTGGGACTTTCTCTAAATTTTTTAGTTCTTCCTCATAATTATTTTTATAGGTTGTAAAGTCATCCATGTAGAATTCTATGGAATCATGAGTAAAGTTTGAGAATATACTTAAGACTGCCCTTTGAAATGTGGTAGGAGAATTACATTGCCAAAATGATAAGATAAAATAGGAATATGTACCCAAAGGGTAGGTAAAGTTTGTCTTGTCTTGTTCCTCTAGAGCTATTTTGATCTGGTTATACCCACTAAATCCATCCAAGAATGAAAAATATTGTTTCCTTGCTAATGAATCCAACACTTGATCAATGAAAGGAAGAGGAAAGTGTTCTCTTTTGGCTAATGCATTCAATTATTTGTAATAAACACATACCCTCCATTTTCCTCCTTTTTTGGGAACAATCACTAATTGGGACACCAATTGGTTTCCAGATATTAGATAAATGAACCCCAGATCTAGTAACTTTTGTAATCCTGCTTTGACTATGTCATGTACAACTGGGTTCATTCTTCTCTAAGGCTACCTCACCAGTTTGTATCCTTCATTAATGTAAATTTTATGCATGCATAGGTTGGAATCTATTCCTTTCATGTCATGATAGTCCCATGTGAATGTAGCTGCATGTGATTGCAACATGGTTAACAATGAAGATTTTGTTCAACTGTCAATTGACTGTTAACATTTAGTGTTCTTTTTGGTGTAATTTTTATGGTTAAGGCTGGTGTCTTAACATAGGCAATGCCAAGGCTTGCTAAATTGGGATTGCAATTATGGGGTAGTAATGTATGAAAAATCTAAGAAATAGACTCATATGCATTGGTAGGGATTATGTTTTGCAAAGGTTCATGGAAGCATGTTAGACAATTATATTGTTGCAAGTCTCGCCATATGATTTTTGTATAATGTTTGCAAGTAGTTCATCTTCAACTTGGGTTTCCAACATAGGACTATGTTCAATGGTCATTAGTGTTTGCAGTGAATATTGATCATCCTCATCTAGGGTAGGCCATACAGTTTGGTCCAAATTTGTATGTGGCTATTTAGGTGGGTAAAGGACTAGTTTTTTTGTCATATTTCCATTGGAAATGATCACATTACCAAACCTACAACTAATGAATGCATCTGAAGTGGCCAAAAAAGGTCTGCCTAGGATTAAGGGGTATCCTGCAAGGTTTTCTTTAGGTTGTAACACCATAAAGTTTGTAGGGTATTACCATGAGTCCAATGTGATAACAAAGTCTTCTATGATACCCTCTAGTTTAATAGTTGACCTATCAACTAGTTTTAAAACAATAGTTGTCTGTTAAAGCTCCATTAACTAAAGTTGTTTCATGGTTTCCTTTGTCATCAAATTTATGTCCGCTCCTAAGTCAATTAAGGTATTTTTGAGGAGAGTTATATTGATTTGAACATCTACTACTAGGCTCCCAGGGTATGTATATTTAGGAACAACTATATTTCCTAGCATGATATTAGCAAGCTACCCTAAAACATGCACAGTTTGAGGGTCCTTCCATTTCTTGCCTAACTTTTTAAGATATAACTCTCTCATGGTCATTGTATAAATTGGGACCTCCTTAATTGATTATATCAAAGGTATTTTTATGCAAAAAATTCTAAGTTTTCCTAATAGGTCATATTCAGCTTCAAAATGATGCTTTTGTATAGTTAATCTTTCAGGTAATGGTGGTTCGGGAATTATGTTGGTTGATTTAACTTGATTTTTTTTAGGTTCCTTAAGTTTTTTGTCTATAGTTTTTGTTGGGGGTTCCTCATTAATCAACTCAATGATGTGAGGAGATAAAGGTGTGGCTAGCATTTTCCTTGATCAGAGATGGACATCACTCACCTCAACCCAATAGGTTGGGTATTAGATGGTTTTATTAGCATAAGCTTGTTGAGAAAGCTTATTGTTAGGGTTAGGTGTAGGTTTTGTTGGTAGCTAAGGTGATCTTGGCTATGTTGGTGTAGCCATAGCTAGCTTTGGAATTATGATAGGTTGTTGAGGCTGCAAGGGTTGTAGCTGTGAGTAGTTTGTGTTTTGGTTTTGTCATTGTTAACCTTTGCACCACTGTGATGACCATTGGTTTTGCTAGGGTGGCCATTGGGAATTATAATTTAAGGCCTGGTAAGGTTGTGGTGGTCATATCCCTTGTTGTTGTTGAGTCCAATTGGTTTCTTGGGGTATAGGCCATGATGGATTTTTCACATTAGTCCAAGGATGATGGTTCCAATTTGAGAAGTATGAATTACTAGATGAAAATGATATATTATAGGATAAGGGGTCTTGAGAGATACCTTGTCTTTGTTTCCATGGTTTGCATTGAGTGATTTAAAACACTTCTCCTTCCTCGTCCTCCATGGTGTGAAATTTTGGCTTCTCTTTCTTTTCTTCAAAGATGTTTGCTAGCTTTTTGCATTTGTAATTGATTTTCTTCTGACGACAATTTGGAAAAAATTCTGTTAGGGATGCCTTGGCTTCTTCCTACTTCTTTTTGATATGTAGGTTGTCCAATTGAGTATCCAAGTGGCTAATGATATCCTCCTTCATATTGGACATGATATTGCTAAGTTCCACCCTTGAAACTCTAACAAATGTCTTGTTTATAGAAGAGGTTTTGTCACCCCTAGTCTTCTTGATGAATGATCTAGAGTAGTTTCTGCACACCTTGTAAATCTGATCAAAATGTAGTTGATATGTATCTCTTACTCCTATTATATTTAGAGAATCCATACAATCTTCATGGACTACCCTTAAAAATACCAATTTTAAGGATTCAAAAGAGAGTTTATTTTGAGGTGATTTCTTAAGACAAAACTGAAATCTCTCAACATAATCTTCCAATGGCTCATCTTCTCTCTGTGGCATCCTAAAGATTTCATCCCTCTTTCTATCTATTCCTCTACAATAATCTTGATATTTCTCCAGGATTTTTTTCTTCATTGTCTCCCAAATGGGAATGACATTCCTTCCCACCCCCATGAACTAGCAAAAAGCAACATCCTTTAGTGTAGCTAGAAAAAAAATGAGTTGGTGGGCATATATAGCATAGTCATAACTCCATACAAAACACATCAAACTAAAAAGTAAATGTGTTTGGGTATTCAATAACCAGTCCATAGAAAATGGGTAATGTTGAAGGGGGTATATTCTTAAGAGCAACAAACCTTTCTTGGTTGGTTATAGGAAACTTAAACATCACATGCTCTATTGGATTGTCCACCGCTTCATCACCCATGATGTCAAAATGTATTTTGGAAGTCGCCTTTGTGTTTGGGGTAGCTACTGGTGTGAGGGATAATTATTCTTTGTTAATTTCCTCAAAATATTTTGTTTGCACCAATACCTTTGAATTCTCCATGTATTGAGGGGAGAAACCTTCCCAAAGCATCCCTCTATCTCCATAAAATAGGTCTTTCTCTTTGAATTGATGGTCCCTGCACGGTGTTAGGAAATGGTTTTTTTATTGATCTTTAAATACCTACTAGTCTTGATGCTAAAATAAAGCTTGTTAGTTAATGATAACTTATAAATAATTTAAAAAACAAAAAAAAGTCTTGAATTTAGCACCATCCTCGACAACAACGCCAAAAAATTTGAGCTATCTCTAATACCTAATTAACTGGCGCTAATGATTATGCACACAAATTAGTGAACTTGAGGATTCCTAGGCTAAGTAGTTCATCACTCAAGAGAGGGATTCTATTGAATTATCAACCATGGAATTATACAATTTAGATAGTGCTAGAAAAATATATACATTCATGGATTCCAAACAGCCTACATTAGCTAAGTATAGATGAATTAAACACATATAAATACATTAAAAGCTTGTAATCAAAATGAACTTCTATTTCTCAAAACATGGTAAAGGAATACAAACAACTACCTTTTTCTACGAGTACTTAATGCTTAAGATTGTAACTAGTTAACCATTAAATTATAACATATCCTAACTTAATTAACCTTTAGAGTATTAAATAGAGTATCAATCTACAAATTCTAATTCAAAACTATAATGCATCATTCATAATCATCTGAATTAAAAACTATCAATTATATTCATAATGCATAATCTAATCTATCAACCTAAATTAAAGTGGTTCAATAGTACCTAGAGTGGCCTGCTTGAGTTGCTACATCCATAAAAATTCTTTAATCACTTAGAAAAACATGCTATCAAAGTATTTCTTCTTTATTGCATCTTAATCACACACAAAATTGTTGAACAAATCTATCTAGAAATATTATTCAATATATCACACATATGATCTATATCTCTTCCTTGATAGGGTACCCCTTATATGGGGTCTACAAAGGAGTCCAATTATCTATGAACTAAAAACAAGCTGAAAAATAAATGTCAATTCTTCCTCAAGAATAGGAAGAGGATTGAGTTTCAAAATAGAAAGTAATAACTATAACACAAGAGTATGGAAATCAAACAAGGACTCTATACTCAACAAGTTTAACCGTTTATAATATAAAATATGCTTAGAAGAATAACTCTGTTATAATTCACAGTCCTATTGAGAACATACTTCTTATGGTTGTCTTATTGAAAGATAAAATTAATTCTTGGTGATCCATGATGTAATCATTAAATGACCACCTTCATCATCTTTTGAAAGTAGTTGTGCTGCAATAGATTGACTCCTTTGTTCCAAACTGTAGTCCTTATGCTACGTGTTGAAAATCCTATTGTTATGGGTTGATAGGTATCTTGATAAGAATGTTAGTCTTTATTTTCAAAGGAATTCTTATTGTTGACAACTATAATTTAAACATAAAATCCTACAAAACTTCATGAACATTCATAACTCATACATACACATTAATATAACATGTTCAATTCCAAATGCTTTAAAATACTTAAAGTTATATATGAAAGGTCTAGTAATATCTCAAAGTTTAGCAAAAAATAAAGATAAAAGTATGAAATAGCAATAGGAAACATGGAAATTCTATGGCTCATCAACTTTTCCCTTTAAAGTTTCCTCAAATTTTGAAGCCAATTTGTTAGAGAGCCCCAATGTTCTCACATCCTTCCTATGCCACTCACTGATCTTATTTTTGAATGTTTCCTACAAATAATTTTTGACATAGGGCCCCCATCTTTATGTAGCTACTCTCCCTGCTTGCTCCATTTCCAACCTCCTATCTAAGCTTGGGAAGCTTCCCCACAAGTCCTCCCAAAAGAGGGTTTTCCTCCAATCCTTTATGGCCTAGGTTAAATAATCTGTGATGAGTGAATGAAAATTACTCATGAAATTCCATATTCTAGAACCTTGTGGTATATAACTAGATGTAAGTATGCCCAATTCTCCTTCATCTAGGTATTTTTTTAAAGAATCTCGACCCATTTTAGATTTTGGTTTGTTACATTTTCCATACAAGTTTCACTCCTAGTGCTATATTTTGTTTTAACAATTTTTTCAATCTAACTCCCCCAACAACCTTTGCCTTGTAAATCTTATCCCATGCAATAAGTGGTATCTTATTATACTTTTAATTCCCTTGCTAAAAAAATCTCTTCATGCTTTGATTGATCTTTTGACTTACCCCAATTGGGAGGGAGAGGCAAGACATCAAATAAATTGGTAAGACTAAAATCACTGATTTAACATTGACACCCTTTCCACCCAAGACATCCATCTTCCTTTCCAGGAGGCTAATCTATTGTCTATATTTTTCCAAGAGTGTCCCATATTTTTCCCGGTTGTTGTCCTACTGTGAGTGGCAACCCAAGGTAGTTACATGGAATATTTCCTTTTTTATAGTTTAGAGATCTCAAAATCTATTGTTCTATTCTTGGATTTGTAAAGAAGAAACAAATCTCAGATTTTTCTTTACTAACCTCATATTTTGAGGCATTTGAGTAAAGATTCAAAATCTCATGGAATTATATTGCTTCCCTTCTTTGCGAAAACTCAAACAACATGGTGTCATCAACAAATTATTGATGCATAATTAAAGGCACATTGTTGGTGACTTGGATCCCTTTTATCTTTCCCTGATCAAAAGCACGACTCAAGGTTATACCTAGAGCTTCTACCATAATAATAAAGAGAAATGGTGATAAGGGATCACCTTGCCTAAACCCTTTGGAAGCCTCAAAGAAGCCTTTTGATGAGCCGTTAACGAGCACTAAAAATCTAGGACTAGCCATGTAGTTGAATATTCAATCTAACCATTGCTTATTGAACCCAAAGGCTATTGCAAGGTGTGCACCCTTGTTCTCCTTATTCTGTGTAGCATATCGCTCGGGTTCGTGACATGGCTTAACCACCTCCTGTGAATTCATTAACTTTGGCAATTGTATCAAGAATTAACATATCAAAATTTTGGTGCAATAGCAACCATTTGTACACCAATTGGTATAAGAGCCTAGGACACGGGTTCAAAACCCTCACTTGCACTGGGGGGATTGTTGCAAGGTGTGTGCCAATGTCTCCTTATATTGTGAAACATAATGCTCGAGTTTGTGACATGTCTTAACCACCTCCCATGGATTCATTAACTCTAGCAGTTGTATCAGGGATTAACAAGTCGATATTTTGGTGCAACAACAACTGTCTGTGAAACAAAGGCCTCCAAAAATTTGAAAAAAAAAATACCAATCCACTCAATCGTAAGCCTTCTTTATATCTAGTTTTATCAACATACTTTGCTTTTTTATTTTTTGTATTAAGTGTATTGCTTCTTATGCAATAATCACCCCATCCAATATGAACCTTCCTGACATGAATCCAATTTTCTCATATGAGATAATGTCTGATAATATTTTCTTTCATCTATTAGCTACAACCTTATCCATGATTTTGTATATTATATTGTATACTGCAATTGGAAAAAATTCATTCAATGATACTAGTTTTTATTTTTTAGGTATCAAAGCTATGAAAGTGTTATTTATTTCCTTTAGGACCTTACCCAACTTTCTTGAGTCTTATATTGTTGTAGACACCTCACTACCCATAATTTCCCAACATTTTTTAAAAAACCAGCAGGAAACCCATTCAGACTAGGGGATTTATCTAGGTGGAGTTGATTCAGTGCTGCTTTAATTTCTTCTTCTATAAAATTTCTCATTAGTATCTCATTATACACTTCTAAAACTAATCAAGGATTTTTTGACAAGATCTTTTGTTGTGCATTTATGGCCGATCCATTCCAATTGTTTAGTAGGTTTTTGTAGAACCCCACAGATCCTCCACAATATCTTCTGAATTCTCCAATATCACTTTATTGGAAGTTTTGATCTTTGAAATCCTATTTATATCCATTCCAACTTTGGTTAAATTGTGAAAGTATTTTTATTTTTTTTCCTCCTCTAATCGACATTTCCCTTGACTTTTGTCTTCAAAAAATTTCCTCCGCCAACACATCCTCAAATTTTCTTAACAGTTCCTTTTCATTCCATTTTTTTCTTCTCCATCCATACCATTAGCCATTACATATTCATTATCAATTATATGTCTTCTTCCAATATTTTTTTTCCTCAAACATGTCCTTGAAACAACTTTTATTGCATTCTTTTAATTTTTATTTTACCAATTTTAGTTTTGTTACTATATTAAATATTTCGGTTCTTGTTAGATTTGCATCTCCCCACCATTGTTGGATCAGCTTGAAGAAGTTTTTTTCCCTCATCCACATGTTTTCAAACTCAAAGGGGAATCTTATTGGTATTTTATCTCCTATAATATCTAGATAGATAGGGTAATGATCTAAACTAGACTATGGAAGGATGTTGCCCTCAAGTGTGTATGGAAAAGTTCCCAAGTTCCCTTTGAAAAAAAATGTCTAATCTCTTTTCAATATTGCTAAACCCCAACCTCTTGTTTGTCCAAGTGTAGGTTCTATTTTCCATTTGGATTTCCATTAGCATATTCCTCCCCACAAATTTCTCAAAATCACTTTGTGATTGGTTCTTTCTTCGCACACCCCCCTTTTGTCCTGACTATGTAGAATGGTATTGAAGTCTCCACCCAAAAGGCATAATTAAATGGAGGAATTGATCTAACTTATTTCAATTTCTTCCCAAACTTCCCTTTTTGAAATACAATAAGGACCATGCACATTAACCAAAAGGAAATGCAAATTTGAGGATAAGCTTTTTACCTTACAAGCTATCTAGTGCTTGTTTGTTGCTTCCTTCTCGACATAGAAAATTTGTGGTATCCATAGAGTGATTTAGTCCCTCTGAAGTGCTCTTCTATTTGACCACCCCCACATTCCAATTCTTCAAATTTATCCTAAAATACTCTACCTTCATATTTGATATTTTGGATTCTTGGATCATGAAGATGTTTCCCTGAGCCACCTCCATCTAGCACCTTACCGTACACTTTTTGTTAGGGGAATTTCAGCCCCTAACATTTCATAAAATGAGCTTCATGGCTCCCCAATTATGGTAATTCCCTTCCATGATATAAGTAATCTGGAGATCTTCATATATCCCTCCACTTTCCTATCAATATCTCTTTTCTCTTGATTAGTTTTCCTTACCTTCTTCTTCCCTTCCCCATAGTCTATGGATTTCCCAATTGGATCTTTTTGTTTAACACCCAATTTATCAACTAATATTGTTGTTAACTCTAGGGAATTAGCTTATTCTCTTCCTTTCAAGGTGGACACCCCTTCCTCATAGAGCTCTTCATCAACTAGGGCTTCATCTTCTTCAAAGAGGCCTTTTAGATTCATAAATTAAGATCCATCTCCTTAGATAATCCCATTAGTTCACACTCCATCTCCAAATTGAGTCAAAAACATTTTTATTTTGATTACTCTCTACTACTACAAGTGTTGTTAAACCCCTTTCTTCTATTTTTCCTTCTTGATAATCTTTCTCCCTAGATTCTATCCATTTATCTTCCTCCAATGGTCTCTCAAGCTCTAATTGAGTTGCCTTTTCATTTTTTCTAATCTTTGAAGGAACATTAACCATTTCTTGTAAAGATCCCTCACCCCGTAGATCATCCTATCCCTAAAATTATCCTCCACTCCCTTGCTCATTTTGGCTTCTATCACCTAGAATCCCTAACACCATCCCCTTGGGATTCATGTTTACCTCCACCTTCTGAGACCACCTACCTTCTTCTATGACAATCTCTAATTCATTCTAGAAAATTCTATTTGGTTTAATTTCAATACAAATCCTCACATGCAATCCATTTTCTCCTGGGTTTGATCTTTCTTTTGAGCAAATAGAGGATCCTTATTCATTTTGTACCACTTCCAAAACCTCTCTAGCCTAATATTCCATTGGTAGATTGGGAATTTTATACCATATCTAGATCTTCTCCATTTTTTAATTTACTAGATCAAAATTGGTTTCCCATGTTGATGTTAGCAGTGTCTGTAGCATTCTTCCAGCGATATCATTACTTTGAATAAATTAGATAATAGCTATAAGCTATCTAATTTATAAGATCTCAAAAGGCACGACTTAAAGACATTTTGATTTGCTAATGAAGATAAATATTAAATGAAGTGTCATCATTATTTGTCAAATATTAAATATTTATCAAGAGGCACGATTTCTTTCAAAGCCCACTTTGTATTAATGGTGCGATTTTTTAAAGAAGTCGTCTTTTCTTTGTGGCCGACTAGTTTGGGAAGAGTCACGTATTTCCATCTAGAGATGTATATATACTTGTTGCTATTGTTCACTATGATCATCGATTTTCAAGCAAGTTCGAATATTCATTTATATCAAGTGCGAATTCTTCTAAGAGCAGTGCGAATTCTTTAAAGGTAGAATTGTATACTGTCAGGTGCAGATTATTATCTGTTTCTGTATATTGTGTAGGTGCTACAGGATTGGCCTTGGTATTGGTGTCATTATAAAGAGAATTGTTGCCTCTATTTATATATAGAAGTGAGATCTTTTGTTGTTGGGTTTTTTCCCTCAAGAGGAGGGTTTTCCCAGGGTATCTGCTGTGTTATAGTGTCTGATTTTGAATTAATTTTTTGTGCACTTATCTGATCACTAAATTTTAACATGGTATCAAAGCGAGTGTGAAGAAGATCATGATTAGATTTGTGCTTTCACAACATTATTCTATTATTTGTTGAAGGTTCTTGTCTATCTTAACATCATTGAAAATGGTGAATGGATTAAAGATCGAGGATAGACTCGATGGAGCTTCAAACTACACCTCATGGAGATTCCGAATCATGCTTACATTAGAGGAGAATGATTTGGTTGAATTTGTGGAGTCCAAGGTTCTCGAACCTGAAGTGGAAGAAGAGAAGCTACAATGGAGGAAGAAAGATATCAAAGCAAAGAAATTGCTAGTTAACTCCGTTAAAGACCACATCGTCCCTATTGTTTCCAAGTTGAAGACTGCGAGGGAGATGTTCAAAACTTTGGAAGAAATGTATGAAATAAACAACACCAGCTGGGCTCTTGCACTAAAGCAACAACTTTATCATGTGAAGATGATGAAAGGAGAGACCATGATCGCCTACTTCATGAGGATTGCAGAATTGAGAGATCAGCTCTCCACAATTGGCCATATGGTTGAAGATAAAGATTTGACAATGCTTGCACTCAACGGCTTTCCATTATCTTGGGAGTCCTATATTCAAGGAATTAGTGCAAGGTCTAAACTCCCAAAGTTTGATCATTTGAGGACCGATTGCATCCAAGAGGAATCAAGGTTGATGGCTAGAGGTGTTGGCCCAAGTTCTTCTAATCAAGAAATCCATGTTCTTGCAGCCCAAGCTTCGAAGAAGAAAGGAAAAGGTGGAAAGAAGGGTCACTTCAAGAGGAATCGTGATAAAGGAAATGATGATGCTTCCCCTCCCAAGAAGAAGTGAGACTTGTCTAAAATTCAATGCTTTAGGTGTGATAAGTTTGGTCACTTTGCCAAACATTGCCCTGACAGACCTAAGCATCAAGCCTCTGTTGCAGATGTAGAGAATGTTTCTCCACAGAAGGATGAATACCTATTTTTCTCAACCTTGTCAAGCAATGTTGCCACCGACACCAACACATGGTTGATTGACAGTGGTGCTTCTTGTCACATTACCGGGTTCAAGGAGCACTTATCAAGCTTGGTGAAGAAAGACTCTTTGGAACAAGTTATCATTGGAGATGACACTAGTTACACCGTGAAAGGGATTGGGACCTCTACTCTCCATTTGGATTCAGGCATCACACTTCAGTTGAACAATGTTCTTTATGTTCTGGGGATCAAGCGCAATCTCATCTCTATTTCAGCCCTAGAAGATAAAGGATATCAAATTGCCTTCTCAAAAGGCAAAGTTCTTGTATGGATGGAGAACTCTAGCTTCAAGGATGCTCAAATTATTGGAGTTAGACATGAAAGTCTTTACAGGGTTTGCACTCATCCTCTTCAAGCTTTGGTTCATGATACTTCTTCTCTATGTGATCTTTGGCATCGAAGATTGGCGCATCTACACTTCCGTTCCTTGCCTATTATGGAGAAGATGGTGACAGGTCTACCTAAGTTCGACAAGGAGCATGAAGGCACTTGCAAGGGATGTGCTCTAGGTAAGAATGTAAAAGCCACCTTTCATAGTAGTGAAAATAGATCTAAGAGTATTTTAGATCTCATCCATTCAGATTTATGTGGTCCTATGTCTGTTCCATCTTCAAGCAGATTTTTGTATTATGTATAGTTTATTGATGATCACTCTAGGAAGACTTGGATTTATTTCTTGAGGTCTAAAGAGTCTGAAGAAGTATTAGCTAGATTTAAGGAGTTCAAAGCCTTAGTAGAAAATCTTTCTGGTAAAAGAATTAAGGTCCTTAGATCTGACAATGGTGGTGAATACACCTCTGGTAGTTTTCTAGACTTTTGTATTAATGTAGGGATTAAGAGGGAGTTATGTGTTCCCTATAATCCTCAGCAGAATGGTGTTGTAGAAAGAAAGAACAGGACAATCATGGAAGTAGCAAAGGCCATGATTCATGATCAAGATTTGTAGACTTTCTTATGGGCAGAAGCCTCCAGGACAACTGTATATGTGCAGAATAGAAGTCCTCACAAGGTCTTGGAGAATATAACCCCAAAAGAAGCCTTCACAGGGAAGAAGCCTGAAGTCTGTCACTTGAGAATCTTTGGTTGTCCTATTTATATTCATGTTCCGAAGGAGAAGAGAACTAAGTTGGAGCCTTCTGGCAAGAAGGGCATCTTTGTGGGCTACAACGAGACATCTAAAGCCTACATAATTTACATTCCAGGACAAAAGTTGATTGAGATTAGTAGGGATATTACCTTTGAGAAAGAAATTGCATTTAGGAGATCCAAGGGCACTCACATGGATTTCAATAAAGAAGAGTCTCCTCAGGATATGGAAGTTGACCATACTCCTGAGATTCAGAGGGAGACTGTTGAACCAAAAGAAGATGCTGATCTTGTTGAACCCTTGGAACCTACTAATGGGCCTACTGACATTGTCATTGGAAGAAAGAGACCTCTATGGGCTAGGCGTACTATGAAAGAGGTAGAAAGCTTTGCAGCTCCTAGAGGCACATTCAGAGAAAGTAAAAGGCTTCATAAGTTCTTCAATTATGTTGCCTTGATGAGTCAAATTATTGATTCAGAGCCTTCATGTGTTGAAGAAGCATCTAGTCATCAGGTTTGGAGAGATGCAATGGTAGAGGAGTATCAATCAGTTCTAAAGAATGATGTTTGGGACATTGTTCCTAGACCTAAGAGAAAATCAGTGGTATCTTCGAAATGGCTCTTCAAAATCAAGCATGCTGCAAATGGGAGCATTGAGAAGTATAAGGCAAGATTTGTGGCTCGAGGGTTTTCTCAGAAAGAGGAAGTTGATTACGAAGAAACATTTGCTCCTGTTGCCCGTTACACTTCTGTTAGAACTATCATTGCCATTGCTGCATCAAGAGGATGGAAGATTCATCAGATGGACGTGAAGACAACTTTTCTCAATGGCGTAATTGAGGAAGAAGTTTACATCGAGCAACTTGATGGTTTTGAAGTTCATGGGAAGGAGTCACATGTGTGTAAGCTAAAGAAGGCCTTGTATGGTCTTAAGCAGGCTCCTCGTGCTTGGTACGAAAGGATTGATCGGTACCTATCTAGTTTGGGCTTCTTGAAGAATGATGTTGATTCAAATCTCTATTTCAAGGTAATCAATGGTGATGCATTAATATTGGTTTTATATGTTGATGATTTGATCCTTACTAGAGAAGATCACCTGATACTTGAGTGCAAGAAGGAGTTGACTTTAGAATTTGAGATGAAGGACCTTGGGCTCATGCATCACTTCCTTGGTTTAGAAATCTAGCAGAAACCAGATGAGATGATTCTAAGTCAAGGGAAGTACACCATTGATATACTTAAGAGATTTGGCATGATGGATTGCAAATCCATGTCCACACCTATGGAGACCAACCTACATAAGTTGAAGGAGGTTGCAACTAATTCAGACTTGGTGGATCCTACATTGTATAGACAGTTGATTGGGTCTCTGATGTATTTGGTTAAAACTAGACCTGATATTTGCTATGCAGTGAGTGCACTTAGCTAGTTTATGTGTGATCCGAGACAAATACATCTTGTTGCAGCTAAACATATCCTGAGATACTTGCGTGGCACAATTAGATATGGGTTGAGGTATACTTCAGATGTAGACTTGGAGTTACATGGTTTTACAGATTCTGATTAGGTAGGGTGTGTCACAGATTGGAAGAGCACCTCTGGTTGTTGCTTCAATTTGGGTTCTGCTATGATTTCCTGGTGCAATAGGAAGTAGTCATCTGTAGCATTGAGTATAGCAGAGGCCGAGTACATTTCAGCTTGTATGGCAACTTGGGAAGTAGTGTGGTTTCGTAAGCTCCTTGCAGGATTGTTTGGACAATCAATGGAGCCTACCATCATCCATTGTGATAATCAGAGTTGTGTGAAGCTTTCTATCAATCCTGTGTTTCATGACATAATGAAGCATGTTGAGATCAAGTACCACTACATCAGAGATATGGTACTGCAGAAGGCTGTATAGTTGATGTACATCAGCATTGATGAGCAGATGACAAATATCCTCACCAAGCCTCTCTCCAGGATAAAGTTTGTTTACTTTCGAGATAAGCTTGGTATGGTGGAGAATCCAGCCTTAACTGAGAAAGAGTCTCAGTATCAGTGAGCCTTTCTTTGAGTCCTTCTCTACGAGAGAAGTTTGAGGTAATATTCCTTATTCTTTATATTTTACCATAGTATGGTTGTAGCCATTATGGTAGATATCGTGTTGAGGCAATATCCAATATCACGTTGAGGTGATATTTATCTTTTACCATAGTATGGTTGTAGCCATTATGGTAGATATCATGTTGAGGCGATATCCAATATCACGTTAAGGTGATATTCATCTGTTGCCATAGTATGGTTGTAGCCATTATGGTTGATATCGTGTTGAGGTGATATTTATCTTTTACCATAGATTGGTTGTAGCCATTATGGTTGATATCATGTTGAGGTGATATCTAATATCATGTTGAGATGCTATTCTTCTTCTCACATCTGGTTGTAGCCAATGTGATAGACATCATGTTGAGGTGATATGTATTGTGCAGCTGGAAGTATACTCCTTAGCTGAGAGGGAGTGTTGATGTTAGCAGCGTCTATAGCATTCTTCCAGTGATATCATTACTTTGAATAAATTAGATAATAGCTATAAGCTATCTAATTTATAAGATCTCAAAAGGAATGACTTAAAGACATTTTGATTTGCTAATGAAGATAAATATTAAATGAAGTGTCATCATTATTTGTCAAATATTAAATATTTATCAAGAGGCGCGATTTCTTTCAAAGCTGACTTTGTATTAATGGCACGATTTTTTAAAGAAGTCTTTTCTTTGTGGCCGACCAGTTTGGGAAGAGTCACGTCTTTCCATCTAGAGATGTATATATACTTGTTGCTATTGTTCACTATGATCATCGATTTTCAAGCAAGTTCGAATATTCATTTATATCAAGTGCAAATTCTTCTAAGAGCAATGCAAATTCTTTAAAGGTAGAATTGTATATTGTCAGGTGCATATTATTATCTGTTTCTATATATTGTGTAGGTGCTGCAGGATTGGCCTTGGTATTGGCCTCATTGTAAAGAGAATTGTTGCCTCTATTTATATATAGAAGTGAGATCTTTTGTAGCTGGGTTTTTTCCCTCAAGAGGAGGGTTTTCCCAGGGTATCTGCTGTGTTATAGTGTTTGATTTTGAATTAATTTTCTGTGCACTTATCTGATCACTAAATTTTAACATCCCAACCCTTGAAGTAAAACCTATATTCATCCATTATTTATAGATTCTCCTCCATGATCAATCTTTTCAGTTTTGATGCTAGAAAATTCACTAAGAAAAAAATGTTTGGGATGCATTTGATCTTAAATCCTACTCCCCAATTGTTTGTCCACTATTTTTCTAGTTTGTCTATGTCGCACCCTGAGCCATGTCATTTTATAAACAAGGTACAACTCCTTAGATGTGTTAAGGTCAACTCAATGATATTTTTTGAACTACCATTTTTTTCATATTTGTTGTTGGAATTGTGAAAAACATGATCCATAGGATCAAACAACGAACAAAGACACCTTCCACGCAAGAGATCTGCAAACAATATATGTAATATTCTTTAACAAGAAAAAGTTACAACAATGAACCTCAAGAATGTTCAAGGAAAATAATAGTCCTCAAAGGTTGAGAGTTCTATCAAAGGCATGGTAATACAATGAGGGTTGAGTGATATTTAGGAGCAACCCTAAAAGATAAAGGGATTAGATCAGGACAAGTGTCAACATCACATGTGATGAGATAAAATGATCTAATAATAACTCACTTCAGTTAACATAGAAAGCACTTAGTTAACTGAATAAAGAACTCCTAAGTTTAGCTTAAGTGCATGAGAATAAATTAGACTAATAATCAATTAAATATTAATTAATTATTAGCTAATGTATGATTACTTTTTTTTTTTTAGACTGCAAGAATCGGTCGAGTATCCGTTCCCCTATAAACTGCTATGTGCCTGGTAAAAAAATTTCACGTGACCAATGGCGCTGGCGTGACACGCCCTCTAGTACCATGGGTTTGGGGGGAGACTAGACCTCGTGACCTCTTGCCTGCAACAATATTCTTTAGCCAATTGAGCTAGGCCCCCTGCCCCATGTATGATTACTATAACATTTGCTACTACTTTCTGATTATTTCCTCTTAGATCTTGGAAATTATGATTCCTTCTAAATTTCCATCCATTTCTCTGCCCATCATTCCTCCCCCATTGGTGAGGGTTTTTCCATCCCTCATTCCTACTTCCCAATAAAATATTGTTGTCTCCAATTACAAAAGGTGGTATATGCCTTCCATTGTCATACCTTTGCCTCTCACCCAAACTTCTGAAACCTCCTCTTTCTACAAATTATTGCCTCCCTTGCTCCTTCACACTATTCTTGCAATCCTAGAAGTGCTCATATGATGGTGCAATTTTGGTTCCTCAATTCAAGCCAGGCTATATTATAAAAAACTTAAGCTAGCGATGTACCCTTGGGTAGAATGCAAATGCCCCACTCCACATCCCATAGTTAAGTCAAGATACAAGATCTTAGGGGCCCCTCAATTATTGATGTGGCATATAGTAACCCTACTAGGTTTTAACCTTGGTTTCTGGTACTATAGGCAATAAACCCCACCATTTCACCAAAGGCTTGACCCCCTTGATATGCATATTCTTGCTACAAATAAATATGCACTATATTTTTCCTTTCATTCTCTTTTGGATGTATAGGATCAAAAATAACTCTAAGTTCCCTAAAAATAACATCTCTAGAATAGATAATTTTTTATGTTAGAGGATTCCATAGCTTATAACCTTTTACATTTTCATCATATCTAATGAAGATGCACTTCTCTACTTTTGGATTCAACTTAGAACACTTTTCCTTAGCCAGATGAACAAAATGCTCAAAACCAAAAATTATTAAATGTGGAAAAAAAGGTTCCCTCCCTATCTACACTTCATAAGGTGTTGAATCAAGAGCCTTGCAAGGAGAATTATTAATTAAGTAACAAGCAATACAAAACTTCTGCCCAAAAGCATTTATCCAATTACACATCACTCAAAACATTTCTGGCTCTTTCCATAATACTTTGGTTCATCCTTTCTACAATACCATTATGTTGTGGTGTATAAGGAGTTATATTTTGTATTATGATACCTATATACTTACAAAACTCATCAAATTCCTTAGAGCAATATTTCCCTCCATTATCTGATCTTAATTATTTTATCTTGAATCTTGATTGGTTTTCTACTAAGGCTATAAATTCCTTAAAATTAGTGAAAACTTTAGATTTATTTTTCATAAAGTAAATCCATGTAAATGTGGACACATCATCAATGAAGGTAACAAATTAATGAGATTTTCCAATATAATCATTATCCACAGGAAAAAAAACACATCCGTATGAACAATTTCTAATATCTCTTTTGCTTTATTACTTCCCAAAAGAAAAGATGCTCTATTTTGTTTTCCAAACACATAATGCTCACAAAAATCAAATTTCTCATCAAAATAAGATAAATCATCCAAAAAATTTTTATTCATAATAGTTTCTAAAGTATTTTTACTTATGTGGCCCAATATATGGTGCCACAACATACATGGATTTTTTTATAATTTTCAACCACATTGGTAGACTTCCAAACAATAGTGACATCAATCTTAAATAGAGTTCCCATTCAAGATCCCCTTGCTACCACCAAGATTCCTCTCACCAATATGAAACCATGCTTATTAAATGTTACATGCATTCTTGAATCATTCAACCTTGAAACTGAAATCATATTTCTAGCTAATCCAGGAATAAGTAAAACATCGGGGAAGGTTTTAAAATTCTCATCATTGAAGCACAAAAATACCTTTCCCTATCCAACAACTATATATGTAGCATTGTCCCCAAGGTAAACATTACCTCCATCATAATTCTCATATGTGGAAAACCACTCTTTATGATGAGTCATGTGATATGAGCATCCAAATTCAACCAACTCATTATAAATGCCATTACAAGCTGTAGACACCTAAAAATGACCTAGGCCTGCAAGCTTCATTTTTACCACTTTCGTCCTAGCATAATTATGACATTTAATTATGTCCTTGGTCCACATTCGACTATTAATTAAATAATTCATAATTATTTAATTAATTCATGTGTTTTTATTCTTCATGATTATTAAATAAATAAATTTCATTTATTTATTAAATACGTCATTAATTGTCTAAGTCTTCCCATAATTAAATAAATTTCTTAATTTATTTAATTACCCTCCATCATATATTTCTTCCTGATTATTAAATAAATAAGTTTTATTTATTTATTTAATATGTCACTAATTGTCACAATTAAATAAATTTATTAATTTATTTAATTATTCAGTCTTATCTTCCAAATTAAATAATTATTTCTAATTATTTAATTACTAATTTAACTTTTCTCTCATTTTAAATAAACAAAAATATTTAAAATGATTTCATTTTATTAACTTTCACTCTTTTTAGTAAATAATTTGAAGAAGATTATTTACTTGTCTCACAAAATCATCATTTTGAATTAATTAAATTCAAAAGGATATTATTCTTCCAAAAATCAAGTAATCGGGCAGATTCTTGATTTTCCAAATTGAATCTTCAGTTCAAATCTTATCTTCTTGATTTATCGAATCTCACAAACCAGGCAATCTTATCTTCTTGATTTTTCGAAAATATTTATTTCTTTAATTAATTTCCTCATTTATCATCCACCGTCGATCCGATTATCTGAGATATTATCTTGACCATTCGATTAATGATTTTTCCCTAACCCTAATTAGGGATTCTCAAATTTAATCTGGACCACTCATTTTAGGTTCTCATCATCAATTAATCTCGTCCGTCTGTTCAAAATGAGATTTTCTATAAAATGTCATTTTCCTCTCACTTTTTCGGGGACACACACATACACGCTCACATTTTACATAGACACATTACACTTTAGGCATCTTGCACACTTAGATTTCATAGCAATTTCAACACTTATTATCTTTATTTGATCAAATCTTAGCATATTTAGGCATTATCAATCATGGTCATAGGCATAATCATTAGGCATATTTAAAATCCTTCAAAGCTCGGTGTAGGACTTAGACATTTGCAGATTGCTCACATGACAAATCTGAGGGCAACATCATCCAGCAAGCAAGAAGGTGTTACAAAAGTGAATCATGGAGGTATCAGCGATTAGGTATAATCGTTATGTGTTTTACTTCCTTTGTGTTTTGTAAGATCTTTGGGTTTCATTGTCATTTATTGATTTGTTGCTAACAACTTGAATCGAACCTAAAAGAAATCCCTTGATTACATTGGTGAACCTGACTCCATTTTTCTAGTTATTTCCATATGTTCTTTTGTGTTTTCTACTGTTTTGCAATTACAGGTACGGAGTGACGCAACCATTTTTAAAAAAAAGCATGACGCATTTAATGCGTCACGACACATTCGCAAACGGGAAAGCCGCAATCTCTCTGTCGCGACGCAATCGACATAGGGAAAGCCGCATCTGAAAAATTAAGCCGCATTCAAAGTCCTGAACGACGCATCTGCTTTGTCGTGCCGCATCTGACTGGTAAATATTTTCTTTCATTTTTGACATTCTAATTTTTGGATTTTAGGGTTTTCTGGTTGCTGGTTTCTTTCTAGTTTTTTTCTGGTCTTCTGATTTCCTGGTTTTTCATTTTTGCATGTTAGATAGCTTAGAGTTTTTGTGTTACTAATATTTGTTTGTAGCGTGTGGTAGTTACTATTCGTGTGTCAAAGATCATTTAATAGAGAAACCACTAATCTTTTGTCTACAGATTCGAATGTCGAAGACAGAATAAATGAAACATTGTGCTTGTTTTTCATAGATTAGCAAACATTTAACTTTGGTGCACATAAAAATAACACTCATGTCTTCTTTGCTTGACTGTGTTTTCAAGATGGTAGGTGAGTATGCTCTCACTTGGTGAAAACCTCGTGATCAGAAAACTAGACCCATCTTTATTTGTTATTACCCTGACTTGGTATATCGGAGTATCCTCTCCCCTTGCGCTTTCGGGCGATCTTGGGTGTAAGAGAAATGGTTACCAACTCTAGAAATTGGGCTTGCCTAGGGATTTCATCACCCCAACATGACTCAAACTGGCAACGGAGCTAAAGCCAAGCTACCCCTGATCGGTATATAAATGTAAACCTTAAGGGAAAACCTAAGGTTGCTTGTGTGGATGTGTCATACAGACGGAGTTGTACTCCCTTAAACCCTGTTGAGCTTAACCTCTTCAGGCTGGAGTGCCACCTTAATGGTGATTAATCTCTTGCCCCATGTATGGCCACTCGAACGGGGGTCCCTAACTAAAAACTCTTGTATAGAAAGCCAAAATCCTTCTATTTGCTAGCGCAACACCGGTCGGTGTGAAGGAATCCACACTTTCGCAGTTTGTAGTAGAGGTGATCAGCTCGCCATGGGAGTTTCATGGGGGTTGGAAGCTTGGTTGGCCTGAGAAGAGAGTGCACTATAAGGGGGAGCCCGTGTAGCCAAGATTTTGAATTCACATGCTATAGATATGCGGTTGGGGAAACCTGCATGGAATCTAGCGAATATTGTCATGGCCTAACCTAGGATTGTGCTTATCTGATGTGTGTTTGGTTACTTTTCAAAATACTATGTTTTTCAAGTGCTTTCTAGTTTCATCACAGCTTCAAACAAAACATTCGACACCAAACATATCAAACTTGCAATCAAAACGACAAGAAAATCAATTTGAAACAAAAATCTGTCACATCTGTCAAACCGTAATTGATTTTCTGAACCGCAATTACTTTGTTAAACTGCAATTGATACTCAAAATGCTGCATCTGTAGGCGTCGTGACACATCTGAACACTGTAGAGCCGCATGTGCAAAACTATAACACAACTGACTGTAATCGAATCACATCTATTAAACCGAGTCACACTTGTTTGTTTCTGAGTCGCATCTGCTAAACTTGAGCCACATTCACAAAACCACGACGCAATTGACATCTCAAATGATGCATTTTCCTGTCACTGTTTAAAATTTCATCCAAATTCAAATCCGAAGTCTTTGTCTTGTCAATAATCTGTCAAACACTGTTTCCTAAAAGATTCTATCAGAAACCAAACTTGAAATTGCTCAAAGTCTTGACCACTAGTTTGCATTCATTACTATAGGTTGCATCCTTCATTATTTTAGTTGCATACATTTGACATTAGGTTGTCCCTAGGTTCACATTTTTGCATCTTTAGGATTAGGTAAACCTCAGCACAACTGGCAACAACATTGCTTTCAAAATTAGGCTCTTTTGGACTAAGTTATCAAACTCCTTTTTAGTCATTGTCCTCTTTGTGAGATTTTTTCCAACTCAAAAGACTAGTTAGGAAAACTCACTAGTCATTTAGACCTTATCACCTTGTCATTTTCAACAAAGTCCTTTCATAGCCAAAATCAAAACCAAAGTTTGAGCTTAGACGTGCTTAGGTACCCTTGTCTTAAAGTGCATTTTAGGTCTACACATTGCATATCCTTTTCACAAAAATCCAAAACATTAGTCATCCTAGTCATCATTTTGAACTTAGATCTCACATAATACCATCATCATTTAGTTGTCATTCCTTTTCATTTGAGCAATATCATTTATGGTGGAAACTAGACTTCAGAAACAACAAAGACAAATGACAAACTCTCGGAAAGATCCCATGTCTACTGTCAATAATTCAAATTGGACCTTTTACGATCCATTTTCCAATCCAAATGATCCACCTCGTAGGACAACACAATCCTCATCAAACAGTACATTTGAACTCTACTTGCAAAGAGATGAATATGGTCAAATACTTTAGGAAAACATAGAGGCAATAGCACAAAACCTAGAGGCCTCTCACTTCGTTGAAACAATGGTCTGTCACGATAGAGACAGATTCTTGGCTATCCTCTTGAGTGAAGGAGCCAAATTACCTAAAGTATTTGACATTAACACGATAAATGTGACACCTCCTGACCCTAATAACAACAACACACATAACATGTCACATAGTGGTCAACTTCCAAACACTACGAGCAATAGCCCTATTGACACTACAACGATAGTGCATGCCACTTCCAACATCCCAAACACCTCCAACTACATAAATACCATGACAATAAATGCCACGACAACAAATTCCATGGGGGCATCATCAAGTCACAACAATGCCCCCTCGATAGCTCCATCTATTACCATGAGCACAACTTCGACATATCTGCTCACTGGTATTTCACAAAATCCTTCGGGAGGAGGCACAAGACGTATCTTTATCCAAGGACAACAACAAAACATTAACACAACAACACAGTCAAATGTCATTGCCTCCCAAGGTACAAATACAAACATTCCCCTTGTGCAAAACCAACAATTCGCACAAGGTGGCCAAGTAACACAACCCATGGTACCATTAACGCATCATAACATCCATGGTCATCACATTCCCCAAATAACGACACACATGGCTGGGGGACACATCCCAACCTACTCATCTAACGTTCATACTCATCAACATACACCCAATCATAACTTCCAATATCAACAACACGTCAATCCACACATGTCATACATATCACAACAATCCACACCACCACAATACACCAATATGCATGCACAACAAACAGGGACCTATGGTGTACCAGGCAATCCAACGTACGGAAACATAAATGACCCTATTGTGGACGCCCTCCAAACAAGAGTGAGGGGTTTAGAGAAAACCATCCAAAACATATACATTTCAGGTCAGAAATCGGAAATATCATATGACCTAAATGTATACCCATTTGACATGAGCTTATACATGCCTCCATTTCCTCCAGGATATGTGTCACCCAATTTCACAAAATACAGAGGCAAGACAAACCCCATTGAACATGTTCACGAATTTGCAACCAATTGTATGGACATCGCCTATGAAAAAACATACTTGATGAGACTTTTTTCTAAAAGTCTGGCAGGTCAGGCCCTTGAATGGTTTTCGACTCAAAAGGATATCCAAACATGGGATGAGCTTAAAAGAAAATTCATAAAAAATTATGCATACAACATTGACATGGATACCTCTATCACTAGCTTGTGCAATCTCATGCAAGAGGATGCTGGTGAGACTTTCATCCCATTCTTTCAGAAATGGAGAAGTCTAGCTAGAAGATGTCATATTGATATACCCAAAAGGGAAAAGGTCGACATGTTCATGCAAACACTTCTTGGGCCCCTAAAATATGCATTGCAAGTACATTGTTGCACAAACTTCATAGACTTAGTTGAAAAATGGGTCCAGATTGAGAAAGCCCTTATTGCATAGGGAGAATTGCAATATGGTTCCAAAAACACAAATGTCAATCCAACCACTGACAAAAACAAATATTGGGTTAAAAATAAACACATTACAAATGACGACGTTGTTGACGCCAAGGCTACAAACATCGTGGGTCCTGTACTAGCCCTAAAGGGGGTTCAACAACAAAACAAACCAATAATTACACTAACACCTCCTCCCAATATTCCTTCAAACAACCCAAGTGGTCAAAACAATCAGGGACAATACCATCAAATGAGACAATTTCCTAAAGGTCGCACATACACTTCTTTGGGGGAACCCATTGAGGAAGTCCTCAAGAAATGCATCCAGAATGGAGTCATCATACTTCAAGAAGCAAAACCATATGACCCAGGACAATTCAAACTAGCATGGTGGAATGATAATGCATTTTGCGACTACCATCGGGGAAAAGGACATACAACTTCTAACTGTCACCAATTGAAAAACCTAATACAAGATCTTATCGAAAGTCACATCATTGAATTAGGTGGATCTCAATTTGCTTCCAATTCAGATCATACTATCCATAAGAATCCATTGCAGGACCATGGTTCTCGTAATGCTTCCATGTCAAGTCCACAGAATCAAGCTAACTTCACCCAAGTCAAGTACGACTATTCTGGTGGACCTATTATAAACAATGTCTGAACTGACAATGAATACATCAATACCATTACGGTTAGAAGAACACCCCAATGTAATGATACTACTCATAGTGGAAAGGTCACTATAGCTGGTCCACCTCCCACTAGACAAGCCAAAATCACCATACCGGGCCCGTCCGCTAAACAGACACAACCTGGCCCATCTGCTAAACAGCCAGAACCTGTCCTGACCACAAAACAATGGAAACCCAAAAGTCAGTTCAACCTCATCAACCAGCTAGGAAAGACTCCCGCACAAATCTCTATACTCGAGTTGCTTCGTATCTCTCCTGCACACAAAGATATCCTAGATAAAACCTTACTAGAGTCATCGGTCCCCAAGGACATCGATTTCAATCAATTTGAAACCATGGTGGGATATCTTACCACGCCTCACCACATCACCTTCTCAGATGAAGATTACTCATCACATAAAACCAACCACAATGATGCATTGCACATAGAAACTTTTGTCCACAAGCACAAAGTTAGACAGGTTTTAGTAGATGGTAGAGCAGGATTGAATATATGCTCCCTCAAACTGGTTAAGGCTCTTGGGTTCTCTGATGCGTGCGTAGACCCAACGAAAAGTATAGTGATCAAAGCATATGATGACGAGGAACGCTCTTCACGTGGCATTATCTCTCTCCCAATCAGAGTGGGACTAGTCATCGTGGACACGACCTGCCAGGTCCTAGATTTGGAACTACCATATAACATTTTACTAGGCCATCCATGGATTCATGCCTTAAAAGCCATTCCATCCACATACCATCAATGCCTCAAGTTTCCATTTGATGGCACAAAAATAACCATATATGGAGACCCCAACCCTTTCCAATATTGTACAAACTTAAGGGGTATCTCTAAAAACTGAGTTCCAATTAACCGAGAAGCACCTGGCTCCTCGTCATCCAAATATATCGACCCATCCACACTCACGCCATCTTCCACATCCGCTCCATTCACGTCTTCTGCCATAACACCACCTTCCACTAACCCTAAGATTGAATCCACTGTCAAAATCCAGGACCTTGGCTGCAGAGAATTCAAACTATACACGACATACAACATAACAACAATGCCCAGGTCTCCAAAGGACTATGGTTGGCCATATTTCAGAATGGAACCTCAGGAAATTTTCAAAGTTCCATCGAAAACAATTTTTATCAAGTGGGGCGACATGAGTAAGGAAGACCTCACTGACATTACAGGATGGATCTACAAGGATACTATCCCCCTACCCCCATTACCAGTTCAAAAATATGGCAAGGGTTTTGACATCATGAAGGCTAAAGGCTACGATGGTACTAGTGTCCTAGGAAAAAATAAAAATGGCTGGAGGGATCCCATAGAAACTTTTTAAATTCTGAAATATCTTGGATTAGGGTTTGGATCACCCGACAATGATGATCATCGTACCTCTGGACTTTCAAATGAGCGAATACATGCTTCAGACGGTGTCGAGACTACTATGGAAAAACTCACTGAAACTGATTCCCATGAGTGGGAATTTGGCTCAGAACGATCCCTAAGTGACTATTGTCTTGATGATTTGTTTGTCGAACCAGGGGAACTAACCTCTAAACAACGGTTTTGGAAAAAATTCAAAATTGAACAAGCACCAAATGGTCAACGTCCCATTATCATTCCTCGTGACGTCCCATCCCCATCATCTAAACCCATTCCATTCAATCCATCTGAAGTATCAGACGACAGTGACAATCAGGGCTCTACAACCTTCACTCCTTATTTCGACAACGAATATGACACTAGTGAAGGAGAATATTGGATAAAGTCCGATGTTGACTTGGATGATGATAATCTCATCTACAACATCACAGAACATGTCTACATGCTATTCGCATCCTCACCCCAATTCACCAACATCAACGATGGCATTTCCTTAGTTTACCCTGACCTAGTCAATTGGGACCAACAAGGACCACTTGTGCTGGACACATTTCAGAATGATGAGGCAATTGCTAAATTTATGGGGTTATGAGAAGGCATACCCAGTGGGGACCACAAATCAGGATTCACAATTGATTTAGACTGCACGACATACTTTGGTGAGACTGCTTAGTCCTCTAGTCGCAAAAGTAAAAATAAGAATAAAACAAAAAATGGAACGTCTCTAGGTGAAAACCGAAAGGCACCTCTTGATGATAAAATAGTAAAAATAAAGGACGTATCTATGGGTGAAAACCTCTCTGAGGCACCCAAAGATGGAGGACTGGACTTTCTCCCCGTGCAACAGGAGAAATCGACCATGCTTATTGAGGACACAATAGAGGATAAAATTTCAACTGTAGAACCCAAGATGGTCTTATTTGTTGCATCATTGACTGATGAAGAGAAACCAGAATTTCATAAATTCTTTGCAAAATAGAAAATCAACTTTGCATGGTCCTATGCGGACATGCCAGGATTGGACCCGAAATTGGTTTTGCACCATTTGCCACTATTACCTAATGCTAAACTAGTCAAGCAGAAGTTGCACAAAATGCACCCTCAAGTTGCTCTATTGGTCAAGGCCGAATTAAAGAAATTATTGGATGCCAGATTCATAAGGTCTATAGATTACGTTGAATGGATTTCCAACCTAGTGCTGGTGACAAAGCCAAATGGACTAATCCGCGTATGTACAAACTTTCTAGATCTAAATAAAGAATGCCCAAATGATGACTTTCCTTTGCCAAACATTGACATCATAGTTGACTTAACCGCAGGATATGAGATGCTATCCCTCATGGATGGTTTCTTCGGCTATAATTAGATTCGCATTGCTCCTGAGGACCAACACAAAATGGCATTTACTTGCCCATGGGGTACATATTGTTGGAATGTCATGCCATTCAGTCTCAAAAATGATGGTACCACATACCAAAGGGCTATGACCACAATCTTCCATGACATGATGCACAAAATAATGGAAGACTATGTAGATGACCTATTAGCCAAATCAGTAACTAGGAAAGATCATTTGAAGGTACTTGACACAATTTTCAAGAGACTTGAAGAGTACAAAGTCTGGCTAAATCCTAAGAAGTGTGTTTTTGGGGTCACATTAGGAAAACTCTTGGGATACATAGTTTCCCGAAGAGGCATAGAGGTTGATCCCGCAAAGGTCAAAGCTATCATAGACATGCCGCCACCCAGAGGAATCAGCGAACTAAGAACTTTACAAGGTAGAGTATAATCTATTCGGCGTTTCATAGCCCAGTTGACAGATAAGTGTCACCCATTCCAGTATCTGTTGCGCAAGGGTATCCCCTTCGTATGGACAGATAAATGTCAAGAAGCCTTTTAGCAAATCAAAGATTATCTACTGTCAACACCAGTCCTCATGCCTCCAATTCATGGAAAGCCATTGATACTCTACATCTCGACTACTAGTTCAGCACTGGGGGCATTACTGGCACAAAATGATCATGAAGGAAAAGAATGAGCCATCTATTACATCAGCCACACACTAATAGGGTACGAGTTGAACTATACAAACATTGAACGTGCATGCCTTGCTGCTGTCTTTGCATCCCAGAAATTAAGACACTATATGCTTAGTCACCAGACAAAACTGGTCACCAAGATTGATCCACTGAAATATCTCTTAAGTCGGGCGGCATTAACAGGCCGGTTGGAAAAATGGGTCATGATATTAAGTGAGTATGACATACAATATGTCGAGCGTAAGGCAATAAAAGGACAGGTAATAACAGATCAACTGGTAGATGCACCGATTCAAGTCACTCATCCACTAGTAACTGACTTTCTTGATGAGTCTATTTTTCATACAGAACCAGTGGTACCATGGAAGCTATATTTTGATGGGTCTCATACTGGTCATGGCTCAGGCGCTGGACTCTTGTTTATCACACCAGAGGGGGATTCAATTCCTAAGGCATTCTAGATCGCTTTCCCTTGTACAAATAACATTGCCAAATATGAAGCACTAGTCACAGGTCTCAAAATGGCAATCAAATGGAAAATTCAAACGTTGCTTGTATTCGGGGATTCCCAACTTGTTATCAACCAAGTGAATGATGACTATGAAATAAAGGATGAGAAGTTGCTTCCCTACAAGAGGATGGTGGACAGTTTCCTGACATACTTCCACTCGATTGCTTTTGAACAAATCCCCAGGGTATAGAATAAGGCAGCTGATGCAATGGCTACTATTGGTTCTCTCTTGGACATCCATCAAAATGTGTCACAATTTACGTTCTTAGTAGAATAGCTTTTAATCTCAACATATGATATCCCAGAATCAGAAATGGTTTGCGAACTTGTTGGTCCCAACTCTCCCTGGTATTAGGACATTTACGATTACCTAAAATCCCAAACCCTTCCACTCAACCTGTCCAATAACCAAAGGAAGTCCTTCATCCGAAAATCTACCAAGTATGCCATCATCAGTGACACCCTGTACCGTCGTAGATTTGACGACACCCTCCTTAGATGTCTCGACACCGACGAAGTGTGTACAACCTTACGCGAAGTGCACGACGGTATATGTGGATCTCATTCGAGTTGTCCTACTCTAGCTAAGAAAGTAACAAGACTTGGCTATTATTGACCAACAATTGAAAAGGATGCAATTGAATATGTGAGGACTTGTCACAAATGTCAAATTCACAGTGACTTGATTCATGCTCCAACACAAGAACTTCGACCAATCACTTCTCCTTGGCCCTTCACTCAATGGAGACTCGACCTCATGGGTAAGATTCATCCAACATCCTCCAACGACCACAAATTCATTATTACCGCCACTGAGTATTTTACGAAGTGGATTGAAGCCATCCCATTGACATATATTACCGGCAAGCAAATATCCAAGTTCATCCTTAACTACATCATTTTCTGGTATGGCCTTCTGCAATCCATCATCACTGACAACGGACATCTGTTTAAAAACCAAGACATACATGAGTTATTTGAGCGATTCCATATCCAACACCACTTTTCATCTCCATACTACCCACAAGGAAACAGTCAAGCTGAGGCGTCCAATAAAACCATTGTCAAGATCCTAAAAAAGACTGTCAATGGCGCTGGTCGTGACTGACACATACAACTCAACCCTGCTCTGTGGGCTTACCAAACTAGCATTCGTATGACTACATGAGCCACTCCTTTTGCCCTAGTCTTTGTCACTGAGGCCATCTTACCCATTGAGGTCAAAATTCCTTCGTTACGCGTCTCCCTAAAGGGCCTAACTAATGAAGAGGAGTATCGACAATCACGCTTGCACAAGCTAGAAATGCTAGAAGAAAGAAGGCAAAGTTCACTGAACCATCTCCAAGCATATCAGAACCGTCTTTTTCACAGCTACAATAAGAAGGTTATGGTCAGATAGTTTGACATTGGCGACTTAGTTCTCATGCAGAACCCCAAGAACCAAGCCGACAGAGAAAAGCCAAGAAAGTTTGAACCAAACTGGTTGGGTCCCTACATTATCATATCTTCTTTTGGTTCTGGAGCTTATTAGCTGGCCGCACCAGATGTAGAACAACTGACAGAACCCATCAATAGTTTACATCTCTGAAGGTTCTATGCATAGCATCAGAGGACTGAGTTGGAAACCGTAAAATACAAAAAAAATGAAAAATGATAAAAAATTGTCACCCTGATGAAAACCTGGAAAACAGGTGTCTTGGTGACACCAAAAAAATAAAAAATAAAAAAAGTCAAGAAAAAAGTAAAGAGAAAAATGATTCGTTCAATAGTGAAAACCTGGCAAACAGGTGCTTTGGACAAGTACCATGGTGAAAACCTGGCAAACAGGCACCATGCGTAATCAATCATTGCTCTGCCATCTATTGTCACTTTGTCTGCCTTGGCCTAGGATGAAAGGTATTATCGTCATTATTATGCAAATCACCACCACATTCTAACATACCTGTCATAGTGGATAAATGATTGACATCAAGTCCTGATGACTGTCCATCTAGTAAACCATCAGCATTCTGTCCGTGTTCCTTAAAAATGGCTAAGTCTTGGACCTGACTGGGGGCAAAATCTTTATCATGAAACTATAGTGGATGTCACACATGATCTTGACGATTGGAAAAAAGTCCTGAAAAAAGACAAAAATATCGCAAAAAGTCCTAAAAAAAAATCGCAAAAAGTCCTGAAAAAAACAAAAACATTGCAAAAAGTCCTAAAAAAGACAAAAAACATCACAAAAAGTCCTGAAAAATGACCAAAAACATTGTAAAAAGTTTGGAAGAAAGACCTAAAAATCATAAAACGTCCTGAAGAAAACCACAAACAACAATTCAGACTGCTCGAAGAACGTGAACACAATGTCATCTCTTGTCAAAATCAGTCATATCAATCAGTCTTTATCATTTGTCTGAACTACGTTGTCTCGGCGCATTTGCTACGTAGGCAAGACTCACATTTGAGTCCCTGAGACATTAGGTCAGTCCATTTAGGTTTGTCAGAATAAAATCATGATGCAGTCTTTGGTCACCAAGACAAAGTCATTGGTTGTGTCAAACTACAAGGTCTTTGAGTGTATGACATAGGCAAGACCATCTGTCGATGAGCCCCCAAGGCCACCTTAGGTCAATCCATTAGGGTACATGACATCACACTAGCACACACGACAAAAAGTCTTCAAGGTAACACAAATTTTTCCCAAACGAACAAAACTCATCAAGCAAACCATGGCAATTAGTTATTTCAATATGACAATTTCATTGACATGTCAATCATATCATCATGACAATATCAACATATAGTCAAACACAAGCCAGACTCAGGCAAAGCAAGTCAAATCATCCTAACCTGTCAAACTGTCAAACTTTAGGTTAATCTTCGGATGAGTCCTTCTGAACGATAACCTTTGTCATTTATGCCCTAGGATGTGTCTTTCCTAGGCATTGTCATTGTCATTCGACATTTTGGGTGATCCTCTTGACATCTAAAGATCACTCTTCGTGACATCAGTGTTCTTGAGATGTGTCCTTTTGAAGAACAAACTATGTCATTTTTTCCTTAGGATGTGTCCTTCCTAGGCATCATCATCATTTAGAGGGACCCCTTACGACTATTAGGGATCAAATCCTCTCGACATCGGAATTATTCAGGTAGTGTCCTTGAATTCACCAATTCTCGACATTTTTCAAGATCGTCAAAACTTTAAACATTTCGACATCTCGACATTATCAAACATGGCATCTTGGCATCAAAACAATGGATATCCAGACGCACTTGGCAAACACTTGACAATTGTCTTTTAGTTTTTATCATGATATTAGTTTTTCAGCGAGATCCCACTAAGCAGGATTTAGAGAAGCAGCGACGTATCATGTCAATTGAAACACATGACTACTAGTTTCTCAACGAGGTCCTGAGTTTGGGATTTAGAAAAACAACGACATATCATGGTAAGGACTCTATTTTTGTATTTTGACAATGATGCCACTAATTTCTCAAGGATGTCCTAGAAACAGGATTTAGAGAAGCAGTGACATTTCATGATTTGTCCTTGTCTTTTTCTGCATGTGGTTGATTATGGCAAAAAAATTGGGGCAATCACGCTCTTAGTATGAGTCATGATCATCCTTGTATGTGATTGTTTGTCTTACGTGATGGTACGACCTTGCACACCTTGATCTATGTCATATCATGGTGTTTCTTGGCCATTACAATAGTCTGCCCAATGATGATTAAGAGCAATAAATACTAATGTCCTATGGTAAAGCTTTGAAGGATTTGGTCTAGGAATTAACATGCATTTTCGTAGGGCTCGTCATCTCCTCCTCTTTGGTCTGGTCATCTTCTCTCATCAAGTCTTGTCGTCTTCTCTCATCAATCTCACGATGATATCCTATGACATCCAAAAACATAAGTGCATACATGATCATATAAACATTGCATTAAAATAATCAGCAACATTGCATCTTTTACTAAAATACATTATGCACATCATTATCATCATCATCTCATATAAATAAGCATTGCATTATCATGGCATTAACATCACACATAAGCATCATAGGACATACATGGCATCATAAACCAACATCATATATCATACATATCATAAAAAATTAAATCAACGAGTATCACATAACACCTATAGGCCGCATCAAAACTGCATCATCATATAGTATCATCTCAAAAATGTACAATGTCACAGGATAAAGTCAGAAGATATCCCAAAAAATGGAGCTCGCAGGCTCAATAATATACATAGTGTGTCATAATAACAAAATGCCCCTAGGGTAGACTCTCATCATCCCCTTGAGGCGATGAATGTGGCAGCTGAAGCTTTGTCACTGGCACTAAAACAATAGGAGGACCTGTCGCAACCTCTGCCTGTGCCACTGCTGGAGCTGCGAAGGATGGTGTCATCTCAACAGTAAAAAAAATCTATGATGTCACTACAGCCGGACTCTGAGAAGTAGAGGGTTCAACCACTGGCGGCTGTACCTGTCCTAACCTTTGCACTGAACCAATCGACCCATGACTATGACCCGAATGTGGACTCGGGGTGTTCCTGCGAGAATGATATGACCTGTGCCCTGAAGTGTGTCCTGTCGAGGTAGACCCTCTGACACTGGTATGACTCCTACTGCCAGTAGCACTGCTTGATCTGTGGCCACTACCTATCCTCGTCTGTGACCATGACAAGGTAGGATCCTATCGCTCTGGTGGCACTACCTGCTCATATAATGTCCTGTACTACCCCAATCTCATGCTCACCCTAGCTAGCTCGTGAGCCATGTCTCCCATAGGCCCTATGCATAATGCTGCAAAGTCTGTGCACCACTGAGCTGCGTCCTGCTGGCGGATCACCGCCTAATCCCGCTCTACCCGGGCTACCTCCAATGCTAACTATAAGGATCTAACCTGTGCCAGGTTATCATCTAGTCTCTGCTGAAGATCAGCCACCCTCTGATCTGCTGTGGCATCATGAGATAACATTGAGCTGGAAGGTATCTCCTCCTCCCCCTCCACCATTCGATATCTGAGGAGTCTCTCGGCCTCATCAATCACACCGTCCTCATCATCATCATCGTTACCCATCTCCTCCTGTCCTCTGACCTCCACCTCCACATCCTCATGCCTCTCCTCCTCTTGTCCTCCCACCTCCATCTCCTCATGCCTCTCCTCCTCTGCCTCCGCCTCCTGTCTCCTAGCCTCCACCTCCTCTGCCTCTTGCTCCCCTCTCTCCCCCTCCTCGCCAACCTCGGGGATAGCATCTAATTCCACCCTTTCCACTCATGGGCACACCCTTCAGACCTGTCTCTTCCCATCCCTCCGTCGCCTCCAGCCGTCTTCGCATTCATCCCCACCTCTGCCTCCGTCCCCACCTCTATCTCTATCTCCACCCTTACCTCTGTCCCTGCCTTTGTCTCCATCCTTGCCTCCATCCTGGCCTTCGTCTCCACCCTTGCCTCCATCTCTGCCTTTGCCTCTCCCCCTACCTCCATCTCTACCCCTGCCACCTTGCCTGCCCTGTGACACACAAGGAATAACTAACTGTTTGTCAACTGGTGCTGGCCCATCAGGATCTATCAATGGCACTGGTTTGCGTGCTTGCCACCATAAATCATAATCTGGTGTCGTCCCAGGATCGGCTGCTCCGCCCCTCCAACCCCAGGCCTGGGCTCTTAGCCTGTCAATCTGCTGCTCAGCAAAGGCCACTGGAATGGCTGGTCCCTAAGCATACTCTCTGGAAGACCTAGTGTACTCAGCTGTCCTTGCAAGTACACCCTGTTGCTCTCCAAATTTCCTCAAGACACGCTGGGGTAAATACATGTCAATGATCAAAGACGTTTGCACGGTCCAACCAATCAAGTACCTATACTGTCTGCAGAAGCTGAGGTGCTTGTCCTCACCATCCCACACCTCACAGTCTTTGTACGACCTCCAAATGAATGTCACCATGGTGTCAATCCGGTGCCGCCACCAACCGGTCTTAGCCATCTGTGTCTGCTGTAGTGCACCGGCGTAGTAATAGGCATAGGGCATCCCCTTAGCCAACTGTGGCCTCTCAATGGGAGGATGAAATATGGCAATATGCTCCCACGCCCAGATCATCATCAGTGTAGTCCCGCAGGAGATACTCTCTTCTCTCCTATAAGCAACGTCGTGTAGCTGATGGTAAAGTGTCCCTAGCAAATAGGGACCCCAAGCATAAACCGTCCTGTCCCGTCTCATACAAACCAGGACGTCGCCCCAACCAATAGGAAATCCATGTCCCTGACGGTCAAGAATTAGGATCCCCTCGATCAGAGTCGCAAGGAAGGCATCAAAGCAACCATAGTGCTCGGCCATAAACTCCCACCTGATCTCGTAACCTTGGATGCCTAGTCCTGCACCCTAATCTCGATAATAAGCTCAGAAGGTCTGCTCACCATGATGAGGGTCGTAGACAATCCGCTCCCCTCGGATCGACACTCGCAATATCCGATAGACATCCTCCAAGGTGATCGTGGCATCCCCTATCGGTAGGTGGAACGAACAAGTCTCCGAATGCCACCACTCGCACATCGCAATCAGTAATCCCCTATTCGCCTGAATGGCAGGCATATAAGCAACATAGAATAGTCCCAGATGCATCAATCGCTACTCTCATGGGCCCAACTGATTGGCAAACCGAAATGTGGTCGGTCTGCTCTCTCTCATATAGATAGGGGCAAGCTGCCTCTACAAAAACAATGAACAATTAATCAGTACTTTTTGGACAACTGTCAGCATCATGAAAAGCATCTAAGGATATGCAAATATCAAAATCAACTAGGGTCAAAGAAAAAGGAAAATGCGTCGCATTCAGATAATTGCGTCACAAAAAGTCAATTGCATCGTACCGTACATCAAATGCGGTTTAAAATATCAAATGCATCGCATGTTTACGCTTGTGTAGTGACATTTGATGAATGCATCGCATTAAGGAAGTTGCGTCGCAGAAACACAATTGCATCGATCAAAACAGCGAATGCGTTACAATTTGACAATTGCGGCATTCAAACATTCAAATGCAACTCGATAAGTCAAATGTGTCACAAAAATTGTCAAATGCGGTGCAAACCACCACTCTACACTAATTTTTCATTGCACTTGCGTCGTAACGCATCAAATGCGTCGAACGTGAAGGCGATTGCGGCTTACGTGAACGTAGTTGCATCGCGGCGCAGATGTTGTTTGTCCTAGAAAGCTAAAAATGACACACAAAATGAGAAAATGACAAAGCAAGGCAAGGGTACTTACCACTGGCTCTAAGCCCTCTGGCCATCTGAAGGTCTGCACGATCTCTCCGCGATGCTCTGACATTGGAATCACCATTGTCGTTGCTATGCCTTTTGCTCTGAGCTCTCAAATTTTGCGAGGTAAATAGTAGAAGTGAATTGATTTCTACCCCTTTGTCAACCTATTTATAAAGTAAAAATGACATTTCTCAACCTAGGTTATTATTGGAGGCTCATTTGACCACCTTTGAATTCCCCGTTGACTGTCTTAAACATGTCAGAATCCGAAACCGACCGCGCCATTGTTTTTCTGGTCATCAGATTAATTGATTGGGACCCTTTTCAAATTTTTTTTATCGCCGACCCAAAATTGGAAAAATTTCCTGAGGGGGCAATGATACTCCATACCTTTACTGGGGCATTTGTTTGATTTATTTTCTTTGTCACAACACGACATGCTACATTATGACAAAGAGGGGCAAAATGTAGACACCTAAAAATGACTTAGGCCTGCAAGCTTCATTTTTACCACTTTCGTCCTAACATAATTATGACATTTAATTATGTCCTTGGTCCACATTCGACTATTAATTAAATAATTCATAATTATTTAATTAATTCATGTCTTTTTATTCTTCATGATTATTAAATAAATAAATTTCATTTATTTATTAAATACGTCATTAATTGTCTAAGTCTTCCCATAATTAAATAAATTTCTTAATTTATTTAATTACTCTCTGTTATATATTTCTTCCTGATTATTAAATAAATAAGTTTTATTTATTTATTTAATATGTCACTAATTGTCACAATTAAATAAAATTATTAATTTATTTAATTATTCAGTCTTATCTTCCAAATTAAATAATTATTTCTAATTATTTAATTACTAATTTCACTTTTCTCTTATTTTAAATAAACAAAAATATTTAAAATGATTTCATTTTATTAACTTTCACTCTTTTTAGTAAATAATCTGAAGAAGATTATTTACTTGTCTCACAAAATCATCATTTTGAATTAATTAAATTCAAAAGGATATTATTCTTCCAAAAATCAAGTAATCGGGCAGATTCTTGATTTTCCAAATTGAATCTTTAGTTCAAAGCTTATCTTCTTGATTTATCGAATCTCACAAACCAGGCAATCTTATCTTCTTGATTTTTCAAAAATCTTTATTTCTTTAATTAATTTCCTCATTTATCATCCACCGTCAATTCGATTATCTGAGATATTATCTTGACTGTTCGATTAATGATTTTCCCTAAACCTAATTAGGGATTCTCAAATTTAATCTGGACCGCTCATTTTAGGTTCTCATCATCAATTAATCTCGTTCGTCTGTTCAAAATGACATTTTCTATAAAATGTCATTTTCCTCTCACTTTTCGGGGACACACACATACACGCTAACATTTTACATAGACACATTACACTTTAGGCATCTTGCACACTTAGATTTCATAGCAATTTCAACACTTATTATCTTTATTTGATCAAATCTTAGCATATTTAGGCATTATCAATCATGGTCATAGGCATAATCATTAGGCATATTTAAAATCCTTCAAAGCTCGGTGTAGGACTTAGACATTTGCAGATTGCTCACATGACGAATCTGAGGGCAACATCATCTAGCAAGCAAGAAGGTATTACAAAAGTGAATCATGGAGGTATCAACGATCAGGTATAATCGTTTTGTGTTTTACTTCCTTTGTGTTTTGTAAGATCTTTGGGTTTCATTGTCATTTATTGATTTGTTGCTAACAACTTGAATCGAACCTAAAAGAAATCCCTTGATTACACAAGCAAAAATAAAAACTCCATCACCTACATTGGAGGACTTTTATGCGAAAAAACCCCATTATTTTGTTTTATTTGTACACTTCTTCTTTGCATGTCCTCTTTTCCCATAGTTCCAACACTTTATTATGTCCTTATATCTAAGAACCTTATAATGACCTTTAGACTTGTCTTTAGGCCCTTGATCTCCTTTAGGCCTACCATTGACATTGAGAACATCCACTGAGCTACCGATAAAATTCTTCCTCATTTCTTCTGACAACGAAGTTGCAATAGGTGCATCCATCTTGGGATCTTTGAGGTTAGTAGTGATAGTAAGAATGAAATTTTCCCATGACTCAGGTAAATAAAACAAATCATAATACATTTTATCATATGTTGTAAAACAAGGTGAAGAAATCTTGTGATATGAACTTCTAACCAACTATAATTGCAAATTTGAATCCAAAGATTAATCCTTAAATGCATGTGATTGCATAATTAAAATAAGAAATAGAAAACCATAACACTTGACACCATATTTACATGGAGAAATCCCTAAGGGAAAAAAATCCACCACAAAAAGAGAGAGGAAAGTATATTACTAATCCAAGAGAGATTACAACAACAATTCACTTCTCTGAATAACTTTGTAAAATTTGGAAGCACCCTTTACCTACAAAACTCAATGAATAACTCTAGCCCAAGGCCCCAATTTATAAAAACTTGTGGGGATGAATACCACCATGGTATCACCAAACAACATGCAACAAAACCACATAGAAAACCCATGCCTACCTCCTTGCAACCACCAAAGCTTCCCAAAATAGCAACTTATAGATGCTCTTACAACTGTCATAAGGCATCTCTCATGCATGGGTGCCTAGGGAAGGAATCCATCATAAATATAATAATAAATGTTGTCATATTTGTCATAAAATCTTATGATAGTGTCATATATGTCAAAGATACTCTTACAAAATATGATGGATTTCATAACCCTCCAAAAATAGGAGATTCCAATTAGGACACCTAGCTATTTTGTCCTTTTCCTTAGAAGACAAATGATAATAGTAACTTCATCTTTCATGGACTCTTTCACCACCGTTGGTTAAAAGGTTTCACCTCTTCTAGGTAATTTACAAAAGACATTAGGAAAACAATTAATTAATGGATTTATAAGGTTGATGTCACCTAAATCCTAACATTCTCCCACTTGACATTATACATTGTAAATTACCCCCATAGAGATACATCAACATGAAATTAAGTACAATGATCAAGGCCCATGGCCTTCCTACACCAAGAGAACTTATCCATGGTTACTAGCTTTGTGAGAGAAACTGCAACATTATCCAAAGTGTCTATTTTTTCAATAAGGACCTGTCCATTCTCAACCATTTCTTATACAAAGTGATACTAAACATCAACATGCTTAGTACGAGCATGATACCTAAGATTCTTAGCCAAACATATGACACTCTAACTATCACATCTGATCCTCACTATTCTACAATCAAAACCAATACCAATACCAAGTATTTGTAACCAAACAACCTCCTTAGAGGCATGAGTAGTAGCGATTTACTCTATTTCAATGGTGGAAAAGGAAACTATAGGTTGTATTTTACTCATCCAACTCACCGCACCTCCAAACAAGGTGAACTCATAGCCACTAGTGGACCTTTGACTATCCAAGTCACCTGCCCAATCTGCATCAACAAAACCCTATATCTCTAATGAATTATCCACATTATGAGTAATATGATAAACCAAACAATAATCAAAAGTACCTCACAAGTACCTAAACACCATTTTAACAAAAGTTCAATGCTCTTTACTAGGGCTAGACATAAATATGCTTAGAACTCCCATTGCTTGGGCTATATATGGTCTAGTAAAAACCATTGCATACATTAAACTACTAATGACACTAGCATAAGGAACATTAGCCATATCTTCATATAATCATTAGAATGAGCACACAAGTCTAAACTCAACTTAGTACCAACCAAAAATGGAATATTTACTGGTTTACAGTCCTACATTTTAAACCTTTGCAAAATAGTATCAACATACTTACTCTGACTTAACCAAAGCTTTTTGTGAATCTGATCTCTATTGATCTCCATCCCAAGGATATATTTTTCAACCCCTAAATCCTTCATATCAAATGTGCCAGAAAGTTGAGTCTTAAGTTCCCTAATCATCACCTTGCTATTACCCATAAACAACATGTCATCAACATACAAGACAATGATTAGTATCTGATCATCAATAACCTTAATATAAACACAATGATCCTCTTCACTTCTAACAAAACCAAAATTCAAAGAAAATGTATCAAAATTCTGGTACCACATCTTGGATAACCATTTCAAACCATATAAAGTTCTCTTTAGTATGCAAACCAATTGTTCTTTTCCTTTCACAACAATACCGGTAGGCTGTCGCATATAAATTTCTTCTCAAGATCCCCATGAAAGAAAGTAGTTTTGACATCCATTTTCTCTATTTCAAAATCATAAACAGTAACAATAGATAATAGGAATCTAACAAAAGTTAACTTAGCAACAAGAGAGAATATTTCACCAAAATCAACTCCCTCTCTCTGGGAGTAACCCTTGGCCACCAATTTGGCCTTGTACTTCTCTAACTGATCATTTGCTCCAAATTTATTTTTAAATATGCACTTAAAACCAATGGGATTCCTTCCTTTAGGAAAACTCACAAGATCCCACGTATCACAACTATCTAAATCCATCATCTCCTCTTACATGGCTTGCATCCAAGACTCACTTTCTTTTGAAGCAAGAGCCTCCCTACAGGATCTAGGTTCATCATCAATACTCAACAAAGAAATTACACAATGGAAATTGGATGGGCTATACTTGTCAACTAGAATTTGTTGTCTTGTGGATCTTCTCAAGGTAGGAGTAAGGGGTTCTTGATGTTCTTCTTCTTCTGTATGCTCATCTTGCACATCATTTGAACTCTTTGAAACCTCTTCTTCTTCTCCATCCTCTAATCCATTTGATTGTTCTTCCACATGTGCATCTTCTTGATTTTCAATCTTTATTTCAAAGTTCATTATTTTTGTCTTATCTTTCTTCTTTGATTGTTCTTCACCTGAATAAGCTCTAAACTCATTGAAAATCACATCTATAGAGAAAACCATTTTATGGGTTAGTGGATTCCAAAGCTTATAACCTTTTACATTCTCATCGTAACCAACAAAGATGTATTTTTGTGCTTTTAGATCCAACTTAGAACACTTCTCTTGAGGCACATGAGCAAAATCCTCTCAACCAAAGACCCTTAAGTGTGAAACAAAAGGCTTTCTACCTATCCATAATTCATAAGGATTTTTATCAACAAGAGCTAAACAAAGAGATCTATTAACCAAATAACATGTAATACTTACAACTTCTACCCAAAATCATCTATCAAGCTTAGTACCACTCAACATGCTCCTATCTCTTTCCATCAAGGTTCAGTTCATTCTTTCTGCTAACCAATTTTGTTGGGGAGTATAAGGATTAGTATTTTTCCTAACAATAATTGTATTCTTACAAAACTCATCAAATTCCCCAGAAAATTATTAACCCCCATTGTTAGATCTCAACACCCTTATCTTATAATCTATTCGCTTCTGATGTAGGGATAGGTGGTTTAAAGCTACAACAACACAAATCAAGTTAGATCAAACAATCATCAGATTCTCAAATCTTAAATAAATCACCTTTTCACCCCTACTCTACCTTGAACTTAGTAGGTTTGCAGACCGGCTTTACTCAACTTTTCTTTTCAAAGAATCACTCAACACCCAACTCTTTCCACATTCAAACACCCTTCAAGGACAACTTTAACATATTACTGTTATCACTATGATTTTGCACCCTGTTGAATATGAAATTCAACAATAAAATGTAACATGGGAAGACCTATAAAAGTGTGGGCTTTGATAAATAGAGGTCAACCTTTGGAGAAGTTTGACTTCCTCTTGTTTCTCACTTAAATCCTACTGGTTTTTTGCTGAGGAAAAGGGAAAAGAGATAACATAAAATGAAAACTATCTCCTAAGGTGATACTCAAAAATATTACTTAGACTTGAAACTCATATTTCATACACTTGCATACAATGACTGGAAAAAAAACTTGCACAACTTATTTCTATGTGCTTTGCATAAGTATTTTATAAAGAGGCCTTACTGCTTAAGATCTTAGGAGGAAAAAGACTTCACAACTAAGAGCAACTTGCATTCCTGACACAGATTATAACCTGCAACATCACACTTCTCTGCAAAAAGGTACTAAAGCCGTGAGATAGAGTTAAAGGAAATGAATACAATCTCACAATAACTCAATCAATCATGTGGAAATACACAATAATGTAGTAACAAGAAGGAAAAAGTACACCATTCAATGATATCCAAGGTTTGCACTATATTTGATGTCCAAATGAGTTATAAAAGCTTGCGAGAAATTTGACAAAGGACTCAAAAAGTCTCTAAGTCTCAATCTACATCAGAAGAACTAACTCACAAAAGAGTTAATAGAGTAAATATAATACTCAACTCCAAGTAGTTGCAGCAAAATAGGTGCTACCAACTAACTTGGGTTGGATCCACCAAAAAAGCCTAAAATTGAGGTACTAGATTCCCCCCAAAACTATCTCCAACATGTGGGGAAAGTGGTTTTGACTATGCCAAACATCTAGGCATGCAAAACCACTCCTAGATTACTGCAATTACTCAATAGGAAGCATAAATGCCCCTAAATGCGTGGCATATGTTGAAAAAATGAAAATAACCTGCCCTAAATTCCCTCCATTTTTCCTCAAAGCATAACCTTCATCACCTAATTTTGCATTAAAATAACATTTATACCTTAAGTGATTTATCAACATCACAAAAAGTAAAAAATGTTTTATATTTTCAAAAGAAAAAATGCAAAATTTTCAAAGCACATCAAAATACAAAGATTTACAAAGGCATTCAAAATGCCTAAGGCACAAACATTTTAACCTTACTCCAATGTAGCCATGAGGTCACACATTAATTGGTGTCTCATTTTTGATGAAACAAAAAGAAAATTCCTTCTATCAACATCTTTAGGGTTAGCAACCCTAAAAAAAAGACAAAGGAAAAAGAAAAATAATTCTTTCATTCCCCTCAAAGCTTCATGAAGAAGCTATGCTGCCAACAAAAGGGTTTCAAACTATAAGTAAAATGTTCATGGAAAAATTCTACAGTCACAGAGACATTTCACTTGCATTTTCTGCTGTTGTCTTTCAGAAAGATACTGGTAAGCCCTCGATTGGAAACAATTTTTTGAATAGAAGTTTTCTATTAGTTTGTTCCTCATAGGCCACGACAAACTATTATTCCTCTTCACTCATTTGATCTTCCTGTGTTCTTTTTAAAAAAAATATGGCCGCCACGAGCCTTCTCTTGGAGCTCTTTATCTCAAGTTACAGGATGCATTTCACTTTGCATCTCCACTTCTGTGATGGGCCAAAGCTGAAACTGGGTAAGTTCAAATGTATGAAAACCTTGTATCTTTTGAATCCTTATGTTATTTTTTGTGAGGATTCTGCATTCCTATATTTGATAAATACAAATTTCTTTATTGGCTGCATCAATATTTGCTCTGAAGCTGAGTTTACACCTTGTGAGTTGCTACGACCATACATTATTCATGCATTTGAATTTTTCTTTTCTCAAAATGAATTTCTAATGATCTCTAGGAAAAACCTCAAGGGTTTCTCATTGAATCTATAAACTTGAACCTCACCTTCCTTTGCATGACCACATTTTATGTAGGTCATGAAAGTTTATATGGAGTTATTGGAACCCATATCTTCCATTTATGCTTTTCCATTTGGCTAACCACCATAGCTGCGGCCATACAACATTTGCAGATATTTGAGGGCTTGCTTTTCCATTTAGAGCTCCACATTTACTTTTCTATTGCTTTTATGCTTATGTGTGTGGGTTTCACCAAGCATGAACCTTCTTCTATTGATTTTGGTTTTTGTATTTAGCAATATGCTCTTTTGAGGGTTTCATTCTTCCTCGTATATCATGTTTGATGCTGTCCATATTGTTGCTACCTTTGATTTTCTTATATAGGTGTTATGAGTGATTGGCATGATCTTGAAACCTACGGCCAATGCATTGCAATTATTCCTCCCTCTCTGATGTCTTCTTTAAGCTTTCTCAGTCATGATCATTTCCCAATATGTGGATTGTGCATTTTTCATCAGACCTACCACTATCAGTGTTACTATCACTGTATGTACTACTGTGAGTTACCTTCTTGGTTGCACTGTAGGGTAACACCTAGTTTCCTTCATAGATATTGAACATGCTATCATTTGTGAAGGATCCATTGTCATTTGAAACTCTTATATCTGCCATTGTCATACTTGTTTCATGACAATGTACATTATCCTAATTGTGAAAGCTCCAATGTCTTTGTGTCTTTTGAATGAGTATAGTATCCTATTGGAACATTTTCAACATTGATTATAAGGAAACTAATCCTCCACTCTTGTAGCGTCACTTTCCACAAAAAAATCACTTTGATTTGAGTGCTATAACACTACTTGTGCTTTATGGCTATCTTTCCCAAGACAAAAACCATTCCTTAGAACATTTTGATGTGTTTTCCTTTCAACTCATACATTGCTGTTTGGAATAGCATACTAATAAGATAACCTTGATCATGCATATATTGTAACATTGATCATCATGTAATTCATGATAGATTACTTGCTGATTCATGTTGTGCTTTCATTGAATAGTACCTAACTGCATTTCTTTAATCTTTTTTGATACTGAAATTGAATACATTCTTTAAGATTTTCCTTAAACAATTACATATCACTTATGATAGTAAAAAATATTCCACCATCATAAATGATATGTACTTGCGTGGATGAATCATAAAAAATGTATTATCTTTCTATCATAAAGTCATAATCATATTAAGATTGAGATGCCTTCACTGTTTCCTTTCACTGTCATTGCAAAGCCATAACTTCCTATCATTTGATGTTGATCTATTACAGTCTCTATGAGAATTTTCTTCATGGATGTAAGCATTCAAATCCTTTTCTTGGTCTATAACATGCACCCTCATTGTCATTCCATTTTGATCAAGCTCTTAAGGGAGTTTTCCTTATTTTCTCTTTTTCCGTGGAGTACTTTTCTATTCTGATTATGATGTTCTTTTGAAACCCTCCTTAGTAAAACTGCCACTTGTGACATTATTGCTACTCTTGTAAAGTGTTTATTGATCAAAGGACAACTTGAACACAATAGTTTGCTTGCTTTGCATCTGCTAATACAGTATTTCCTGCAATCTTAAAACTCCTCTTGAAAACATCCTTTGTACTAATCTAAGCACAATGTATACCACCCTTGGCTTTCCATGATTGTATGTGGTATAAATGTAAATATGTTTTGATAGTGAAAATTACATTTACTCGACTGTAGGTGACAATCATCATGACATTGCTCACTGTTTTCATTGGTTTGATTGTAACTGTAGTTTGATAACTGTCTGTGCAAAAGATGGGCACTATTATTCCTCTTACTTACTTTCATTACATTTCCTTTTGGGAAACACTATGTCATGAATTCCCTTGGTAGCATTATTTGATCTAGTTTCCCCTGTACAGGTACCAACAACATGTAGTGATGTTATTTCATTTATGTTTTACTGCTCTTGATTTCTTGAGATTGTGATTGGACTGGGAGTAATATTTCATGATTTACTTGTTTGATGATGTATCCTCTATGACAATGACCAAAAATATCACTATCATAGATGATATATGGTTAAACAAATAAACCATGGGGAGTTTACCTCAGTTCAATGCCATGCTGAAACAAAATTAGACAATATGTTGATTCAAAAGACTATAATCATGAATTCCATTATGACATTGTACACTATCAATCTGTAAATCACAATCATTTTTAAACTATTGTTCTTCATATGCATGATGGGCTCAACCCTTGTGGGAGCCACATTTATCCCACATGTTGAAATTTGACAAAACAACAACACTTTTCCTAAATCTGCACATGAAGCAAATAGTTAGAAAAATATATGCATATGTCTGATGTGCTTGATGGCCCTGTTTCTTCCTTGGACATTTATAGTTTACATGCTTGTTTAATGTACTTGAGGGTTAGTTTATACATTCATGGTTGCATGTACATGTAGTGTGAGAGACCTTCATTTCCAGATGCAGGGACTAGGAGTAGGGATCTAAGGAGGACAAAAAAGGGTTCAAGGTAGGAGACAAAGCAAAACAACAGACACCGAACCAGTCATCAGGCAATGACTGGCCTCTTCCCGTATATGTGTATTCTGTTTTCTTTATCCATCAATGTATTAACTATTCTTTATTTCATTGAACAAGTTAATCTCATGGCTTGTGTGAGTCAAGTATGCACTTTTGTATCAATCAATATTACTTTTTCAAAAATATTTGTGCAAATATTTTCCAAATTGCATGCACTTGTATAAATGCAATGATCTGTTACTATAATCTTGTAATATTTATGATTTTTTTGTTTATACAATTGAATGCAATATAGGGAAGATAAATGTGAAATGTACCTCTCTTTCAGTTTTGCAAATTCTTTAGCTCAAACAACTTAAGGAAGTAACAAAAATGGGTAACATTTCTAGCGATATCTGCTATATGTTTTCTTGCTAAACATTAAGACAAGTTTCCTAGACTATTCATTGGGTACGGGGTCACTCAGAAACTCAAAATAGATATGAAAGCAACTTAATTCAATGTTGTAGCTCAATAGAAATGACTCATAACACCTTGGAAACTTATTGAAAACTAAAATTGCAGAAATAAAACTATCTAACTGTGTTGAAAGCATTTAAGGAAATTTGAAAATAGCAACTAAACTATGGTGTAGTAGCACTTATTGAAAGAAAAACTCCTGAACTAGAAAAAGTGGTATAAATCAAACCTCAAAGCAATGCTTGAGGTGTATCCCATTGAATGGGATAGGAAGAATATCTCCATCGATCTTTGATAATTGGAATGCGTTGTGCTCCTTGCACTTTGTGATAACAAATGGGCCACTCTAGAAGTTATCAAACTTCGTGTGCTTTACTGGCCTGCTTTTCAACTCATCCCATTTGAATACAACATCACCTTCTTTAAAAAATCTAGAATTTTCCTTCTTATCAAAAACTATTTTAGTTTGGAGTTGATGATACTCTAAGGACTTCATAGCTTTGTCTGTTGTCTCTTCCAGATGCATGAGTTGAGCATATTTGACTGCCAATGGGTCTTGTTGTTCAAAAATTTCCAATTGATGCATAATATCAAGAGCTAGAAGCTCTACATACAAAGGAAATCTGGCTTCCTTGCCATAAACCAATACATATGGAGAATTTCCAATAGATCGTTTGGGAGTTATCCTATCTGCCCATAAGGCAGATTTCAGCTTGGTGTGCCAAGCTCTCTGATTATCCTCCATTATTCATTTAATGATTCTGATCAGGTTCTTGTTTGTGCTTTTAGCCAAACCATTACCTTGAGGGTATTAGTTTGATGAAGTGTTCAAGTATATGCCATTCTTAACTGTCCAATCAATAACTCTTAATCCAACAATGCAAGTGCATTATTTGAAATAATTGATTATGGAACACCAAACCTGGTTACTAAATCATCATAAAAGCTTAAGACAACACTCTCATTGGCTTCTTTCAGAGCCATTTCCTTAGTGCACCTTGTGAAATAATCGATAGCAGTGAGTACCCACTTGTGACCTACAATGGAAGGTTGATGGGTCCAATAAAGTCAATGCCCCATCTCTTGAAGGGCTGTTCCACTTGAATTGGATGCAAAGGTAATGCTAGCATCTTTTCTTTTCCTGCAAAAATTGCACACTTTACACATTTTTTGGCCCATGCATGGGAATCTTTAAACATGCTTGGCCCATAATAACTAGCTCTCATAATTTTCCATGTAGTTGTTCTTGGGGAAAAATGACCCCCTGCAGTTCCATCATGGAACTCATGAAGCACTTTATTGATTTGATCTTGATCAATACATATCAATAGAACACCATTTAGATCTTTTCTGAAAAGAACATTATTAATCAACACATATGGTATAGATTGCAATATGAAGTATCTTCTTTTAGTTCTATCTAAACCTGGTGGACATTCACCAGTTTGCAGAAAGTGGGTCATATCATGCACCCATCCTGCTGCTAATGTAGGTGCAAAATTCTAAGAATCACTAGTATTAACTAGAACAACATCTATTTATGTTGTTTCTTCACTTTCTGGTGTTGAAGCGAGCTTCTCAAAAAGTCCTTTGCCTCTTACAAGCTTTGTGATCTTGATATCAACATCAAATTTCATGACTTTAGTGATCAAACCTACTTTATTTTCATTGAGATCTTTACTCAACAAGAACTCTTTCACACTTGGATGTGCTACTGTTAAATGAATCTTATTATTGGAAATTAATGGCTTAAACTTTTTCAGACTTCTTATGACAGAAATAACATGCTTCTCCAAAAATGAATACCTCTGTTCATAATCTTCCAAACCTTGGATGAAAAAGGCAATGGGCTACTCTAAGCCTTCATTATTTTGCTATACTAGTTTTGTAGAAACATAATCTATACTACCAAAAGAATACAAAATAAAGTCCTTTGAAAAATATGGGTTTACCAATGTGGGAGTTGATGCTAAAGCTTCCTTAATGGCTTCAAAATTGTGTTTAGCTTCTCTAGTCTAGCTAAAAGTTGCATTATTTTTTAACATAGTAGTCAATGGTCTCAAAAGGTTTGCAACATCTAGAATAAATCTTCTTAGAAAATTAATTCTGCCAAGGAAGCTTTGCAACCCATTTTTGTGATTAGGCAAAGGAAACTCTAATATGACTTTGACTCTCTCAAGATCAATAGAAATTCCTTGTTTTGACACTATGTGTCCTAACAACTTACCCTCATGGACAATAAAGATACTTTTCTTGGGATTAAGGGATATTCCATATTCCCTACATCTTTCAAACACCTATTTTAAATGTAACATATGTTCATCAACATTTTTTGAGAATACTGTTACATCATCTAGATAAATGAGCACAATTTTGTTAATTAAACCTTGAAACGCCATGTCCATAGCCCTTTGAAAAGTGGCTCCAGCATTGGACAAGATGAAAGGAATTCTCTTGTAGGACATAATGCCCCATTTTGTTGTAAAGGAAATCTTGTACTGGTCCTCTTCTTTGACCAATACCTTGTTATAACCAAAATATCCATCAAGCAGGGAAAATCTCATAACCAACAACTTGAAGGATCTGCTTCATAGAGGGTAGTGGGTAATGATCCTTTAAAGAAGACATTTTAAGGTCTATAAAATCCACACAAAGCCTAATTTCCCCATTTTTCTTTCTAATCAAAACCAAGTTAGAAACCCAAGAGGTTTGTTTAATTGGAAATATAATTCCTCCTTCAATTACCTTCGTTAATTCCTTAATCATGAGGGGTTCCAGTTTTGGATTTAAAGGCCTTTGTTTTTGTCTTACAGGTTTTGTGTTGGGTTCTAGTTCTATTATGTGCTAAGCAATTCTAGGATCAAATCCTTTAAAATTAGAATAATCCCAAGCAAAAACATCTTGAAACTCTTGACATAAAGTAACAAAAGCCTGTCTATCTGATTGTGAATATATTTTTCCTATCTTAAGAAGCTTACCTTTAAAAATTTCCAGCTCTTCATAATGCTCCTCTTTAATCTGAATGCTGGTTTTGTTCCTTTTAAGTTGGTCATCAATACTGAAAATGGACTCTAACCAGACACCTAGGAAACTTATTTGTCCTAAGCTGGATAATCTAATCCTCATATTACTATTTAAGTTTTTTTGATTTACAACAAAAAATTGATCTTCCCCAAATAAAAAACTTAAAATCTGCTCATCACTTTCAAAGACCTGCCAATGAACATTGTTGTTAGGAATAGAAGGCCTAATAACTACCTTTACATGTTGTTGTACCTTCTCTTTTCTAATCTAATTGGGTATGTCAAACTAAGCACCAATTGCAACCAATCTATCTGCGTGCTTATTTTGACTTCTAGGGACTGAAATTAGATTAAAGGCATCAAATTACTCTATCATATCCCATACACTATGCTTAAAAGATTTTAAAGTATCATTCTTTGTCACATTTAACCCTCTCACTTGATTAACAATCAATTCACTATCCCCAAATACTTGCAAGCAACTTATTCCTCTTCTCCTTGCCCATTCTAAGCCCTGTATTAGACCTTCATACTCAACAATATTGTTTGAATAGGAAAAATAAAATTTGAAAGCTGTGTAATATTTATCACCTTGTGGAGAGACCAACATAGCACCTCCACCAACTCCATTTCTACTTCTGGAGCCATCAAAATACATTTGCCATAGCTCATCTTGTTGTGGTAATTGTTGTTCTTCCTTCTTTTCAAGGTTTGGCATCTCTATTTTTGGTTCATGCATCACATAAATACCCAAAAAAACTTCCTAAATGAGTTCATTTGGATTATCCACTATGTTTTCTATTTCCCACTCATTTAGCAACACCTTTGGTATACTTTCAGCTTGCAGCTCCTGAGTTGTAGCAAGCTCACTATCTTAAAAAAAAACATAGTTAGCATTAACTACACTTGATACATAAGGTTCAATGTGATCCTTTGCCAATGACTAATTTTATTGACACTTTTGTTCCATACCTAGTCCTAAAAATCATATGAGACTAGTCAAAAGACAAATAACCTCTAATTTTTGCAGTAAAGTCCCTCAATAAACACATAGCAAGGAATGGAGGTAAATCAATGACAAAGACATCTAGAGGAATTGAAAAATTTGGGAAGGCATGTAATGTGAGACCCAAATATTTAATAATACCAATAGTATTAACTGTTGTCCCATATAATTGGAGTAATCCTTTGTCAAGGGGCTAGTATTTCAATCCTAATTGATATACAATATTTTTTGGCATGACTGAACTACTAGCCTCACTATCAACCATACAATTATGCACTAATTTTTCCCCTACAATCAATGTCACATAGAAAGGAGGGGGCTTGACACCTTTTTCAAACTCTTTACTTGGTTGTTTACTTTGTTGTTTATCACTGTCCTGGGGTATATTTGTGAAAACAACTTTAACTATATCAACTGAAGCTTCACTAGACACTGTCTTTTCAGTCAAAGCATATTGTAACAACTCTTTTTGGCCTAGGATTGCCAAAGAGTCCCACATAGACATTGTCACATTCATTTTTTTCATGTTTTCAACAATATTGAAGGGAGAAACATAATTTACCTTATATTGTATCCTTGCAGCAACATGTTTTGTCTACACCTGAGGTTGCTCCTTGGCAACAACTTGTGTATTTCTTTGCAAAATGCGGGGTACTTGTGATGTATATGGTTCTGCAAATCCTTTCCCTTTATTAGTTGACTACTCAAGCTCAAAATCCCTTTTCTTGGCTCTTGTGTTTGTTACAATCGGAGAATCATAATTGGATACTCCACAAAATTCTTCACCTTGCTAATTTAGAAAGGTAGCATCACTTGTAGATTGACTTTGCTGTTGTAGGGATGCATCATTGGGTTCATTAGGCTGTGAACTCAAAGAATTTTGCACCATTAATGCTTGGTTAATAACCCCATTTGGACAAGTGGCTTGGTTGTGGGGTTGATTGCAAGGTGAACACCATTCATAATCTGCTACAAGTTGTTGTAAACAAGAACGAGCTCCTTAACAACACTAATTGGGGCTGGGTTATATGGCTGAAATGGTCTTGGATTGACATTCTATCTCTGACCTTGATAATTGCCTTGATAAGGCTACCTATTTCCCTAATATTGCTGCCCTTGACCTTGATTCTGCTGAAAAGGTTGTCTACTTTGCTGTTTCTATTTCTCTATGTTCACTAATTTGTTACCAAATGTTTGTAATAGGATTTTGATCTCCTGCAACTCTTGAGATGAGCTTGGTGTAGTAGTCCCTTGATTGACAACAGGTTGGGAAGTATCTGGTAATGTTGATACAACTGGTAAAGGTGCAAAAGGTGGAATTTGTAAAGGAATTGAAGGCTGAATGTCTGGAAAAATTGGCATTGGGGGTTTGAGAGCTATCCTTCCAGCCTGAATAAGACTGTTTTCGGCCCTAATAGCTATGTAATATGCTTGAGGCAATGTGTTTCCACCCATAGATTGAATCATGACAACAATTTCACTGTGTAAAGCCCTTAAATAATACAGGAAAGCATAATCAGGAGAAGGCCTTACTATTTTAGGTATTCTGAACCATGTCTTCTAAAAATGAAAATGAAAATCAGTCATTTTCTCCCGAGGATCCCTTTTGATTGTTGTAAGCTACTCAACTAGTGACAAGTGGTTTGACTTATCTTGAAATTGTTTATGTAATTGATCTCCCAATTCATCCCAAGTTGCAATAGACCCAACTTGCAAACCTCTAAACCACTACTATACCTTTCCTTTCAATGAGGCTGCAAGTAATCTAACAACTACATTCTCTTAGGTTATATGATGAACCCCACACAAGGATGCTACATCTTTGATGTGTTCAATAGGGGTTGTTTGATCCTCTCCTATAAAAAAATGGTAAAATTTTCAAGGAAGTTACAAGAATGTCATCATGTTGGGCTAAGTTTAATGGATTGCCTCCATTAAATGGCACAAAAGGTTGATTTCTCACCATTTGAGGCAGTTGTGATGGATTAACTTGAATTGGAACAACATAGATTAAAGTTGCAGGTTCAACTGAACTAGCTATTAAAGCTGGTCTAAAAATTGGCGGGGTTGACTGCACCCTCTTTGAGATAGAAGCTCTTTTTACAAACCTACTCTACCTTCTAGGTGGAGAAAATTGTTAATACTTAAAGGAATGTGAACTCCTTGTTTTAATATTTTTCATGTAAAGTTTCATAGCCCTAGTCGTTTGATTCTACTCTAAGTGGAAGTTGCTATATATGCAAGACTACCTATCAAAGGCTTAAAAAATGTTGGCAGCATATCACAACCAATAATGATTTATATTTTTATGAACTGTTTGATTCAACATTCCCACCGAGTGTGCCAAAATTGTTATCACTATGATTTTTCACCCTATTGAATATGAAATTCAAAAACTCAGTGTAACATGGGAAGACCTCTCAAAGTGTGGGCTTTGATAAATAGAGGTCAACCTTCGGAGAAGGTCGACTTCCTCTTGGAACTCACCTAAGTCCTACTGGTTTTTTCTCGAGGAAAAGGGAAAAGAGATAATGTAAAAAAGAAAACTACCTCCTAAGGTGATACACAAAAATATTACATAGACTTGAAACTTAGATTTCATACACTTGCATAAACTGACTGGTAAAACAAACTTGTACAACTTATTTCTGTGTGCTTTGCATAGGTATTTTATAAAGAGGCCTTACTGCTTAAGCTCTTAGGAGGAAAAAGACTTCACAACTAAGAGCAACCTACATTCCTAACATAGATTATAACCTGCAACATCACACTTCTCTGCAAAAAGGTACTAAAGCCATGAGACAGAGTTAAATGAAATGAATACAATCTCATAATAACTCAATCAATCATGTGGAAATACATAATAATGCAGTAACAAGAAGAAAAAAGTACACCATTCAATGATATCCAAGGTCTGCACTATATTTCATGTCCAAATGAGTTAGAAAAGCTTGCAAGAAATTTGACAAAGGACTCAAAAATTCTCTAAGTCTCAATCTACATCAGAAGAACTAACTCACAAAAGAGTTACAAGAGTGAATACAAGACTCAACTCCAAGTAGTTGCACCAAAATAGGATCTAGCAACTAACTTGGATCGGATCCACCAAAAAGGCCTAAAATTGAGGTACTAGATTCCCCCCAAAACTGTCTCCAACATGCGGGGAAAGTGGTTTTGACTATGCCAAACATCTAGGCATGCAAAACCACTCCTAGATTCCTGCAATTACTCAACAGGAAGCATAAATTCTCCTAAATGCGTGGCATATGTTGACAAATTAAAAATAACCTTCCCTAAATTCCCTCCATTTTTCCTCAAAGCATAACCTTCATCACCTAATTTTGCATAAAAATAACATTTATACCTTAAGTGATTTATCGACATCACAAAAAGTAAAAAAATGTTCTACATTTTCAAAAGAAAAAATGCAAAATTTTCAAAGCATATCACAATACAAAGATTTACAAAGGAATTTAAAATGCCTAAGGCATAAACATTTTAACCTTACTCCAATGTAGCCACAGGGTGACACATTAATTGGTGTCTCATTTTTGATGAAACAAAAAGAAAATTCCTTCTATCGACATCTTTAGGTTTAGTAACCCTAAAACAAAGACAAAGGAAAAAGAAAAATCATTCTTTCATTCCCCTCGAAGCTTCATGAAGAAGCTATGATGCTGACACAAGGGTTTCAAACATTTTGGAAAATGTTCATGGCACAATTCTACAGTCACAGAGACACTTCACTTGCATTTTTTGTCGTTCTCTTCTAGAAAGATACTGGTAATCCCTCGATTGGAAACAATCTTTTGAATATAAGTTTTCTATTAGTTTGTGCTTCATAGGCCATGAAAAAATATTATTCCTCTTCACTCATTTTATCTTCCTGTGTTCTTTTTAAAAAAAAATCTGGCCAGCACAAGCCTTCTCCTGGAGCTCTTTATCTCAAGTTACAAGATGTATTTCACTTTGCATCTCCACTTCTTTGATTGGCCAAAGCTGAAACTGGGTAAGTTCAAATGTATGAAAACCCTGTATCTTTTGAATCCTTCTATTATTTTTTGTGAGGATTTTGTATTCCTATATTTGATATATACAAAATTCTTTATTAGCTACATCAGTATTTGCTCTGAAGCTAAGTTTACACCTTGTGAGTTGATACGACTACATTATTCATGCATTTGAATTTTTCTTTTCTCAAAATGAATTTGTGACGATCTCCAGGAAAACCCTCAAGGGTTTCTCACTCAATCTATAAACTTGAACCTCGACTTCCTTTGCACAACCACATTTTATGTAGGTCATGAAAGTTTATATGGAGTTATTAGAACCCATATCTTCCATTTATGCTTTTCCATTTGGCTAACTACCATAGCCGTGACCATACAATATTTGTAGATATTCAAGGGCTTGCTTTTCCATTAAGAGCTCCACATTTAATTTTCTGTTTCTTTTATGCTTTTGTGTGTGGTTTTCACCAAACATGTTCCTTCCTCTATTGATTTTGGTTTTTGTATTTGGCAATATGCTCTTTTGAGGGTTTCATTCTTCCTCATATATCATGTTTGATGTTTTCCATATTGTTGCTACCTTTGATTTTCTTATATAGGTGTTATGAGGGATTTGCATGATCTTGAAACCTATGACCAATGTATTGCAATTATTCCTCCCTCTTTGATGTCTTCTTTAAGCTTTCTTAGTCATGATCATTGCCGAATATGTGGATTGTGCATTTGTCATCAAACCTGCCACTGTCAGTGTTACTATCACTATATGTACTACTGTGAGTTACCTTCTTGGTTGCACTGTAGGGTAACACCTAGTCTCCTTCATAGTTATTGAAAATGTTATCATTTGCGAAGGATCCACTAGCATTTGAAACTCTTATATCTTCCATTGTCGTACTTATTTCATGAAAGTGTACATTATCCTAATTGTGAAAGCTCCAATGTCTTTGTGTCTTTTGGATGATTATATTGTCCTATTGGAACATTTTCAACATTGATTATAAGGAAACTGATCCTCCACTCCTGTAGCATCACTTCCCACAAAAAATCACCTTGATTTGAGTGCTATAACACTACTTGTGCTTTATGGCTATCTTTCCCAAGACAAAAACCATTAGAAAATTTTGATGCATTTTCCTTTCAACTCATACATTTCTATTTGGAATAGTATACTAATAAGATAACCTTGATCATGCATATATTGTAACATTGATCATCATGTAATTCATGATAGCTTACTTGTTGATTCATGTTGTGCTTTCATTGAATAGTACCTGATTGCATGTCTTGAATCTATTTTGATACTAAAATTGAATACATTCTTTAAGATTTTCCTTAAACAATTACATCACTTATGAAAGTAACAAATATTCCACCATCACAAATGATATGTACTTGCATGGATGAATCATAAAAAATGTATTATCTTTCTATCATAAAGTCATAATCATATTAAGATTAAGATGAATTCACTGCTTCCTTTCACCATCACTGCAAAGCCATAACTTCTTGTCATTTGATGTTGATCTATTATAGTCTCTATGAGCATTTTCTTCATGGTTGTAAGCTTTCAAATCCTTTTATTGGTCTATAACATGCACCCTCATTGTCATTCCATTTTGATCAAGCTCTTAAGGAAGTTTTTCTTATTTGCTCTCTATTTGTGGAGTACTTTTCTGCTTTGATTATGATGTTCTTTTGAAACCATCCTTAGTACACCTGCCACTTGTGACATTACTGTTGCTTTTGTAAAGTGTTCATTGATCAAAGGAAAACATGAACAAAACAGTTTGCTTGCTTTGCATCTGCTAATACAATATTTCCTTCAGTCTTAAAACTCCTCTTGAAAACATCCTTTGTATTAATTTGAGCACAGTGTATACCACCCTTGGATTTCCATGATTGCATGTGGTATAAATGTAAATATGTTTTGACAGTGAAAATTTCATTTACTCCACTGTAGGTGATAGTCATCATGACATTGCTCACTGTTTTCATTGGTTTGATTATAACTATAGTTTGATTATTGTCTTTGCAAAAGTTGGGCACTATTATTCCTCTTACTCACTTTCATTACATTGCTTTTTAGGCAGCACTATGTCATGAATGCCCTTGGTTGCATTATTTGACCTGGTTGTCCCTGTATAGGTACCAACTACATGTAGTCATGCTATTTCATTTATGTTTTACTACTCCTGGTTTCTTGAGATTGTGATTGGATTGGGAGTAATCTTTTATGATTTACTTGTTTGATGATGTGTCCTCTATGACAGTGACCAAAATATCACTATCATAGATGATATATGGTTAAACAAATAAACCATGGGGAGTTTACCTTAGTTCAATGCTATTTTGAAACAAAATTAGACAACATGCTAATTCAAAAGACTATAATCATGAATTCCATTATGACATTGTACACTTTCAATCTGCAAATCACAATAATTGTTAAACTGCTATCCTTCATATGCACGTTGCGCTCAACCCTTGTGGGAGTGACATTTATCCCACATGCTAAAATTTAACAAAAGAAAAACAATGCTTTTCCTAAATCTGCACATGAAGAAAACAGTTAGAAAAATATATGCATATGTCTGATGTGCTTGATGGCCCTGTTGCTTCCTTGGACATTTATAGTTTACATGCTTGTTTAATGTACTTGAGGGTCAATTTATACATTCATGGGTTCATGTACATGTAGTGTGACAAACCTTCATTGCTTAGAGCACTGCTCTAACATCATTGCAATTGCCAGATGCAGGGACTAGGAGCAAGGATCTAAGGAGGACAAAAAATAGTTCAAGGAAGGAGACAAGGGAAGACAACAAACACCAAATTAGTCATCAGGAAATGACTAGCCTCTTCCCCTATATGTGCATTATGTTTTCTTTATCCATGAATGTATTAACTATTTTTTTTTCATTGAACAAGTTTGTCTCATGACTTTTCTGAGACAAGTATGCACTTTTGTATCAATAAAGATTACTTTTTCAAAAAGATTTATGCAAATATTTTCCAAATTGCATGCACTTGTATAAATGCAGTGATCTGTTACTATAATCTCATAATTTTTCTAATTTTTCTATTTATACAATTGAATGCAATATAGGGAAGATAAATGTGAAATGTACCTCTCTTTCAATTTTGCAAATTCTTTAGCTCAAACAACTTTAGCAAGTAACAAAAATGGGTAACAATTACAAAACCAATCTAGGTTCCCTTTTATCTACTCTCTCAAAACCCTATTGCAATGTTGTCCTAAAGACCAATTAGGTCTATTTTTGAAAGAAAGTCCACTTTAGTCTCTTCACTAACCTTGAATAACCACCCAGACCTTTATAACAGTAAAAAAAAAGACATATTCATCAAGTTTCAGGTTCACAAACTCTCTTTCTAATGTTGTTTTAGAAAACCCTTTCTTTTCACCATTAAAGGTACGGTTTCTTCAAACTCAAGGTTTCCAAACCTATACAAACTTAAAGTTGCCTTAAACACTTTGAAATATACCTGTACAAACTCTCAAAACCTTCTCATAGGTTTCTCTTTCAATATTTCCTCAAACTTACTCTCAAAACCATCATTTTGATTCACAATTCTTCACAAAATCCTCAAGACAGTCATGTTTTTTTCCCAAAAAACTCACCATTCAAAGAAAGACCTACTCCCTATCATCCTAGACCAAAATTTTATTCCCATTCCATAGAGACACAATGATTATAGTTTGTGGAATGGGCCTTACTCCATATTTAGGGTCTCAAAACTACAAAACTGAATCTATTGATTGGTGTCAGCAATTTGGATCAAACTTGCTTTATTTACAACTTTAAACCCTCAAATCAAATGAAAAATACAATTATGTCACTCCTCTATAGGATGCACAAACTTTTAGGTTTATTATCTATAGTACGGGGTCATACAATTTGCTGGTAAAGCAAATTTATAGTGAAAATACAAAGAATTAAGCAAAAATAAGGGTTATTTTTATTGTATCTTCTTCAAATCTTTTGAAAAACCTTAAAAAATGGAGAAAAATAATTTATACATTTCTCTTCCATAACTTCCCTCCAAAACTGGCTAACCAACTTTCAAATTCCACTTGACCCTTGAGTTCCCTGAATTTTGCAATTTTGCAATTACAACTTTGACAATTTTTTGTCAATTTTGCCAATTTTGCACTTTTGAACCCCCAAACCTCCTAGAAAATTCTAAATTGACTAAAAAAATATATTAAATTATCAATCATTACCTTATTTGACAACACCTACAACTTGACACCTTTAAACCTTCATAAACCTTATTTACACATTTTGCATCTTTTGAGCATTATTGACAACATTTCATTTGCTTTACAAAATTGGACTCCTTGACACATTCAAAGGGTCTATTGGACCTTATTGACACACTTCATGAACTAAAAATCCTAGACCAACCTAACTTCAATCAAAATTAGACAAATTTAGATGAAAAGTGATTGGTGCTCCTGCACCAGTTTCTCAACTAAGGCTTGAAATTCCTTAAACTTAGAAAACTTTAGATTTTGCATACATAAAATAAGTCCAGGTGTATCTTGACACATCATCAATGAAAGTAACATAATAATGAAAATTTCCAAAAGAATCAACATCCACTAGTCCAGACACATCTGAATGAATGATCTCTAATAATTTATTAGCTTTATTAGTCCCATTAGGAAATGATGATCTATTCTATTTATCAAACACATAATGCTCACAAAAAACATTTTTACCAACAAAATAAACAAAAATTTCATCAACCAACTTTTTATTCAAAATGGTCTTAAGACCCTTTTCACCTATGTGACCTAATCTATTGTGCCACAACATACATACATTTTTCAGTGCTAGTTACATTGGAAGAGTTAGAAAAAGTAAAAGAATCAAGCCTAAACATAGTCCCAATCCAAGATCCTTTATCTATCACCAAAATCTCTCTTACCAACCTACAACTAGACTTCTCAAATGTCACATGCATTCCAGAATCATTCAACTTAGATACTGAAAGTAAATTTATTGCAAGTCCTAGAATATGCAAAATATGATCAAGGGTTTTAACCCTTCCATCACTGAAACACAACTTAACCTTTCCCTTACCAACTATCTTCTTCATGCTATTATCACCAAGGAAAAATTCTCTCACATCATAAGCTGAATATGAAGTAAACCACTCCTTACGAGAAGTCATATGGTAGGGGAAACATGAATCAATAAGCCAAGCATCATTACTAATAGTGTTAGTAGAAATACACAAAGCATTAGAATCACCATCTTTTGAGGAATTTTCCATGGAAGTATCCAAACTCTTTTTCTTGTTTCTACACTCCTTCACATGCCCTCTCTTACCACAATTCCAATACTTTACATTGCTCTTCTCGGGGGTTTTAGAATATCCTTTAGACTTGTCTCTCTTCTTGTCCCCTTTAGGAAATCCTTTCTTTGTACTTTCCTCGCACATGCAAGGCATCTTGGGAGCTTGCATTCATGGAATTTCTCCTCATATCTTCTGAAAGAAGAATAACAATGAGACTATCCATCTTTAGTTCTGTACTACCACCACTTATAACAACAATTAGATTTTTCCAAGATTTGAGTAAAGAACAAATCATCAAAATACATTTATCTTCCTCTTCTATCTTAACATATACAAATGCAAGCTAACTTATAATCATATTAAAAACATTTAAATTTTCTACAATAGAATCACCATCCTTCATTTTTAAAGAATACAAACATCTTTTAAGATACAACTTATTAGTTAAACTTTTGGTTTGATAAATATCACCTATCCTCTTCCAAAAATTATATGTGGTAGATTCTTCTGAAACATTCAAAAGGAAAATTTTTTCAAGGCACAACCGTATGGTTCCTCTTTCCTTCTTTCCCATTTTGTTCCAATCTTCATCAAACATTTTTTCTAGTTTCTTTTTAGTCGAAACTGCCAACCACTGATCTCTCTCTTCAAGTAGATCCTCCATCTTTAAGTTCCACATATCGTAATCAAGGCCATTGATTTCTCAATATCTAAATGAGAGGTAGAAGCCATGGTTTACAATATTTCACAAATCTACAAAAAACCCACAAAGCAAAAGCTCCCACTGCAACAAAAAACCTTCAACACTCAAGAGAAAATAATCCCTTTCTCAACATAACCATTAGGTGTGATACCAAATTTTGTAAAACAAGGTGAAGAAAGCTTTCAATATAAAATTTAACTAACTATAATTGCAAATATGAATCCAAATATTAACCCTTAAATGTATGTGATTGCAAAATTAAAACAAGAAATAGAAAACCATAAAACATGACACTAGATTTATGTGGAGAAACCCCTAAGGTAAAAAAATCCACCATAGAAAGATAATAAAGTATAGTAATAATCCAAGATAGATTACAACAACAATACACTTCTATAAATAACTCTGTATAATTTAGTAGCACCCTGTTACCTGTAAAACTCAATGCATAACTCTACCTCAAGGCCAAAATTTATAGAAACTTGTGGGGATAAATACCACCATGGTATCACCAAACAAAATGAAAGAAAAACACATGAGAAAACTCATGACTACCTCCTTGCAACCACCAAAACCACCCAAAATAGCAACTTAAAGATGCTCTTACAACTGCCATAAGGAATCTCTCATTTATGGGCACCTAGGGAAGGAATTTTTCATAAATACAATCATAAAAATTGTCATAGTTATCATAGAGTCTTATGATAGTGTCATATATGTCATAGATATTCTTAAAACATAGATGTTATAACCCTCCAAAAATAGGATATTCCAAATGGGACGCCTAGATATTTTGTCATTTTCCCAGAAGACAAACAGTAACAGTAACTTTGTCTTTACATGAGCTTTTTCACCACCATCGGTTAAACGGTTTCACCTCTTATGGGTAATTTACAAAAGACACTAGGAAAACAATTAATTAATGGATTTAAAAGGTTGATTTCACCTAAATCCTATCATCATCTTCCTTAAGTTTAACATCTATAGATTATATCTGGCTCGAAATTAAATTAAATTAATTTGAATGCTTTGCAATAGATTCACCTTCCTTCATTTTAAGAGAAAGAAATTTTATTTTCAAATAATTTTGTTCACAAGGCTCTTGGATTAATAAATCTCACCCAACCATTTCCAAGAAGAAAATGTAGTCTCTTGTTCAAACACATTTAGGAGGATGAAATTTGAAAGACATAATCATATAGTATCTCATGCCTTTTGTCCATCTTCTCTAATCATCTTGACTAATTGAATTAGGTTTCTTTTATTTTGTTGCAGCAACCCATTGATCTATTTCTTCAAGGAGATCCTCTATTTTCAAATTTCATAGCTCATACTTAGATCCATTAAACTTCTCAATGTCTAATTGAGATGCAATGTAACCATGATTCTTACAAACATAAATATGAAAAATGGAGTTCTCATTATAACACATAAAACCTTCACACTTCCACCTAATAGACAAAATTGGCCAAGATTTGGTACAAAATGCTAGAAATGAAGGTAACATTATACAAGAATGTTGTATAAGATGGACTGTGAAGGAAAATGGCTTGGAAAACATGGCCAAGGAATGGTAAATCCCATAGAGGTTATTGAGAGATCATCACATGTTGGTTTGGGATTATTGCATGGCATTCAAGATGATGAAGAGTGTTTCTAAAAGGAGTGTGAAAAATATATGAGAATAGTAATTCTTCCAATGTGTGTTTCTTTTGTCATAGAAAGGGACATAGTGCAAAGCATAGTTTGGAAACACACCCTTGTTCAATTTGTATTTTCGAGAAACCATTGTGAGGCTTCATGATGGATTGAGAATTTAAAAATGCTAAAGGGCCTCCAAGAGGAAGGATTGCAAGTTGAAGACAATGAAAGGCCCAAGTACTCATTGGGAAAAATTAAGTAGTTTAGTACACCATTAGAGGGTGAACAAAATAATAAGTTGAAGATTATTTTAGTTGCCATAATTCATTGATAGGAAACATTTGGAAACTAATGAGGCATGATTCATGTATAATTGTAGAATAATGTGAGCTAAGAAGTCCAATCCATAAAAAGAAGGATTATTGAGACTTAATTTAGAATCATGAGTTTCTCTTGAGTTTTCAATGGAGTATAGGAAAATAAATATAAATTGTAACCTTATGCTACAGGTACCTAACACTCAAGACTGTAACTATCAACTGTTAAAAAATAATTCCTAGCTAATTCCTCCAGAGTATGAAACCAACATAAAGCCAAAAAATTAAATCCAAAACTACATAATAACATTCACGAATTAGAACACATGAATTTAACTAGAAAATAATTAACTAATTTCAACAATGCATATTTAATCTAACAACAATAAATGAAGTGGATTAGAAATACCTTAAGTGGCCCTTGCTAGATTTGTTGCTTCCATAGAATTTTTCAACACCTACTTACTCAAAAGTTCATGATGTCAACTAATTCTCTTTATTGCATATAAACTATAAACTCTTACATACAATCCAACGAGAATTTTTTGAAGATTTCTTATTCAATAACACATATCTATTGTTGTAACTGTAATAGATAAAAAGTAACTTATCAACTTGATCAATTGATAGCTAGAACAACTATTAGCAACTAGATTTACTCCTTGACAACTGATCCCACTATTTAGGGTCTGTGAGGATTTTTATTCTTCTAGGACTAAAAAAAAACTCATAAAGTAGCCTCCCACTCTCCCTCAAAGATAGGAAGAGGACTTAGTCTAATAATAAAAAATAATAACTACAAAGTAGAAGTAGGGAAACTAATTTAGAAATCAACATGCCTAATGGTTAGCTATCATGATAGAGACGTGTTCCTGTGGACAATCTCATCATAAATTAATCCTGCTAAGAACAAACTTCTTCTCCTCCTAGTGGTCTTATTTGATGAGAAAAAGTATGACATGGTGACTCAAAAATGATCATTAAATGATCACCTTCATTCTCTTTTGGAAGTGTCGCGCTTTGGTTGGTTTGAACTTTCCCCTACAACTGTCCGTAGTCCTTATGTTGTGGGTTGGAAAACCTGTTGCTGTGGGTTAACAATCTTTCTTGCTACAAGATGTTAGTTTCATTCCTAAGGCATCCACATTATTAATAATCATAATTAAACTTAGAATCATACTAAATCCCATAGACATTGATGCATTCATACAAGCATTTATCAACATAAAATATTTCTATTTCCACATACTTAAGTATGCTTTAAAGTGTATGAAAGGCATATAAAAGATATATAAAGTCTTGGGAATGTCTTTGAAACTTAGCAGATGAAATGATAAAAACATAAATCAGTAAAGGAAAACTAGCCATTAATTGAACCCATCATTTTCCCCCAACTAAGCTATTTCTTGTCCTCAAAAATTTTTAAGGTGGAAGGTTATATTTCAAGGCCATCTCTCTAAAATATACCACACATTCCACTCCTTTTCCATGCTTCAATTAGTAATCTTTTTGATCTGAGAGATTTCCTAGTCTTTTGTTTTCTGCTATTGCTTCTTCCCCTCATTTCCTCCCTATCTAGTGTGGTATAGGGAACAAGAGGATAGGAGAATGGAAGGTAAGTGGGAACCAAGTAACTCCATTCTATAGGAAATTGAAATTTACTTATGTGACCTACCAATTGCTGCCACATAGTTGTAAATGGAATGAGGTTCCTTCCTCTTCAATTTTGGTGTAAGCTCTCCCCATCTTCCTTGAGAAAAGTTGAGTGTCTCTTTGATTATGCCTTCTACTACTAGTCCATTCATTCTTTTCTAATCATATTCTCTACATTCCATTATCTTTGTTCCAACTCCCTTGTGATATAAGAGATCCAAACATTGATCTATCATTGCATTTGGGTCCACTACCTCCTTTCTTAGTTGTAAGGGGATATATTTCTCTTTCTCATGATATTCCTATAGAATATTCCACCTCTGGTGCTTATTTATGATATAAGAGGCCAAAGCCCTTATTTGGAGATCCCCTACAAACATTAATGGGTTCCATTCAGTTTCATCTAAAAGAACAAAATTGTGCAAATAAAACTCACAAAATTGATCTTGCATTTCAGGTGTGGAGTTCTAGAAAGTGTCTAAGAGAAAAAAATTCCTATTCATGGCAATAGGTAGGTCACTAATCATTAGACTAAACTAAAAACATAAAAAAAATTCCTGCAAAAAAAAGGCATAAAACTTAGTAGGTGGTCTGCATTTCATCAATTGCACTATTTCATTTGTGAGTTCCTGAATTCTTACTTTTAATTTCTTTACCTCCATTTCTTGCTTCTCAACTATCCCAACATGATTAGACATCATTTTAATTTTCTATCTTTCCCTTTCTTTTTCTTTTTGGGATAATTCTTGTGTTCTCTTCTATAATTCAATACCTTATGACACAATAGTTGGTACAATGGGGGTCTTTATGGGTCCAATTGAGCTCTTTGGAACTAGATCTTTTCCATCTGTTTCCACCATGGAAAGTTGTACCAATATCTCTAGTTTTGACCCACGCTCAAATTTATGGAGTCTTTCTTCCAACTCCTTGATTCTTGCATCCCTTTCATTGTCTTTCTGTTGATATGTTTTCAAGAAGTCTTCTAATTGTTTGATTCTCTGCAAGGATTCTTGTAGTTATTTATTTGTATTCCTTTCTTCCAAGAAAAATTGTTCTTCTTCTACCTCCTCTATATACTTAAACCCTTCTAAGACAAGGCTCTTTGGAGATCTTCTTCTCATCGTTTTGGCAAAAAAAATATCTTCAAAATCAGAGTCAAAAGTGTTGGTAAAATATAAAGGTTGTACAATTGGTGTTTTTATTTCACCAAGGGCATTCCCTTTTGAGTCTGTGTTTGTTTCTATCATTACAACATCTTTATGCTTTTTATTTGTTCCTTTCATGTGACCCTTCTTCCTTAAGCGATGTGATCACCTCCTAGATTATGTGGGCCTCTTCTGCCCCTTTGCAGGTGCAAAGGTAGAGGTCCCACTCTTTCTTTTCTTGTATTTTGGTAGCCTCTTACTAGAAGTTGGGGTTTCTAGGTTGTCTTCAGCTATGGGCTGGTCAATAGAGGCTGAAGTTGTGTTTCCTATAGAACTTGCTCTTTTGGTTCCTCTATGATGCAAGTAGGTGTTGCAACAGGGGAATCAAAGGGTATTTCTCCCTCAAGAGTAGCCATGGTAGGTTCTTCTTCTTCTTCTTCTTGTTCCTAATCCCTATATTCTTCATTATGCATTTGAATGATGTTGTTGATATTGTTGCAATTTAGAAAATCCTACCAAGACACATTAGGAAATTGAACCCTAACGTTTCTTTTCACTAGTAAAGTAACTAAACATAAATGAGATAGTGTTGACTAATTTTTTTTTCTTTTGTACTCTAAGGACATTCTTTTCAACAAATTGTACAATTTTTTTGGAACATTCACATGCCTTTAGCGGTGTAAATGACTAAGTAATTTAATATGAACTTTGTACAATAGTGACTATCTTCCATCACATGCTAAGTACTTAATAATATGAGAAGCTATAGAGGCCCAAAGCGAAGGAAAATATAAGTGTTTGGTGCCTTGTGAGGAAGAGTCCAAGTTCTCCCCTAGCAAGGAGAATTCATTCCTAGCTGTAATTGCATTTTATCTTATCGAAAACTCTTCTCCCACCCTTGGAAGACCTGACACTTTGGATACAACAACTTCTAATTCATCTACTCTCAAACCCCTAACAATTGTCTTATCATTTTGTAGGGTACTAATAAATTGCTAGGTGATAACTTCATTAAATTCTATGAGTCTCAAAAAGTAGTCTAATCAGCTAGCCTGCTAGAAGATAAGCAGGCATTGCCTATCTTCCAACAACAAATTATGGGCTACTGGTTCCCTTCTCACTATGTCACCCCCCATTGTAGTATCAATATGTAGTCACTCTCACTAGTTCTAATCTACTCTATTTGTGTTCTTTTGTATCGCCCAATTATACTGCTTCTTTGCTATGATGTATGTTATTACTCAGTTGTATTACCCAATTCTGCCATTGAACACCTTTCTCTCTCTTTCTCTCTCTTCAATTTCATGATAATGGTAGAAAATGAAATGGCATAAAGCTGAAAAAATTAAGGACTATGGCCTTGAATACACCTCCCCCAACTAAAGTTCCTAAGTGTCCTCACCTAGCATGTACAAAATGGTGGAGGGATAATTAATAAGTAGTGGAAGTTTTAAATGCTAAGTTGATATGCATGCATGAATGATAAACACATACAAAATTAGTAAGCTCTATTGTTATTAATGATAATTAATATGAAGAGTACATGTTGAGATGCTATGAGAGGGTGTTGGTGTATGTAAAGTTGTTGAGTTCCACCATGTAGCATTATTTGAAATGATTTAAAGTGATGGTTGTGAAGATTAGGTAGTCATGGTGTAGAGTGTAATTCAGCACGAGGTGAACACGTGTCAAATTAATTTGAATTGATGAATGAAAGGCTACAAAAGTGTTGATGTAAAAGGTGAAAGTTAATGCATGGTACAAAGTATGTTGTGTGATGGAAAAGTAAATTTGCATGCAATGAAAGTGAATTATGGATGTTACAGGCATGACTGAAAGGATGGATGTGTAAGTGCTATGGGTTGATGAATAAAACATGCCCCTTTTGAATAGTTTTCCTCGAGGCATGTTGTTGTAGCTCCCTTAAGCATTGATTTTGACTAAAAGGATGGATGTGTAATTGCTATGGGTTGATGAATAAAACATGCCCCTTTTGAATAGTTTTCCTCGGGGCATGTTGTTGTAGCTCCCTTAAGCATTGATGTCTATAAAGATTATACTTGTAAAATGGTAGGAGGTGAGTTGTGTAGATTTTCTATTGATATTTATGATGAACTACTTGTTTCTATTATGAAATTTTGTATTGTTGGCTCAAATTGATGTTGTAAGGACAATATAAAACCATCCTTCTACAATGGCCTCTTATAGAGTTTCAATTGATGGCCATTAACTAGTAATGAAAACTAACATCATTAATAGTCTATAACTAAACTGCTCCATTTAGAAAAAATGTATTGATTTCATATGGCCCAAGCCATCTAGTATGTAGTTTGTCTTTGTAATCCTTAACCTTGAATCATAAAGTATCACCCAATCACCTACATGAAAATATTTTTGTCTTAATAAATTGGTCATGCCACTGCATCCTCTATTTCTAGATAATTTTAATGTGATGTATTTATTCCATACAAATCTCATCTAGTGCATTGAGGTTATGCAACCTCTTCTGTTGTGCCTTAGATATATCCATGCCCAATTCAACTTCCATCCTTAGAGTTTTGTACTCAAATTCTATTGGAAGACCTACCTTTTTTCCATGCACCAATTTATATGGTGTAAAACCCGTTGTTGTCTTGTAAGCCCAATTTACTTCAGGTAACCTAGTTACCCAATCCTTCTTATGTATTTTCATTATTTTTGTTAAAATATTTTCTATTTCGCTATTAGTCATTTCCACTTGGCCATTTTTTTGAGGGTGATAAGCTGTATAATTTCTATGCCTGATTTCATATTCTTGCACTAACTTGGTAATCCGGTCTAAGGTAAATTGTTGCCCTTGGTGTGTCACTATCTCTCTAGGAACACCATATCTTGTAAATATATCTTCATAGAGAAACTTTGCAATCCATTCCTTACAAATTGTAAGGTTTTGACCACCCCCCATTTTGTAAAATAGTCAGTACAAACTAGTATATATTCATTGTTATTGGATGTTGGAGATACATGATTGATAAAATATAGCCCTCATTTATCAAATGGTGCTATGAATAGCTATGGATATAATGGAATTCATCTATTTTTGTAGGTCGTCCCATCCTCTGACATCTACCATAGATCCTTGTATATTTGACTGCATCTTTTTGAAGTGTTGGCCAATAATAGCCAATAGTCAAAATCTTAAGAGTTGTCCTCTTTGCTGTAAAATTTCCTCCATAAGGATCATCATGACATGCCTTGAGAATATCATGGAATTCATCCTTTGATGCACCTTCTCATTATGTTATCAAGCCCTGTGTAAAATAGATATCTAGCTACCCATGAATAAAGAAAATTATTTTGAATTAAATGTCTTTTCTCTCTTGGTGAAATATGTGTTTGTTGAAAGAACACCAATACACTAAGAAGGGGGTGAATTAGTGTATACAAAATTTTACAACTTAAAACAATAGACAAGATATAATATCACACAAATCATCACACAAAAAGAAGGAACCATATATACGTGAAAAACCCTAGAAGGGAAAAACCACGATGAGAAAAGTTTCTTAAGTCTACTACTCGAATCCAACTGCACAATCAAAGATATTACATATATTTTTTAAGAACCCACTTATAGGTTCATTGACACCTAAAATAATGTTTTGAGTCACCAACCTCCTGGTACATTGCACACCTAATTGAGCACCAACTCAATCTTTTTGAGGCACCAACCTCTACAACATTACAAGCTCATATATGCTAATACTGGTTCTTCATCAACCTGAGAATGCACAATTTCATTTCTTTAATTTGCACTACTTACTCTTCTGTAAACTTCTCTCTATTCACTCGTTCTCTAACCTCACATCGACAACATTTTTGTCTCAAATAATATACTCTATTACTAATCTAAAAAATCACATTCAATTTAATAATCCTTGTGTAACTGAATGATCTACATTAATGTCTCCACTATACACATGATATGATATGATTCTATATTCAATATCCACTCACATCATCATTCTGACCACAACAATAACTATTCCACCGTTACATAAACCCCTAACTAAATCGCAGGCCTTTTAAAACTGTCACCTTTATGATTTTTCAAAAAAATATTTAAATCAACTTCTATTTTGTAATTGCCCATAAAATTTAGTCTCTTGGAAATAATTGTTTGTATAGTTTGAATATTAACCATCATTTTACTTTACCACCAAGCATGTACACATGTCATCATCATGTGTGAAACATGTGTCATCACTTTATTTAAAAATGAGTTCACATTTCAGGTTTCGACCATCAACCTTACCCTTTACCTTCTACACATTTCAAAATGCCTTTAGATTTCATGTTTCAGCCATCAACCTTACCCTTTACATTTTACCATCCATTTATCTTAAGCCACAAGCCATTCCTCCAATCTTTGAAATTCCAAATAATCCTTTAAGTCATCAGATGTTAGGGTTCACTCTTACCACTTACCTCTTTCTGCCTTTTGATAAGGCATAAGCCTTCCTTCCAAACTCTGAAACCCTAAAGTTCATGATTTTCCTATGTCTTGATTCATCGATCATTGGTGGTCAAATTTATTGCTTACCACTTTCTTTCTTTTTGTTAAGGTGTTAAGCTCTCCATCTGCTCCATGATCCTCGAGTCCATCCTTTGCTAAGTATTAATCCTACAAGTATTGGGAGTCGATTTGTTCCCATACCGTTCACCTCTTTGTTAGTTAAGATGTAAGCCTCTTTTTCACCTTCCAAAACAAGATTTGGTTGACTTAACTCTTCAGGTATCGGCCTTTGGGATTTCATCTTACCCTTTGTCTTAACTTGGCAATAAGGCATACACCTTCATGCTGGCCTTTGATGCTCGACTTTAGATATTGGCCTTCAAAATTTCACCATTCTCTTTATCTTCATTTTTTGGTAAGACATAAGTCTTCATGCCGATCTTCGATTGCTGACAAGGAAAGACAAAAGAAATATCACTAATTTTCAAGGTCCGAAAAAAGATCGGGCTTCACTCTAATAAACTATCTTTCCTTTCTTCTTGCAAGCAGTATAAGGTAAGGTCAAACCTCGAAGTCCAAACTTTTGCAACTCTTCAACACTCGCACTACAAAATTTTGCTACTCTTAAGGACTTAGACTACAACTGCAAAAAAACTTGCTGAGCTAATCCATGAACATCAACCCTTTGATATCAATGAAAACAATTCCAATAGTCTTCCTCTTTGTCATTGATGGAAACACCTTTGAAAATGGAAATACTTTGAAAACCTCCAAAACTCTAAAATATGAATGACAACATATTCATCCAACATCACATCATGCTCCCCCTGTATGCAAAAACACTCCATCATCCTCTGTGCATACTATAATTTTCCTTATTCTCCCCCTAACACCAATCATTTATTCTCCCCATAACACCAATAATCATATATGTCCTTTTCTAGATTTCCATTTTTGATACTCTCCCCCTTTTACATCACTTACCAAGGGAAAGACTAGGGATAAACGTGTATTCTGATATGCTCCCCCTGATGAATACATTCTGTATTCATGTAGAAGTAGGGGAAGGAACAAATCCTAATTTTTCCTTGAGTTGCTCAAATGAATCCTTTGGAAGGGGTTTTGTGAAAATATCTGCCAATTGATCTTTTTTAGCAACATATTCTATTTTGACTTCCCATGAAACAACTTTTTCCCTTGAGAAAATGATATTTAATAGATATGTACTTGGTTCTAGAATGCATAACAAGATTCTTAGAGATATTTATTATACTAGTATTATTACAAAAATACTAACTGGTCCATCAAAATTCACCTTAATATCTTGTAGTATTTGTTTCATCCACAATACTTGAGTACTACAAGATACATCAACAATATATTCAGCTTCAACTATTGATAAATAAACTAATTCTTGTTTCTTACTTAACCATGCTACAAATCTATCTCCTAGAAAGAATGCACCACCACTAGTGCTCTTTTTGTCATCCACATAACCAACCCAATCTACATCAGTGTATGTAGTTAAAGTGGAATCATTACCAATAGGGTACCATAGACTATATTCCAATGTACTCTTCAAGAATCTGAAAATCCTCTTCACAACTTTAACATGTGTCTCCTTAGGAGCACTTTGAAATCTAGCACCCATGCAAGCAACTTGCATAATATCGGGCCTTGTTGTAGTAAGATATAAAAGGCTTCCAATCATGGATGTGTATAATGATTGATCTACTAATTTAGATTCATCATCTTTGTTGAGTTTACATCTAGTAACCATTGGGGTGTTTACTGGCTTACAATATTCCATCTTGAATTTCTTTAGAATTTCCTTCACATACTTAGTTTGAGATGAAAATTCATGTATCTATCTGATTGAATTGTAAACCAAGGAAAAATGTTAATTCTTCTAACATAGACATCTCAAACTCTTTTTGCATTGCAATAGAAAAAAATTTACACATTTCATCATAGTTGCTACCAAAAATAATATCATCAACATAGACAATAACAACTAGTATATGTTCACCTTCACATTTGAAATACAAATTGTTTTCAACAATACCTTTCTTATACCCTTATTTTTGGAGATATTTATCCAACCTTGGATACCAAGCCTTAGGGGCCTATTTCAGATCATATAAAGCCCTTTTCAATATATATACATAATCTTTTCTTTTAGCCATAATAGACCCTTCAGGTTGCTCCATATAAATTTCCTCATCCAGATAACCATTAAGAAATACTTTACATCCATCTGGTATACTTTGAATTTTTTATAAAATGAATAAGCAAGAAACATTCTAATAGTTTCAAGCCTAGCAACAGGTGCAAATGTCTCATCAAAATCTATACCCTCAACTTGAGCATAACCCTTGCAAACTAATCTAGCTTTGTTTCTTGTTATCTTCCCATCATTCAATTTATTTCTGAATACCCATTTTGAGCCTATGAAATTCTTATTAGTAGGCCTAGGAACAAGTTCCCAAGTTTGAATTTTCTCTATTTGACCAATTTATTCCTTCATAGCTTTAATCCAACTTTCATATTTACTGGCTTCTTCATAAGATTTAGGCTCTATTTTAGATAGTAAAGAATAGTTTACCCATTCTTTTTGATCAAGCTTTCTTCTTGTCATGACACCATTAGTTTTGTTTCCAAGAATTTTCTTCTCAGAATGATCTCTTTTGAAAAATTTGGGTGGTACTTTTTGAGTAGTGACTGGATTCTCTTCTTCATCAAGATCAATTTCCTCTTGTGACCATTCTTTTGCAGATTGTTCCTTTTCTTCATAAATAGGGACTTTTAAATACATGTCATCTTTATGTAACAACTAAGAGTAATCTTCATCCACTCTAACATTGACACTTTCAACTATGTTCTGTAAACTTTTATTGTAGCACTTATAAGCTTTACTCATAGTTGAATAACCAAAAAATATTCCTTCATAAGATCTTGTCTCAAATTTACTCAAAGTGTCTTCATCCCTTTTTATAAAACATCTGCATCCAAGTATTTTGAAATATTTCACAGATGTTGGTCTTCCTTTCCATAATTCATATGGAGTCTTATCACGATTCACTCTTAATTGTGCTCTGTTGAGAATGTAAATAGTAGTATGAACCACTTCCTTCCAATATTTATTAGGAAATTTAGCTTCATTTAACATTGTTCTAGCCATTTCCTGAACAATTATGTTCTTTCTCTCAACAACTCCATTTTGTTGAGGAGTTCTAGCTACAGAGAAATGTATTCTAATTCCATGTTTTTCACAATACTTATCAAATTCATGAGAGGTAAATTCTCCACCTCTATCAAAACTTAAACATTTAATCCTTAAACCAATCCCATTTTTAACCATAACTCTAAAATTTTGAATCTTTCTAAAGCTTGAGATTTATCTTTTAGAAATGTTACGTATGTCATTCTTGAATAATCATCTATTAATAAGATGAAATACCTTTCTCCATTGATGCTTTTGGTTCTTGTTGGTCCACATAGATATTTATGTATCAACTCTAGGGGCTTAGAGGTTGAGTATTCTTTTTTCTTGAATCTAAACCTTGTTTTCTTTCCTTCAAGACATTCTTTACAAAATGTACTTACAGATTTATCAATATTCGGCATTTTCCTTACCACATTCTTCTTGTTGAATTTCACAAGATGGTCAAAGTTAATATGACCCATCCTTATGCCACAACCAAATTTCATCAGTTTGTCCTAATAGAAATCTTTCACCTTTCACCTCATTTAGATGGTATAGATTACTACTTATTTTGCTTGCTTCAACAACAAATCTACCAAAGTTAGCATTCCCTATCTCACATCCACAAGAATGGAATAACAAATTGTATCCTTTGTCACACATATGACTAACATTAAGAAAGTTATGTTTTAATCCTTCTACATACAACATATCTTGAGCATTTGTTTTACCATCTATGCATAGTATACCTTTTCCAGTTATCTTAGCAGTAGCATTATCACCAAACATAACTGTACCACAATTCCATTTCTCCAAACTAGTGAATTTTCTCTTATCTCTAGTCATATGACTAGAGAAACCAATGTCAATCACCCAAGGATTGTCTTGTACTTTTTCATGAATTTTTTTTTGAACTATCATTGATTCTTCATTCTTCATCTCAGACTTCTTCTCTCTCCAATATCTTTTTGGATTTTTCTACTTTTCTTCAAAACTCTGTGTAGATTCCCTTTTCTGTGTAGGGGGTGCAAATTCTTTCTTTTGTCTTACATGATCATGAGAAAATCTATTTTTCCTAGGAGAAGTAAATATATTTTTCTCTTGTCTAGGATGTTGTATAAACTTACTTCTACAAACTTAGCAATGTTCCCATAGTTATTATAGTTATAACATACATCATTTAGAGCACTTAGAGAAGCAAAATGATTCTTGTTTAAAAAACTATGTCTATCATTCCTCAAGGGTCTAATCCTGTAATCTATGGATTTATACCCATATTGATTATATGAAAAAATATCTGTGAAAAGCATAATCAAACCTAGTTTTTCTTGCATGTTGGCCTTTGAATCTCCTCTTTGGACTATGCACCTTGATGAATCCATCATCTTTTTTCTTGTGATATTCTGTCTTCTTATCCTTCATGGATCCTTCATACTTCTTAGAAGTGGTTGCATTCCTTTTAGAGACAACATCCTTGAAACTCTTGTCTTCCTCATATCCTAAACCAACAAACTTATTGAAAATGGATTTTTGGCTACCAATCATTTCATCAAGCACTTCGACACTCTTTCCAAGTTTGAGACTTTTGTTTAACTATAGATTTACCTTCTCTAATTCCTTCCTTAAAGAGACAAATTCAGCCTCTAATTTTTTACATTCTTCTAGTTTTTTATTCAAATCCAAACTAGTTATCTCTTCTATTATTTTTGATTATGCTAACTACAGTTTTAGATCAACAACAATTTTCTCAAATTCCATAATCTTTAACTTGTACTTCTAATTTTATTTCCTTTCATCTCTCAAGTCTTCTAAAGCAGAGACTAGTTCACCTTCCAAATCTACCTCACCTTCTTCTTCCTCTTCAAAATCTTCGCATTCTTTAATTTATTCAACCATAAATGCAGTTGCACCTACTTCACTTTTAGAAGAACAATCATTTGAAGAACTAACTTCTTTATCAACATAAAGAATCTTCTTTTTTTTACCATAGTTTCTCCTTTTATATCTAGAAATTTCTTGACTCTTGGAACTATCTCCCTTTTCATTTTCATTTAAAGGACATTTTGAGGCATATTGACCTATTTTCCCACAATTAAAACATTTTAAAGGAATCTTACCTTTGTATTTTTTAGTACCTTTCTTCAATCTAACAAAATTTGCTTCTTCCTCATTTGAACTATTATCAGGTTTTGAATCAACTTCAATCTTCTTGATTTTGGAAGTCTTGAATGCTTCTTCACTCTTTGTTGAGCCTATACTTTCATTTCTCATTTCATATGCAGTTAGTGACCCAAATAATTCATCCATAGAAAATTTATCCAAATCTTTAGCTTCTATTGTTGAGACCTTAGAATCAAATCTTTGTGGAAGAGACCTCATAACCTTCTTTACAACAACCTTATCTTCAATATCCTCACCGAGACCTCTAATTGCATTCACTACCTCATCTACCTTGAGAAAGTATGTTGCAATATTTTCTCCATATTTCATCTTAAGAGTCTCAAAATTTCCTCTATGAGTTTGCAACATGGCTTGTTTCACTTTAACATCACCCTCATAGATACTATTTGATTTTTTCCATACTTCTTTGGAAAATTTACAAAGCATGACTTTCACTAATTCAATATTGGTTAGACCACATAAAATAGCATTTTTATCTTTGGCATTGTATTCATAGGCTTTCTTCTTAGCTACATCAGTGGGAGGAGTTTTTGGTACTTTGTAACCATCTACAACAAACTATCATACTTCAAATCCAAGAGAAGTTAAGTAAGTCTCCATTTTGATTTTCTAGAAAGAATAATTTGTTCCATCAAATAATTTGGTACTTTGTTTGAATAAGATCCTTCTTGTCCAGCCATAATGTTCTTGAGATCTACCTTAAGTTGATTAAACTTTCTTCAAGGAACCTTGTTCTTTGATACCAATTGTTGAAAAAACACTGATACAATGAGGGGGGTGAATCCGTGTATATAGAATTTTACCAACTTAAAACAATAGACGATAAATAAGATCACATAAAGCATGACACACAAAAAAGACACTAGATATATGTGGAAAACCCTAGAAGGGGAAAACCACGGTGAGAAAATTTTCTTGAGTCTATTGCTCAAATCCAACCTCACAATCAAAGATATTACATATGTTTTGTAAGCACTCTCTTATAGGTACATTGGCACCCAAAATAGTGTTTTGAGGCACCAACCTCCTAGTACACTGCACACCTAAGATAATGTTTTAAGGCACCAACCTCTTGGTACACTGCACACCTAATTGAGCACCATCTCAATATTTTTGAGGCACCAACCTCTACAAAATTACAATTTCATTTATGTTAATAGTGGTTCTTCATCAACTTGAGCATGCACCTTTTCATTTCTTTAATCTGCACTTCTTCCTCTGCTTTTCACTTCTCTCTATTCACTTGTTCTCTAACCTCATACCAAATTTTTTTTGTCTCAAACAATATACTCATTTAATAATCTAAAAAATTACATTCAATTCAATAATCCTCATGTAACTAAATGATTTTCATTAATGTCTCCACTATACAAATGATATGACATGATTCTATATTCAACATCCACTCACACCATCATTCTGATTGCAACAATAGCTATTTCGACTATAACATAAACCCCTAATTAAATTGCAGGCCTTTTAAAACCGTCACCTTTATGCTTTCTCAGAAAAATATTTAAATTGGCTTCCATTTTGTAATTTCCCATCAAATTTAGTCTCCTAGAAATAACCGTTTGCACAGTTTGAATATTGATCATCAAGCTACCTCTACTGCCAAACATGTACACATGTAATCATCATGTGTGAAACACGTATCTTCACTTTATTCAAAAGTGAGTTTGCATTGTAGGTTTCAGCCATCGACCTTACCCTTTATATTTTACCATCCATTTATCTTAAGCCACAAGCTATTCCTCTAATCTTCAAAATTATGAATAATTATTGTAAACATGGAATATATACTGACACACTTGATCCTGATTACTAACACCATTTTGACCTAAATCATCTTCTTTTCTAGTCATCACCTAACATCCCTTGATTAAATAAATCAAATTTATCTAATTAAGTTGTCATCTCTTGTTAATTAAATAAATCAATCTTATTTAATTAATCCTCTAATCTCCATTTAGTTAAATAATTTATTTTATTTAATTAAATCCCTAAGGTCACTCTATTAAATTAAATCAATCTTTAATTTAATCTAACATCATCTCTTTTTAATTAAATAAATCAAAATCTTTATTTAATTAAATCTAAACCATATTCCTCTCAACTTTGATTTAAATCAATCCAAAAATATAAATCAAATTGTCACATCAACTATTCTCCTTTTAAATTAATCAAATCTTGATTAATGTAAGTCTTAATCACCCGAATCCTCTAGATTTTGCAGCTTGCTCAATAAATCATTTCTTTTGATTTATTAATTCCCCTAATTACTTTCAACATGACATCAAAAGGGAATATTCCTCCAAGTTTGAAAATCCCTCCAAATGGATTTGTCCTTCCAACAAGGCATTCATTTCCTCTTACATGTCCTTTTGCATTGAGCCAAGTGGCATTTAAGTAATTTCTTTCTCTCTCCAACATGTCAATTCAAAAATTTGAAATTCCACCTAATATCATTTACTGTGCACATTCATCAAAATGTGCTCATCCTTCCTCCATTCACATCTTGACAAGTGGCATTTGGGCATTGGATGTTGAATGATCCCACATTCCTCCATTTTTCTCATTCTTCCATCATGTTCTTCTATAAATAGAAGGCTCTTCTTCTCATTTTGTATCCACAACTTAGAGAAAAGTTACTATCTTCATATTTAGAGAAAATTCATCCATTTACATAGCATTTTTCCATCATCATAGCTAGGTTATTGCAGATTTCACCAAGGAAGCACATTGTTCATCATCATCAAGTGGATCAATCTTCATCAAGCTTGCAAAGGAGTTGGGAAAGGGACAATTTCCACATCAAATTGGCACCAATTCCCCCATGGGATTGAGAGTTTGCATGCTTAAATAGGATTTAATAGCTTTTCTTGTTTTGTTCTTAATTTCTTTCCTTTTTTGAGCATTGTAGATGAATTGCATGGGGAATATTAGTTCTAACTTGTATATGGATCTAATATTGTGTTTGTTTGCTATGTTTGTGTAAGTCTAGGATTGGGGTTCACATTTTGGCGCTAGAAGGAGGGCGAATCTCAAGATATTAACATGTTTTTTGACAAAATTCCATGGCATTTTTGTGATTTTTTTGTGTCTATAGGAATCTACACCGCTATTAGTCCAGCGACACCTTACAATGATGCTACCAGTCCAACGGCACCATACATCAACACTGCAAATGCCAAACTTCACCGCTAAAGTCTTCCCACCCAAAAATTCAAAATTTCAAACTCCAACGATGGGCTCTTTTCCTTTCGCTGAATTTTTCAAATTCCAAACTACACCTTTGATCAAAATAGTGCCTCAATTTCGCTCTTTGGTCTTGATATAGAGTGTCATTGTTAGACCTAGTGGTGCCATACAACACCGTTGACCTTTCTAAACTGTGACGTATATGCGAGTTGTGTCGCTGGGGTGGGGTAAAAGGTTAAATTTCAAGTTATTTTGACATGTGCTTTTTTACATTTGATCATTTTGAGTTATTGACCTATTTCCTGCCTCTGTATTTCTTGGACTAATCAGTTTATAGGTGGAGACAAGGAAGGAGCAAGGATAAGTTTGAGTCATGACATCATCTCTTTATTGTATCAAGTGTTTTTAAACACTTTTGGAAACGATTATAATTCCAAATTTAGGGATTTTTTTTCTTCAAGATCTTTAGGACTCACTAATTTCAATTTGGGTTTAAAACGAACAAGACAAAATATTTAAAAAGAACTTTAGGAAAACTTACTAGATTTTGTTTAAGGTTAACAATTGAACAAGCAACTTTCACTTTTCCTTTTGGTGCTTTAAAAAGAATCCAATCATTGCTTTGAAGGTTTAAAATGAACATGTGCATTTATGTTTTGTAATCACTTACCCAAAATAATATCATCTAAAAGATGTATGCGCTTCTCTCGCACCTCACGGTGACATTGAGAATCAAAAGGCTTTTGGTGATATTGGGTTGTGTAAGTGATTGCCTCTACATTTCAATTTGGATTCTAAAATTGAACAAATCTTGTGAGTGTGAGTGGAACATATCACGTGTGTTCTCTCTTTGTTTCTCAACAAAGATTGATTGAACTAAAAATGTGTTTTCTCACTTTTGTTTTATCTAAGAGGGCCTACCTTGTAGGAAAAAGTAATCACCCAAGGGAACAACCACACTGGGAACACGCTAAAGCCAAGCGACTTCCACCTGGGATATAAGTGTGGGTACTTGAGGAAAGGAAAGTATGACAAGGATTGTTCCAACAAGAAGGGAAGAAATGGTCTCTTGTCGCATGGATGATCCCCCATGAACATAGTTCCTACATTAAAACCCCTTGTTTAAAAGACCAAAATCCTTAATCTATTTGTTGGTGCAAGAACGGTCGTTCTGAAGCCACCCACATTTTTATGGCTTATAGTAGAGATGAGAAGTATGCCATGGGAGATTCATGGGCACTGATGCTTGGATGACCTGAGAAGCGAGTGCACTATAAGGGGGAGCTTGTGTGGTCAAGCATCTAATCATCCGCTAAAAGTAGGTGTAGTTGGATTTATCCAAGTGGGGATTCAACAAATATTGTCTCAAATATCCATAGGGTTGTGCATGTTCTTGAAATCAGAACACTTTGCTTGATCTTCAACATTGGAAAACAAACATTCAACACAATCATCAAAATTTCAAATCCTTTAGGAAGAAAATATCTTTGACAAAATTCAAGTGTTATTGCTTTCCCTAGGGATTCTATCCTTAGAGGTTTCTAAGCATTTGGATTTACATCTCAATTTGCTCACTAAGGTCAACAATAGGGAGTATTTTCCTTAATTTCCTTGATAATGGACCTTGTGGGATGAGAAGAAATTGGGACATTATACATTTAATTTGAAAACCTAATCAATAATTCTTTGTGGTAAAAGGAAGTCATTAAGCAAAGCTAAGAAACAATTTAACCTCACACATGTGCTCTTTCAAATGATTTCTTGAAAGATCAAGATCCAAAAACCAAAGACCAAAGGTCTTAGTCAAAAATCTCAAAAGAAAAGGTTGTCTATGCTTTATGAGTTTAGAGAAAGATTGAACTTTAAATTTTACAAATGTGCGTCAAGGAAAAATCCAAATTTGTACTCATTTTACTATTGTCAAAATCTTGCACTTTTTCAAAGGTTTGAGTATCTCACATAAGAAGTACTAGCATGTTCTTCAACACCTTGGTATAGTAAACAAAAGTATTTCTAAGTCTCTTAGGATCAAAATCAAACTTTCATCCATCCTCAAAACATCAAATAAAAGTTCACCTCACAAATTCTTGTCAATCTTGAAACAATCCTTTATGCTAAACTTTGGGAAAATCCTCTTGAAATAAAAAATCAAAACAAATCAAAATAATCTTGTTTGAATATGCGTGTATAGATGAATACTTCTTTGCACACTTAGTAAAATTATCATCTTGTGGGAAAGTTCACTCTAGTACAACATCTAACCTCCTAGAGTGTATAAGTTCATTATCCCAAATCAAAATCAAAATCAAAATCAAACCAATCCAAAATCAGAATCCAAAATCCAAAATAAAGACACCAAATCCAAATTCCTAAGGTTTAGCATCCCCCTCAAGATTTCCTAAGAGTTCAATCATCCACGAATCCTCCACCTTTCATCATCACCATCATCATCCTTTTGATCCTCATTGTCTTAGACTTTCTTTTTTGCACCTAAAAATTAGATCAATCTAAAAGAATTAGAGGTTCATCTCTTACATTCTTGAAAATTGATCCTAATTTATGGTTCAAACTAGATCACAACACAAGAATAACATGGAGATGAACAAAGAAACATCAACTTCAAGTGACCTAAGTCAAACCAATTCTGAAATCAATCTTGTTGGATCAAGAAATCCCCTAATCAATCTTCCTCTATCATCACAAAATCCTCAAGAGGATGGCCAAGTGGAAGATGTCACCAATAATGTCTCAGGGATGACACAAGACGAGATCATTGAAATGGTTGAAAAATCCTGAGACTCATAGAATTTTCAATACCATGATGAGACTCAATCCCTCCCAATACATGCTTGAGTTAGCTAAAGAAGGGGCTAAACTCCCTTCTGATTTTGATGTAAGCACTATTGTGGAGAAGCGTCCTAAGATCATGACCCCAATCTCATCCACACCCATAATATCATCTACACCTCCATTCCAAAGCATTACCCAAAGCATCCCTCAAATCACATCATTCGTAGCCCCAAATCAACCCATTGTTAACAAGGGGAGCTCATTTCTTAATGCACTACAAACACACCCCCTTGTGAACAGCCAAGATTTGGACACAAACACCATCTTGGGTCAATTCATCCCATTGAATCAATTACACCCACATGTTTCGCTCACCTTTCAAGACCCCAATGACCCATCATCATATTTTTGCATGATACCAACATACCCTCTCAACACACAAACCTCTCTCCCTATGAATTCACAAGGAGGAGGTGGGCTATTTGGACCAGGAGGGATCTTTGACCCTTCATCTTCATCATTTCCCCAAGGGAGTGCACCACCCATATTTCCACGAATTCCACCTTTGCCATTAACATCCACATCACCTCTCGGTTTAGGGTTACCTCCTTTACCACCACTTAATCAAAATCAAAACAACCCCTCACTCATCAATCAAAGCATCATACCAAATCCTTTCACCTTTCCATCGATATCACAACAATAGATGGCAACCATCCCAATAATACAAGAAACCAACACATCATCTACCATCCCCCAAATACCTCAAAACATGGTCTTTGAAGGACCAAGCATATCAATCGCACCATCCACTACACAAGTCCCAACCATCAATACAATGATGCCTCTCATCACAATAAAAAACACCATTCTGAACCTTCCACCACCACTACCACCAAAATTGAACACAGTAAACCAAAATAGCATCGTGTTGCAAGCAACTCAACAACCTGCCTATCAAAAAGTGCCCCAACAAATTCAAAGTCAACAAGCTGCTCAGTAAGTCGCCCAAGCCACTCAAGCTCCACAACAAGTGCAACAAGCACAACAAGCATAGCAGGCTGCTCAAGCCTAGACCTTATTACAACAATAGCAAGCTGCCCAAGCCGCTCAAGCCACTTAAGCTTCCCAAGTTGCTCAAGCCTCACAGACTACATAAGTTTCCCAATAGGTGCAAGCTCAAGCTCAGGTGCAAGCTCAAGCTCGGGTGCAAGCCCAATACCAAGCTCAACAAGGGCAAGGACAGGCTCAATACCAAGAACAATTGCAAGCAGCCCAACAACAAGCATATCAATAAGCCCTACAACAATACCAAGCGTAGCAAGAAGCAACATTACTAGCCCAAAAAAAAGCACTGTTGGCACAACAACAAGTGTTGTTGGTGCAATAGAAGCAAGACCAACAACAAGTGTTGTTGGAACAACAGAAAATGCAGACATATCAGCAAGCCTTGATCATGAAACAAAGTTCACAAAAAATTCCCACCAACACACCCAACACTCCACCCATTGCTCAAACACCTTGACCACTCCAAAACACATTCACTCCACCCCTTGATCTACAAGACGATGTAACAACACAAATCAAACTGCTCTCACAGTAGGTGCTTGATCTCCAATTAGGTAAGAGAACAAAGACACCAAGTAACTTGTGTCCCTATCCATTTGACAGGAGCCTTGCAATGGTACCTTTCCCGAAGGGGTTTGAGATCCCTAAATTCAACAAATATTGTGGGCTAGGCTTGGTAACCTTGAAGATCACATAAGGGAATTATAGGTACATTACATGGAGGTTGCATATGACAATACATATCTGATGAGGCTATTTCCTTGAAGTTTGGCTGGTCATGCCATGGAGTGGTTCTCTTGCCTTCCACCTAGCATCAAAAATTTCCAAGAGATCATAGACACATTTATAAAAAACTACGCCTTCAATATCGGTATGGATGTTAGTCTAGAGGAACTATCTTCGCTTAAACAAGCTAAGGGGGAATTATTTGCTTCCTTCTTATAAAGATGGTGATCCAAGGCCAATAGAAGCAAATGGGCCATGCTTGAAGAACAACAAGTTTGCACCATCATCACCAACCTTGAGAAAACCTTGGCATTTCATCTTAAGGTACAATGTATCACTACTTACAACCAACTAATCCCCAAGGTGCTCAACATCGAATGAGCCCTTATTGCACAAGGGGGAACACTGTCATATCAAGAAAACCAAGACAATATCCCATCCACTAGTTATAATGAGAAACCTTGCACGTGGGAAAGAAACAAGAATGTCACCAATGATGGCGTGGTGGATGCCAAGGTCATAATCAGTGCTTCAAAGAAAAATACCCAAACCTACCAACAACTGCAAAACAATAATAAAAAAAATAGGAAAACCAATTCAGTATCACAACAACCAGCCAACAATCAGGTCAACAACCTAAATAATCAAGGGGGACCACCTCCACAAAATAGAAATCCCCCCAAGTGAAAGTACACTGCCCTTGGGGAACCAATCAAAGTAGTCATGAAGAAACTAATAAACGAAAATCTCATCAAGATTCCCACTTATGAGAACTATCAGGAACCCCAAGTAAAACCACCATGGTATAATGAGAATCACCTCTGTGATTTCCACAAAATAAAGGGGCACACAACAACCAGTTGTATGAGGTTGAAAAATCTAATCCAAGACCTCATTAATGACAAGATCATAAATGTTGAGCAACTAGTTGGGAACCAGAACTTGAAAATATACATGAATCCGATGTCGAATCATAACTAAGGGAAAACAAAAGTATTCCAATGTGAACCATGTGTATGATCATGTTGTGACATCCATTGATGAAATGGTCACCGTTGTCACCATCAAAGGAGCCGAAGCTGATTGTGGAGTCGCCACATGCAGTGACAAAGTCACCATTGATGGATCATCACAGCCACCTAGAGCATCAACTTCAAATTCAATAACCATTCATAATGGCTATAACATCCTAGACCAACTAAAAAGAACCCCAACTCAGATCTCCATCATGGAGTTGCTGAAGATATTGACCAACCACAAAAAAGTCCTAGTGGAAGCATTAGCTTCATCCACCATCTCCACGGACCTAGATGTTGACCAGTTCTAAGCTATGGTTGAATATATCACCACCCCAAGCCTCCTAACATTCTCTGATTAGGACTTCCCTGCACAACCATTTCACAATTGTGCACTCTACCTCAAAGTATTGGTTCATAAAAAAAGAGTCAAGAGAGTCTTGGTGGATGGGGGTGCGGGTCTCAACATTTGTTCCCTCAAATTAATAAAGAATCTGGGATTCTTAGAAGATGCCATTGAAAAGGGAAAGGACATCACCATCAAAGCTTATGATGATTAGGAAAGAGTGTCTCAAGGCACTATTCAACTCCCTATTCAAGTAGGGCCCACCATTATGGAAACAACATGCTAGGTCCTTGACCTTGATTTAACCTATAACATCCTTTTGGGGTGTCCATGGATCCATGGGATGCAAGCAGTTGCTTCCACCTTCCATCAATGCATCAAGTTCCCATGCCAAAATCAGGAGGTCACAATTCATGGTGATCCTGAGCCTTTCACCTACTACAAGATCCTAGAAGCAAAATATTATAAAATCCCCCAAGTTCTAAAAAGTGATGAAGGCCCCACCACTCCATATGTAGACCCGGCTACATTAGCCTCCGCTTCTAAGACAAAGACACCTACCATCCCTGACATATCCAAAATCAAGGTCATTGTCCAAGACAATGGGTGTGGGGATTACAGAATGAAGAAAAGTGCTTTCGTCATAGGGGAGTTACCTCAATATCCTATGACCCATGGGAAACCCCAACTAGTTGAAACATCATCCCATACTTTGAAAGCAAATCCCTCTAGATTCAGATCTTGGCAAGATCTAAGTCAGGAAATAGTAGATGAAAGAGACATATCCAGTCTCTTATATCAAGATGAAAGGCTTGTGCTTAATCTTCTAATGAATGAAAGCAACAAAGACCTACAAATGATGCTTGGTATGGGCTATGACTGAAACAAGAAGCTCGGGCATAATGACAACAACCTATTTGAACCCCTCATTATGAAGAAGTGATTAAGAAATATTGGTCTCAAGTGTACCCTTCCTAAGGTGATCATACTTGGAAAGGGTGCCTCGGTTAGAAGGTCAAATCTCCTCAACAATTAGTAGCCGCCCTTCAACTACCCGTATCCACAGGTCTACCTTTAGACAACTTTACCTTTGACATAACTGATGTGTGTAGTAGTGACAAGGACCCCATAATTGACTTTCCTACACTTTTCAAAGATTCCTCCCTACTCATGATTAGTACCTTGTCTTTTGAGACCAACGACCATCAAACCCATAAAATCAACCTAGTCTACGCTCAGCTCATCGATTACAACCAACAAGGACCTCCAATTTTGGATACTTTCAAAAATGGTGAGGTGCTATTAGAATTCAAGGGATTATGGGATATAGTACCATATGGAGATCACAAGGCCAGGTTCAATATCATATTGTACACACAAGCCTATTACTAGGAAAAAATTGAATCCTTCAGTTGCAAAAGTGAAAACCACATTGTGGCACTCTCTGACTTGAAAAAAATAAAAATAAAGGACATATCCAATAGTGAAAACCTCTCTAAGGTGCTAGAGGATGAAGGATTCAATCTTCCTCTCAGTGCAATTCGTCAAGAGAAGTCAACATTATTGGTTGAGAAATGCAATCCAGTTAACTTAGGAATAGAGGAACAATCACACATAACATTATATGTAGAGTCACTTCTCACAGAAGAACATGAAATTTTAGCTACATTCCTAAAAGAAAGAAAGAAAAAATTTGCATGGACCTATGCCGACATGCCTGAGCTTGACCCAAAGGTTGTGGTTCATCACCTAGTTGTGTATCCTAAAGCAAAGCCCGTTAGAAAAAAGCTCAAAAAGATGCATCCCCAGATTGCATTGTTGGTCAAAATGGAATTGCAAAAGCTCCTAGATGTAGGGTTCATACAACCGATCGATTACCCAGAATGAGTCTCAAACCTTGTTCCTGTTTCAAAGCCCACTAGGGGCATCCACATCTGTACAGACTTTAGAGACCTCAACAAGGCATTTCACAAGGATGAATTTCTGCTTCCAAACATTGATATGATCATAGATATGACGACGGGCCATGATATGCTATTGTTGATGGACGGGTTCTTAGGCTACAACCAAATCATGATAGCTAAAGAAGACCAAGCTAAAGAAGACCAACATAAAATGTCTTTCACTTGCCCATTGGGGACCTATTTCTGGAATATGATGTCGTTCAGGTTGAAGAATGTAGGAGCCAACTATCAGAGGGCTATGACACTAATCTTTCATGACATGATCCACAAAACTATGGAAGATTATGTGGACGATATATTGGCCAAGTAAAAAAAAAGACAAGATCACATAGCTACATTGGGCTCCATCTTTGATAGGTTAGAGGAATATAAAGTCAAAATCAACCCAAAGAAGTGTGTCTTTAGAGTACAGTTAGGGAAGCTCCTTGGTTACATCATTTCCATGAGAGGAATTGAGATATATCCTACTAAGGTCAAGGCCATTCTCGAAATGGAGGCACCTAAAACATTGAAGTAGCTAAGGGGTTTACAAGGGAGACTCTAGTCCATCCGTCGATTCATAGTGCAACTAGCAGACAAGGTTGTACCCTACTCTCATCTACTCCATAAGGGGGTAACATACAAGTGGGATGAAAAGTGTGATAAGGCCTTCAACAAGATTAAAGAATATGTACTCACACTGCTAGTTCTTATGCCGCCAATTACAAGGAAACCTTTGATCTTATACATATCAGCAACAATGACAGCTCTCGATGCTCTCCTAGCACATAGTGATGAAAATGGAAAAGAGAGATCTATCTATTATATCAAAAATACTATGGTGGGCCATGAAATGAACTATACATCCATTGAGAAATCCTATCTAGCAGTTGTATTTGCAACACAAAAGTTCAGGAATTACATGCTATCCCATCAAATAAAAATCATCGCAAAGATAGATCCCCTTAAGTACTTTCTCTCCAAAGCAACGCTCACAGGATAGACAACAAAGTCAGTTATGATTCGCACAGAGCATGACATTGAATATGTGGAACATAAGGCTATCAAAGGACAATCTATTGCAAACCAATGTGCGGAAGCACCAATCTACTCAGAAAATCCCCTTGTCTCAGAATTCCCCGATGAATCAATCTTCACCTTAAGTGTAGCGGATCACTAGAAAATGTGCTTTGATGGATCCTACACTCAACATGGATCAGGGGTAGGGATCTTCTTCATCACCTCAAGAGGGGATTGCATTCCAAAATCATACAAGTTGTTGTTCCCTTGTACAAGTAACATAGCGAAATATGAAGCTCTTGTTATAGGGCTAAGAATAGTAGTGCAATGACAGATAATGGCACTTAAGGTATACGGGGATTCACAACTCATAACCAATCAAGTCAACGATGAGTATCAAACAAAGGAGGACAAGTTGACTCCCTACAAGAAATTGGTGGAAAGTCTTAAGGATTTCTTCATTAATATTACATTTGAGCAACTACCAAGAGAAAACAATAGAGCGGAAGATGCAATGGCTACAACTGGATCACTCCTAGAAATCCCACGCGACATCCCAAAAAAAGAATTCCTTGTAGATCAACTTCTCCTGCTTGCATTCGAGGTACCAGAGTCCAAATTTGTGTGCAAAACCGTTGGTCCTAGTGATCCCTGGTACCATGATATATACACTTATCTAAGAATAGGATTCCTCCCAACCAACATAACCCTAAACCTCAAGAGAGCCTTTGCCAAAAAAGTATCCTGTTTTGTCATCCTAGGAGATACCCTTTATTGTAGAAGCATTGAAGGAACCCTGTTACATTGCCTAAACGATGAGGAGGAATTGACTACCTTAACTGAGGTACATAATGAAATTTTTGGTTCACACTCGAGTGGTATGACCTTGGCCAAAAAATTACTGAGGATGAGGTATTATTGGCCTGCCATGAAAAGAGAAGCACATGATTATATTAGAAGGTTTCTACAATGTCAACAGCATGGGGACCTCATCCATGCACCATCTCAAGAGCTCCATCTGATTGTCACACCATGGCCCTTTTCGCAATGGGGGCTCGATCTCATTGGAAAAATGAGCCCCACATCATCCAGTGGACATAAATTTATCATCACCACCACTAAGTACTTCACCAAGTGGGTGGAAGCCATCTTCATGACTTACATTACTGTAAAGAAGATATCAAATTTCATCCTGAACTACTTAATTTTCTGTTATGGTGTATCCCAAGCCATTATCTTAGATAATGGGACACCTTTCAAGAATCAAGATGTTCATGACCTATGCCACAAGTTCAAAATCCAACATCACTTTTCAACCCCGTACTACCCCCAAGGTAATGACCAAGCTGAGGCTACAAATAAGACCATCCTAAAAATCCTCAAGAAGACGGTCAATGAAGTTGGTCATGATTGGAATCTCCAATTGAATCCCACCCTATAGGCCTATCGAACCAACATGTGCACACCAATAGGTGCCACCCCCTTCTCCCTGGTCTATGGATCAAAAGCCATATTACCTATTGAGATCGAGCTCTCGTCATAGAGAATATCACTACAGAATATCATCACAAATGAGGAATACCAGGTGTCAAGATTGAATGAGTTGGAACTACTAGATGAATGGCGTATGGATTCCTTAAACCATTTTCAAGTGTACCAGAACTGACTCAAGCGGAGTTACAACAAGAAGATCAAGAGTTGGACATTCCAAGTTAGAGAACTAGTGCTGAAGGAGAATCAAAAGAACGTTCCAAATCCAAATGGCAAGGGAAATTTTGAACCCAATTGGTTGGGCCCCTTCATCATCACAATGAGCTACAAGTCAGGGGCATATCAGCTGTCAACACCCAAAGGGGAACCTTTGCAAGAGCCCATGAACAACTCCCATCTCAAAATGTTTTATGTCTAAATATTTCAAGATATCAAACCAAAAATACAAGAAAATCAGAAAATTTCCTAAAAAAATGGCCACCTTGGTGAAAACTTGGCAAACAGGCATTCGGGTGACAACAAAAAAATAAAAAAACATAAAAAATCCAAAAAAATAAAAAAAGGACTAAAAACAGTAAAGAGAAAAATCATCCTCTAGTGAAAACCTCTTAGGTGGTGCTTTGGGAAAGTACCTTGGTGAAAACCTGGCAAACAGACACCTTGTGTAAATAATCACTTTCCATCCTCCAGGATCTTCATGACTTGTTCTCCATCATCCATCTATTACACTTCCATCATCCATTTCATTCCATCACTCACACCTACACCATAGCTTGGTCCTGTGTTCACATCATGATCCCTCCTAGTACTACTCAACCCATCCTCAAGGTTAGTTGGTCTTGCCTCTATCAAAGTAGTCTATTGCATTACGTTGGGGGCATGTTATCGTCATATTAGATTTGTGTATATTCTTGAAATCTTCCCTAAATTAGAAAATCCAAAAACATTAGAAAATTAGAAAATCCAAAAACATTCATAAAATAAAGAAAATCCAAAAACATTCAAAACTTATAAAAATCTAAAAACAGGTCAAAATGTCAGTCAAAAACATAAAAAAAAACCGTCTTGTCGAACTACGTTGTCTCTGAGCTTTGAACGTAGGCAAGGTTGATCTTTGATCATCCCCCGAGACACTTAGGTCAGTCCTTTAGGAGTTCATCATAATAAACTGGAAATCCATTTGTTCATATCTCATCAATAATCGAGTCTATGTTAGTTGAACTATGTGGTCTCTATGTGTATAACACAGGCAAGGCTAATCTGTTGATCAACCCCCAAGGCCCCTAGGATAGGTCTTTAGGTTAGGTCTTTGGTCAAAATATCAGAAAACACCTAAAAATTGGAAAATTTGAAAATCAAAACATTTGAAAAATATCAAAACTACCAAAAACAACCTCAAAACATTTCAAAAAACTCTAAAAACATCCAAATATTTGAAAAAATCCATCTGTCTCATCTCTCTTTCACCCACAACAAACATCACTCATAATAAATCAATCGTCATCCTTAACCTTTGGTGAAATAGTTGGAAACAAGTATAGCAGGTTAAAAGTGAAAACTCAAAACGTCAAGGTCTCAAGTCTAGGTCAGTACAAACAAGTTGGTCAACTCTTGGTATCAATAGCCTATCATCCAATCAATCCCAAAATCATCTGATAACATCATGTCCTAGAATGCATCCTTCCTACAATGGACATCAACATCAGGCATCACTGTAGTTTAGTCTTGGCTAGCAGTATTGAAGAACATTAGCTTGTGTGTGCTTTATCTTTGTCTTTTGACTTATCTTTTTGCACTCATTTCAATGACCTCTCGATGATGTCCCAAACAAATGGATTTAGAGAGAAGGGAAATGGGGCAACAATCATTATCTTTTTATCTATTGTGCTTGTTGGATATTCTTGTAATATAACCTTGGTCATATGTGCTTTGTTTAGGTGTAGGGAGGATGTTTTGGATATCTTGTTGACCACATAGGAAGGATTTCCTTTCTATGTTTTGGTCTGAGATGTTTGGAAAATCTGAACTTCATTTTGAACAAGGTTCTGTGTGTTAGGTGTGAACATGAGTACTCCTATCTGATTGTCGAGTCAAAGTCCATCACACTAGGTGTAACACCATCTCAGTCATTTATACCTTGATGCATAGTGCCTACATGTGTTATCAAACATAAGGTAAATGACCCTTTTAAAGTCCCAACTCCTTGGTAAGAAAATCATCATCATCATCATCATCATCTTTTGACTTGTTGGAATCTCTTATTTTTCTTCCATCTTCTTTTCGCGCTAACATGGTACCATGACAGTTAATCATGAATCATCACCATTGCATCCATCCTAAATCCATAAACCATTAGAATAATGAATATCATATCATGAAATATAGGAAACACTTATCATCTTACATGCATTACATTACATCATTGCATAATATAGATTGGTTATTCTAAGCATCTCATAAACCATGCATATGCATTCATTACATAAGCATAAAAGGGAACCATCACATAGGCATTATTAACTCATATCATATACATCATCAAAGCATCAATTTCATAAGCATACCATGTACATCATATCATATACATAAGCATTATTAGGTTATACATCATAAGTATAACTCATTTGCATCCATTACATAATCATATAAATACATATCATTCATTCATGACATACACATTATTACATCATCATTAAATACATCATCTCATAGACATCATTATAAAATGCATCATTGCATCATATCATGTGCATCATCATAACGTCCATAAATGTATCACCATATCATACATGAGAAAGATATAGATGAAAAAGATTGAATCTCATACATTTTAAATCATCATCATCCATTTAAATGCATAGATTTGTTAGTCTAAAACATTCACATATCATTACATGTGCATACATCATCATCGTAAAAGTGCATAAGAAAAGGTACTGAAAAATAAATGCATCCATCACATCATAACATCATAATGTCATACACCACATTGCATCATATAGAATCACATCATCACATAAGATAGAATCATTGCATCACATATAAACCATCGCATATAGAAAATAGATTCCATCCATAATGCATAAATAAAATAGGACACATCATACATCAGATTAAATCATCTCATCTCATATATATCATCAAAATAATATACACTATCATGGTACAAATCAGGATCAAGTGTTTATCAATCAATATAAAGTACAATTGCCCACGGGGCTATCAAAAAATGAGCCTGTGGGATGCAAAAAGAATCATGTCTTTGATCAAAGGGGAGCTAGCCCTGCTGGCTTCCCTCACCATCGTCGACCTGTCTCTCTCCATGATCCTTTAGAGGCTGGTACCCTATTTGCTATGAAAAATTTGGGACCTAGGACACTCGGGGCACGACCTGATGATAATGAACTCTGTAATAATCAGCCTCTCGGACTGCCTCCCTGTATGCTCATAAAGAAACTAAAATCTAGGAGGAGGATGCGGCCATGCTCCCAAGTTGATGCCAATGGCCCATCTCCTGTGTAGCCCTGAGCTCCGCTGGACAACCTGATCTCGCTCTGTTTGCAGCTGGCCTCTCTCTAATGTCAAAGCAACAATCTATCCTTGTAACCCCTACACCTGTGCCTATAGCTATTGGATATGGGCATCCCTCTAGTCAGGTGGAGGTGGCGGTGGAGGTACTTGATCTCTCTGAGGTGGCTAATCTGCCTGTCTATCCTCATCCTATCAATCTTGATCCTGATTGGGCTATTGGTGTGGCCCACCTCCTCCCCGACCCCCATCCTTGTCCCTGTCTCCTCGGCCTCCTTGGCCCTGACCTCATCCTACTGATATACTCTTGGCTCTTCGTCATGCCAATAGTGTCCCTGGCACTGTCAATCTAAGGGGTGGCCTAAAGCAATCCTTGTAAGCCTGTGTGGTCCCTGTGTCTACCTAGCCCTAATCATATGGCCACGACCTAGACACTAGCTGTCTGAAGCTATCCACTACCTCATCTGCAGGAATGTATTGGCCCCATGAGGTATCCCTCATAGTAAGCACACATATGGAAACGTACTAGTCATCGGGTCTATCTTGTGGCTCTTCAAACTGTCTGAGAACCTGGTCAAGCAAGTACCGCTCAACCATGGTGTGCTAGTGGCCTGACATTAGTCTTTCCTGTCTCATGAAAAATAGTTGTTGGGCGTTGTCGTTCCATGCTGGCCATCCAAGGTATGGTCGCCATGTGAACACTCTCATATCATCAATAACCCTCCTCTAGTGAGGGATGCTAGCCTGTCTTGTGTGTGTGAAGGAAAGTCCTCTCCTATACCTCTAGATGACTGGGTCATCTGACTCCATACACTAGTACAAAAACAACAATATATGACTAAATAAACTTCTAAAAATTACATATAAATGACTAATTTTGGTCACGTAACCATTAGTAGTTTATTTTCGGTTATTTATAACGCGACCAAATTTATGACTAAACTATTTTAGTCATTTATCTAGTCATTAATTTAGTCATTAATTTAGTCATTGATTTAGTCATTGATTTAGTCATTAATTTAGTCATTGATTGTTGTTAACTGGTCATTTATTTAGTCATGGTAGTGATTTATTTAGTCATTACAAATCAAATCTAACTTAATTAATCCTCACAAATTTATGCATATAAACTTCAAGTATCATAGATATTCAAATGTTGAAAAAACACCATGAAATGAAGACTAAAATGCTTGAACAAATATTATTGATCAAACACAAACACAAATAGATTAAAAATCAAGAGGAGCCACAACACAGTATTTGTGAGTAGAGAAAAAACCACTCTAAAAATTTACTTCATTAAGCGTTGGAAAATCAAAATCTCATTGGTTACATTCAATGTCTTAGTGACATTGTACAACTTACAGAAACTATATAAACATAAAACTCATATTTTCATATACTTATATTATTTTCTCCTTCGTTAACTGCAGTCATTTTGGAAGGGCAACAGCCTCCTATAAGGGTTCAACCCATTTAATCCCCTTGCAAATCCACAACTTTCCCGCTGCTATTGGTTTTAGCTCCTCCAAACTCTTCCTTGTTGGTATTCACCTTTCACTTCTCCAATTTGGAGAGACAACCTAAAAATAAGGTTTCAAAATTTGCACATCAAAAACTCAGAAAAGTCAAATAATAAAAAGGATAAAATTCAAACATTTTCTTTTTCGTTTTCCAACTATGGCACCCTAAACTTAGGTGCTAGATATAGTGAATGTGTCAGAATTAGATATAAAATCCATCAAAAGCATATTTGGAAGTAGATTTTTATTAGATATTGTAGTTGCAAGCTCCACTAATTATAATAAAGATAAATAGTTTTTCCTTTTTGCATCAACTAATGCAATTCTGATAACTTTTAGAGGATCGACAATGCTAGGATTTATCATATTAACATACTCACCTGCAAGTTGCAACACAACATTAAAATTATTAATTAGACTCAACATCTAAGAAAGAAAAATAAACTTCAAACATTATTAATTTAGTAAAAAACCCATCAATTTCAAAGATCAAAGTAGTCAATGCTTCACTCTCTACGTCCTCTGCTACAATCAAAAGAGGCCTTTGTTTATGTGATAAATGCAACAAGAAATTATATTATTTTTCATAACTTATCACTATGTACTTATGAACTAATCCCACAAGTCATCCATCAATGTAAGAGAGTAGTTGGGATTGATGGTTATCTTATTTAAAGCTATCTAATCTATACAAATCCTCTACAGACTACAAACCATCATATTTAGGCATTATAATAATAGGAGTACAACATCGACAACTACTAGGATAGACTACACCATGAGCTAACTAAAGAGTTGAGCCAACTAGAGAGTTAAAGATATTGCACAACAATATTACAGATCTTAGAGTTTCAGATAATTCAATAATGATGCATTAAAAATATACACAATTTTAAAATATATATAAAAAGTTCTGAATTAGCAATTTACCTTTGTGATATTTTGTGCATTTAAATCATCACCATAAAATAAAGCTTGCAAATGAACAAGTTAAAATTGTTAAAATTCACAAAAAAAGAAAGCATTAAAAACTGATAGAAAATGAATAAAAACAGATGATTCCCCCCTATAATACTACCATAGATGTTACACAACAAAATTTTCATTTCAGAATGGAAGCAGAAAGATATCAATCTCTCAAGCCTTTTATGAAGACAATAGTTAGTTCAGAAAGAATGAAAGATATGTCAAGTTGTAGGTATAGAGGAGGGGCAGGTACCCAACACTTTTCCATTTCTTACACTTTATCAGCTGTAAAGTTGTGCACATTCTCAGCTGCACATCCCTAGTTTCATCACAAAATGTATTATTGTGTATAAAGAGTAGATAATGGCTTTATTGTCCATCAAACAATCTTAACTAAAAACACTCCTTTAATAAAATACATTTTCTAAATATATTTTTCAAATAGTGATATTAGGAAAAGATGTCTATATACCGCAACATACTTGTAAGGAGCATCCAATAGGTATACTTCATAACCCGATCTTTGTTTGCAATAAAAGCATATTCATCAGAACAACCAAAAACATCACTAGTCAAGGAATTTGTTTTTCCACACGTAAAGCATTTAGGTCCCCTTTTCCAAAAAAAAAATGATACAAAGACATTTTCCTGGGACATTCAACAGACCATGCTAAATCAAGAAGCATTTTGAAATCTAGAATCCTATTTGAAATAATTCCCAAACTGAAAATGATACAAAGAAAATAAATTAATGAAAGGAGTTGATTCTATAAATAACAAAATCTAACTAATTCCCACAATTTTTTTTTTTAGATATAATAAGATCAGAGTATTTAGAATTAAAATGAAGCTCCCATTGTCTGGTTATAAAAATTAAAAAAATAATTCATTGTTTTGTTTCTAATCCATGAATTACTAATACCATTTTTTAGCACTGTCACTTTAGTCAAGTCTGAATCACTTTGCGAATATCTGAACCCTTCCACAAATGTGCCACTAAGGATAGTACAACCCAACCATAAAATATATGTTAAATATTCAATCCCTTTGAGTATCTAACTCATTATGGGGCTATTTGGTGTGAGTGTGCAACGCGTTTGGTAATCCAATGGAGACAAAAATCAAAGAAAAATGCAAATAATTACCTAGAATGTTTAATAATATCAATTTCATTTGGTAATTTGAAGGCATCTCCATAGTGGGAATGGGCTAAAATTGAGATAGTCATGTCATTATCCTTTTATTTGAAATATTTGAATAATTTGAAATAGGCTTGATTAGAGGTTTGATATTTCCACCTTGTAAATCCTTATATAGAAAGATGTGGTGGGTTGTGGCTATTCATTAACTATCACAATACTTATCTTGGAATAGTCAAGACTCGCGGGGCACCTGTAGGCTTGTAGCTATGTGGCTGTGTTAGTGGAAATAGGAAACATATCATGGAAAGTGGGGTGGAGTGGTTTCTTCAAAAGAAAATGTTTTGGCTTCTCTTCAAAAGAAAGAAATGAAACAACATTTATGGTGAATTAGAGATGACATCTATTTATCTATTGAAAAAATCAGCAGAGATAAATGTTTTCTATAAATTACAAATACAGTGTAGGTCCAAAATTGTAGGACGAAATTGCATTATGTAATCAAGATATATCATACTACATAGTATACAATATTTTATTATCAAATGATGATAAATACAAATCAATTTTGAAAGCATATAAAATTAACAACATAAAGTTTCCACAGTCCATGATCATCAAGTGTTAGTTGTTTCTAGATTGAAACTATGTAAAAAAAAAATTATATCAACGTTTTGGATCATACTCCATGATCCATCATCAGGATGATATGCAAGCAGAAAGAGAAAAGAATGTGAGAATGAGGTAGCAAACTTGGAAGGCTAAAAAGGTGAGGTGATTGGGAGGGGTAGAGGAGAATAGGTTACAATTTGACCAAGTAAGAAAAAGGTTAAAATAATGTATAACTATAAAATACTACTAAGAATTAAAAAATACAAAATAACATAATTTAGAAGAAAATAAAATGAAAAGAATCTTATTAGGATAAAAATAAAACACAAGAATAGAAAAAAAGATAAAGCAAAATAATGAAAGTAAAAGAATGTTAAAGCAAGAAAACAATAAAAAGACTAAGAGAAAAAGCAAAAACTAATACCTTCAAAGTGCATTAAGGACAAATAATTAAAGAATAATAAAAGAAATAAAATACTCTAAAGAAAGAATAAAACAATGGAAAAATAAACACCTAATTACTAGAAAATAAAATGAAACAATATAATAAGAAAGGAGAATTATAAAGAAAATAAGATTCTAATAAAAAAACAAGACATTAAGAAAGAATGCAAAAATGAAATTAACTACTATTAAAAAAAGACAAAAGAATATAAAATTCTAATAATACATAATAAAACAGAGAATTAAAAAATAGGAAAAGAGTAAACTCAAAGTAAAGAGAATAAGACAATTAAAAATGAGTGACAATAAAATGAAATTAACAATTAATATGAATAAGACATAAAATAATATTAAACCCACAGAAAACAACAAAAAATTAAATACAAAATTTGAATACTAAAGAATATTTAAAAACTTGATGAGCATATAAAATGTAATATATGAAAAAATGAAATAGGAGCTGATTTTCTTGACTCATTTGGTGAAAATATTGAAAGAGAAGAGGATTAAAATCAGGGGAAGAAGAAGATGTGAACATGAATCAAAATGGTGAAGATCAACAAGTTTGGTGGGGGAATGGAATGTCATTTAGTAGAAAGAGATGGACCACTTAAATAAAAGAGAAGAAGATGAAGGAAAGGAAAGAGGTTAATGCTAATATTAGAGAAGGAATAAAATTTTCTAAAACAGGGAAAGATGATAAATCCTTTTAAGTATTAAATGTGTTACTACTTATAGGTTGAGGGTATTGAGCTCTCATCTGGGAGGGGAAGTCACACATACCAACATGGCATCCGAGTCTGAGAAGAAAGTTGCTCTCTTTGTCATACTTGATGATAAACCAACCATATTTGACAAAATACTGCAAGAGATCCCTAGTACTGTGGTTTATGAGGATGATGAGGTCCTTGCATTCAGGGATATTGCACCTTAGGCACCTACTCACATAATTATTATTCCCAAAGTAAAAGATGGTTTGACTAGCCTATCTCAGGTAGAAGAGAGGCATGGACATATTTTAGGTCACTTGTTGTACACTACAAAAGTTGTTGCAAATCAAGAAGGTCTATCTAATGGCTTTCAAATTGTCATAAATGATGGTCCTACTAGATGTCAATCTATATATCACTTGCATATTCTTCTTGGTGGAAGAAAAATGAATTGGCCTCCTGGCTAATTTTGAATTGTGATATTAATAGATCCGTAGCAAGCACAATTCTAAAATTCTACAACTAGTTCAAATGTTGCGAAGGGAGCCTAAACAATTAACTATTGATACTGGGATTTACATACTCTTCTAGTAGTTATAATATAGAAAGTTGCTACTAAGTGAGAGTGAAAAGCAACCTCTGAATGCCTCCATTAATTAGAAGGTTCTTATATCACTGACAAATCTGCACGTTAGCTAGTGAAATGGTTTTTTCTTATCAAGATAATGTCGTGCTACATAAGTTGTTTAGGGAAGAGCATTTGAAGATTTCTTTTTATTTGAATCTCGTGCAAATTTTGAATTAATAGGAAATTAGAAATAAATGTGTAGGTTGAGTCTCAACATTTTATACTTGGAGTCTTAGGACACGCTACATTAAATATTGCACATGAACTATAATGGGTTTGCAAATTGTAAAACAAAGTAGTATGGTTAGCCGTTAGATTGAAGATGCATAAAAGACCCATGAGAAAGAAACTCACTAAGACATGTTTATAAGTTTAAAAAAACTGTGAACTACTACTTTATGGAAAGTTAATGAACATTCTCTATAAGGTTTGTAAAAGAGGTAACACATGAGCTTGAGATCGTGCCCATGATGAAGTCAAAGAAGAACAAGAGGAAGAGAAGCAAACTGATGTTTATTACCAATGGAGAAGTCGTTGGTGAAAAAGATATTTAAGTAGGAGGAGATGGCATTAAAGAAAACAGTGAATACAAGTAAAGAATAGGCTCAACTACTTTATCTCATTTGTAATTCTCCTGTAATATGCAAAACCATCATGAAAAGAAGATGTAATCAATTGGACTTCCATGATGCCATGTACCCATGTTAGTATAAACCCAACTAAATCTCTCCATATCATTTCTTTTCATATGAAATTGTAGGATGTAATTAAGGCCTAAATCCTATTTGTGATATGTTAAAGAATTGTCTTTTTTTTTGTGTGAATGCTCCCGTATATATTTACCCAAAACATAATATAGAAGTATTCCATAATTTGGGCCTCACTAGAAAGGCCACAAAAACATGGGATAAAGATCTAAAATTCCAGAAAAATAATTACAGAGACCAACCGACATTAAAAACATAGAAACTAGGCTAAGGAATACAGGTGGCCAACTTACTAAAAAAATGAGAGAAATTAAATTCTTAGCATCATCCTGTTGGAAAGGAAGTGCATAAAAATAGAGAAAAATAGGACAAAAAGTAAATTGCTACAACAATATTAAATAATAATATCTTTATTTAACTTCAACTTCTTTGTTCACCAAACAGATTACAAAAGGACACTCTAAATAGAGGTCTATGGTAGAATATAACAATAGATAAAACAAAAGCAAACATAATTAAAACTAATCTTATCTCTGATCTATGTGCAGATAGAACAAGAGTTGTGCTACAACTACAGTTCCTGCCAGATAGGATTTGAATGAAAGCTAAAATGTATTGTTTGATGAATGTGGAGAATTTCATTGTTACTGATATTGATGACATTTTGGTTATCAAACCACTTAGGAATTTTTATTAATGGAGCTATGGCCAACCTTGGATCAATTGATTGAAAATTTGAAATCATTCCCATGGGATACTAGGCTAGAAAGACCTAATGCCTCAAAGAGGCTCTTTTCATTACATCAAACTCAGAATCGCTACCATGCAACTGTCTGTTGAAAAATAAAGGTGTGGGATTTGTTTCTAAGTGTGGTGGATATCACTTTGGAACCTGGATAAAAGTTAAAATAAATTGGAATGATTATTGTAGATATTTTTATGCTTTAGAACATGCCCTCAAATATTGCTAGCATTTGTTTCTTGGAAAGAAATGTCATGCATTTTGATCAACTCTCTCTACAATTCAAGGAATTTTGCAATTCCTTAACTTTGAGCGCGAATTTAGGAGGAATGCCACATGAAGTTGGTGTGCTACTTGCACCCTAAGTTGCCTTATTGAAATTTTCTTTCAAATGTGGTAATTGTAATATTTATGAAAAGCTTTGAACACAAAATGTCTCATAATTTGAGATAGGTTTGAAAAATATACATGTATGATCTTTTAATTTCATATCTCCAAACAAAACTGGTTATGAAACCAAACATTGAAGATAAAAAACAATGTTAAACCATCCAAGATTTATATATTGATCATTTACATTGATTATCATATGATATCATTTTACCAAGTCAATGCATTGAGCATTAAATAATGCCATCATACATCACATAAAATCATGAGGGAAAAATTTAGGATTATGTTTTGAAAAATGAAATTTGATACAAATACTAAAATAGGAAATGCATTTTGTATTCTTGTAGCTTACTTCTTACAGCATAAAACTCTAAGCTACCCAAGAGCACCTTGGGGCTTGGGGAAATAAAGGAACTTGTCATGCTCATTGTTGTCACATTCAATTTTATGTTGTGGTCATCTCAAAATTTAAGGCATAATGAAGAGGATAAAACTGCAGTAAGGGAGAAATACATGAATTTTTGGCTACATTGCTTGTAGCATATTGCAAATTTCTGTGAACATGTACAACACCCACCAATTGTCCAAATAACTCTCTTTACTTGAAATGAATATAGTTGGAGCTTCTCTAATTTCTTTTAGATTCTGATACACAACTCCTAACTCAAAATTTGATATGCACAATGTGGCAGTCTTGGTTCTTGTACTCATTAACAAAGGTCTGTCAACAGGTTCCCAAAATTTTTTTGTGTAGGTGATATATTTCATGTCATTTTCCTTATAACTTTTTTACAAGAAGATATGTACACACTTGATGCTACAAACAACCTTTTCAAATATTCTTTCCTTTTGATCACTCTTTCAACAGTCATGCAAAAGTAGAGAAACATGTGTTGATATCCCTCAACAACTTCTTGGATGCACGTGTGTCATGGTTGCTCAATGTAAGGGGTCAATTAATATGAAGTTTTTGATTATTTTACTCAAAATTTCCTTGTCAAGCTAATGGTAGAACAAAGAGTCCAATAAATTGTTTTGAACATCTTCATGGTCTTTTACCAATATCTGCTCACTTCGAAGCATTTTTGCCACAACTTGCATTACATTATCTAAGCCAAATTGAAACATATCTTCCTCCAAGATTTGATAGTATTTTGTAATCTTGTTACTGTCTTTGTGTTAATCATATTTGATAATAATATGATGCAAACACAAGAAACTGCCATAGTAATCATTGCCTTCCGAGGCATTTTAGACCAACAAATGTTTGTAGATTATGCCAGTCGTCTCCTTGTGTCCTTGATGGTAGATGGTTTGTCTATTATCATTTCCCTTGATTGGGCTTGGATCGAGAGGGTTCAAACCATAGTAGCAAAAATATTTCCTCAACCAAAAAGGTGAAGATTTTTTTAATTGATTGAGAAAAACTTGGGAAAAAATCAGCAAATGGAGGAAAACAACTTTTTGACCAACAAATGTTTGTAGATTATGCTAGCTGTCTCCTTATGTCCTTGATGGTAGATGGTTTGTCTATTATCATTTCCCTTGATTGGGCTTGGATCGAGAGGGTTCAAACCATAGTAGCAAAAATATTTCCTCAACCAAAAAGGTGAAGATTTTTTTAATTGATCGAGAAAAACTTGGGAAAAAATCAGCAAATGTAGAAAAAAAAAATTTAAATGGAGGAAAACAACTCTTTTTTTCCGATTTCATGCCAAATAAAAACTAGAGATAAAATGAAACAAAATGATTGTAAACCATAAATCATGGATTTTGTAGATTGTGGTTGTTGTCTCACCAATTACACTACATAATACATTACTACATAATTTTTCTTTGAAGTTCAACTTAGAAATCAATACGTGGTTGTCTTCTTGTTGATTATACTGCATAATGCATTACTACATAATTATTCTTTGAAGTTTGAACCTAGAAATCGATTGCAAGTTACAAAATATAAAATGCATAGTCAACCAACAAAGTGACAAAATAAGGAAGGAGCATATGAGGCTAGCTGCTATGATCCAAGGGCTGCAGATTGTGATGTTGAAGATCCAAGATTCAAGTTCCCACTTTGATCGATCTCTCATTGATCATATACCACCTTTGAGATGACTAAGTCCTAATCAATTGTGATGCAATCTAATTTGGATCAACCTTGTCAAGGTATAACATCAGATTACCCATTATAACTTTTTTTTTTAAAGATGGAAGAAGTTTTGGGTGGAATCTATGATGCAACTCCTTTTGTGGAGGGTATTTTGGTCAATTGCAATGATGGGGAGGCACAACAACAAGAATTTTTCTTAATCAAAGTCTTGAGAAAAGTGAGAGTGGAAGGAGGCATGTTTGAGTCTCCTATCTACATTCAAAGATGGATTTCCATTGTACCTGTGCCTAAGATAGATTGCTCTAAAAGCAAACAGACCTCTATTGAAGATTGAGTGAAGTTTGCAATTAGTGTTAATAGTAATTTTATTAAACTTGTGTTTCAAACTTCTTGTTGTACATAATAAATCAAACTGGAGAGAGGATAATCAAGATCTTTGAGGGGTGACATAAAGAGACTAGTCAATCTGGAGGAGTCAGGCTGTACATATAACGGTTCTTTTAGTCAAGGTAGCGAATAGTATAATGGGAATAGGGGAAAGTGTAATACCAACAGAAAGATGGAAATGTTCAAACTAGAGACCTCCATCTAGTCATCTTTCTCATCTGCAATCAAAAAATGTGTGTCTAAAAATGAATATTTGAAAAAAAAAAAAATTGATTTAAGAAACAAGGGTATCACCTATATCTGTTGGTTGGAAAAGTTTTGACTTCTTATCTTTTGATTTCATATAGGAAGGAATATATAGATTTGAATCCTTGACCTTCCTTGGTAGTAATGCCAATACCTTTTTTAGGAAAATTATCTGCAACTAAAATGACCTAAAGATCAAGTTAATAATTGATCTTACCCTGCGTGCAAGCAGAGCTTGGAGCAAATCCAGCTCTGAAATGATAAACTATATTTCGTTGTCCTCATTCTGTGGCAATGATTCGAGATAAACTACTACTAGGTTAGTTGAATCCATACCTAGGGGATCTAGGACTGGTGGATTTAAAATGGGCACTCGATATGCTGCCGGTTATACAATTGTATCTACTGTTGTTGGGACAATGAAATATACTATTCCTTATTTTATTACCAATGCAGCATATTGATTTCTTCGAAGTCTAATTGTTTTTAATCATTCTATTTAAAAATATGTATACTTTATCAATAAAATTTCTTATAAGTAGAATAAAAATATGGTGGCAAGGTGGTACATACTAGATCATGCTGGCTAGTCATTTTCTGAATGGAATGTTGTACATAATTTATTAAAAAATGAAATTTTCCAATCATAATATTCAGATAAAACTAAACTATTGTTTTGTTCCTAATATTCTCCACTGTGACATGTAGATGGGAGAAATTATTTTGTTTTCTCTAACACGTCCTCCGAGTTGTCAAAAATGAGGGAACTTAGCCACAAAATACCCTTGTTGCCACAATCCCTATTGCTTGGTTCAGGAAGTCCAAACCCTAGCCGCCTTCTTTCTTCATCAACCCTCGTTCTGCAGAAAATTGGTGCAAATGAAAGGATTCCATTATAGATTGTCATCACCATTCAACACCTTTTCTATGTCTTTTAGAAAAGGTAGTTCAATGCCATAGTTAAACCACTACCAGAATATCATCCAGCCTGCCAAGAAACTGGCTTTTGATCAAAGAGAAGACAATAATGTTTATTATCAAATCTTTAGTTTCATCAAGGTACAAAAAAATAACCACAAACATGGATGAAATTAATATCATTGTTAACCCTATGTCTATGCTTCAAAATTGTTTATGGATGAAAGTGGAATTTGTTGGAGTTTAATTGTTTTTGTTCTGTTTCAAAATTGATAGCTACACTTGCTAGTCTTTGTTCTCTTAGGGAAAAAGGAGACAAAACAAACTTATTTTTTATTCTCTTACATAAAAATGAGACAAAACAAACTTAGAAAAAAAAAATGAAACAAAAAACAGAGGACAGGAAGACCTGTTGAAACACAAACCCCTTTTCTACTTTGTCTTTTATGTGGTCCCTTGTTTATGTTTTTCCTTTTCTGTCCACTTTACCCGACCAGTAGGATCTTCACAAACAACACCTCCCCCACCCAAACACGCCTGTAAAACGTTGCCTTTTTCCCTTGTGACATTGCCCCCGAGCCTGTAATCACTACCCACAATGCAGCCTCCAATGCTGCCTTTAACATGGCCTGAGTCGATTTCTTCTACTAATCAATTAGGCTACGAATCACGATTTCTGCCATACTTAAAAAAAAGGAAAATGCATTTTGGGAGGGAAAAGGAAAATGCGGGAAAAGAAAAATGTATGGAGAGAAAAAAAAAATATATTTTAATTTTTTTTAATTGTCTTAATTTAAGACAATTAAAAATTAAAAATTATTTTTTCTTAAAGTCTCCCTTAATGTATTAGTGACTTAAAAATTATTTATGTATTAAATGTATATTATTATATAGTATTTGTCATTCCTAAGCACCCCTCCATATTTTTTAAATAATGACATCCCCATCTCAGTGCCGGTCTCCTCTACTAAAGACACTCGCCACCTCCAATTTACTCTGGTATTGTGCCTTTTAAGAAATGTTGACCTCATGAACCTTGAGTGTTTTAAGAAAAAATTACATCAGAAATTTAGCAAGAGCAGTTTGGCTTGGTCTTATATGACCCATATTGTACTACTACATTGATCCATATTAATATGAAGGGAAATTTACTTTGATGCAAATTGCAATTTAATCCATGAAAAAGAATAAAAATATTAGAAGAAATCTAACCTTTTATTCAATTTCAGGAACTTTGAGAACCTTAATATTCACCTCTCTTTCTACAATTAAAACAATTGACGTGCAAATAGCATTATTTTTAGAATGACTACAACCAAGGTTAATACATATTCCAAAATAATGCAACCCTAGGTTGCCCAAGGTTAATGCAGATTCCAAAATGTTATTGTCCTAAGCTAAATAATTTCACAATGATTCAAACTAGGGTTAATACGGAATCCAAAACCCTACTACTGTAATCTGAAATCTAAGTGACGTTTTATTAGATCAATCAATTATCAGACAACATTGCATGAATTCAGTATTAAACCTACCATAAATGCACAATGAAAGTATTTATCCAAGTTCAATGCCATTAGAAAACTCACATTTCTCTGACAGTCTGATCCAAAAATTTATAGAAATCTATTTTGGATATCAGCCAAGCTCAACCCCTAATTGAATGGAACCATATAAGCTTATATTTAGCTTGTGAAACTCAAATCAATTATTTCCATCACAATTCACACTACGTACATCAAAACATTATTTGGCAAAACCTTATTTTCAAGTTGTAGCTCGCCAAATTAGAGAAGTGAAAGGTCAATACTAGTGAGGAAGAGTTTGGATGAGCAGGAACTAATAGTGGCAGGAAAAGCTGCAAAAAAATGGTGAAAATAATGAACGACTAAGACTCGTTTAATCTTAAAAAATTAATATAATAAATATAATATAAAATATAATTAATATATTATATATATTTAATATAATAGTAATAAGATTAAATTATATATATTATTATTTTTAATAGTATATATAGGTTATATTATTATTATATATTGCATTCTATAATAAAAAACATAAAATTATTATAATTAATAATTCATATATTCTTATATAGAACAAATTAAATTAATATATAAAAATCTAATAATTTAATTGATCTTTGGAGAGATTAGGAAAAATAAAGAGAGATAGAGGGGGAGACAATTCTATATAGAGAGAGGAATATATACTAACACTTGCACCTAAAGGAGGTTCAAAGATTGCGCCGATAGAAAACTATATGTATGTTAATATGTTAGAGAGTATGTGTTTGTGCATGGATGTCCTACAAATTCTAGTTGCATGTGGCTAGCTTAAACAATTAATAATAAGTGCTAAATAATGGAATGAAATAAATTTAGATAAATCTAGATTAGGGCTCCCCAACATACTTCATGCTCTTGGGCTTAGATGTAGTGAAGTTAGGGCTCCCTAACATGCTTCCTCTCTGACCTCATCATGGTGGACTAGTGGAATAACACTATTGATTATTGACTCCTTAAATGATCTATTCAAATGGATTGAAATAATTGATAATATATGTATTATATATACCATAACTCTTATTGAATCACTGGTAGAACTATATGTTATCTGTCATGATTGCAGGGCCAAATTATTTGTGTGACTAATTATTTAGTCATTTTTATTTGTGAAATGCTAATTTTTTTTATAAAATATGTGAAGGCCTTAAGACTGCACTGAGAGGAAATGCCTTCCGCGCAATAGGTATTTTAGGTGCACCAAGCAACCTAGGTAGCCAAATGGCCTACTTAGGTGGGGGTCCCATGAGGGGGGGCTTAAGCTCTGTGGATTATGATCAAATTTGAAAGAAAAAATAATAGAGGAGTAATAGTCATTTATTTAGTTATTTTTATTTGTCTAATATTAGTCATTTATTTAGTCATTTTTATTTGTTTGATATTAGTCATTTAGTTGTGATTTTACCCGATGACCAAATTAGTCACTTATAAATGACCAAATTAGTCATTTATTTGCCAAATACTACTAGTATTAGTCACGTGAATAAATTTTTTAGTCACATAGTCATTTATTTTCCAAATTCTACTAGTGATATCAACCACTGTAACTCATGGGCGAAGCACTACGATGTGCTCCCAGGCCCATATATGGAGGAGTGTGACCCTAGCCCCGATGGCTCTCCTGTCACAATATGCAAACTCATGTAAATCCTGAAACAAAGAGACCAACAATATTGGTCCCCACGCAAAGCATACTCTTCATCAAACCATCAGCTCCTAGGTGAGCCCCCATGCTAGACTAAAGTATCAGCCACATCGATCTGGTGCCACAAGTCCTAAAATGATAGCTGCAACAACAAAGCAAAATGGTGACACGACGAGCTTGTAATGCTTCAGCTCAATCTAGCCCTTTACAAAGATGATCTCATCTAGGCCCATCACGTTGTAACAAGCATCTCTCCTGGAATCCACATCATAGATGACTCTCTCTCCGTGGATCGACAATTGAAGAATGCACCACACATCCTCCAATGTCACTGTGGCCTCGCCCATCGAAAAGTGAAACAATGACATCTTACTATGTCATCGCTCTACTAACGTTGTCATCATCACCAAGTGTGTCCTCACCGGTGGTGCATATGCAATGTACCAAAGACCAATCGCCACTTGATGCTCTTGGAGCCGCTCATGCATACCAACTAGTCTACCTAGAATGGAGGATTTGTGCTCATGCAAATGAAGAATCTCTACCTCCTCCTACATCAGGAAAGTCATGACGTCAAATTTTATAAAAAATTAGGAGCCTGTTCATAGTTTTCACAATTGAAACAATAATTGCAATGCTATTTGCAATTGTGGCACAGTTTGGAAGTCCCAAATTGTGCTGCTGGAAGCTCTAAACCTCCAAACTCCATCGGCGCAGTGCAGTTTGGATGCGCCTGAATTTGACCCCTAAAACCTAAATTGCAAAGTGGCCCGCAATGGCGCTATATTCATATGCGGCTGAGTTTGGAGTTTGAATCCTAACTCCAAACTGCAACATCACGTCACTATTCACAACGACGTAGTTTAACACCACACAGTGCCAAAATAAAGTTTGCAATGGCGTTAAACAGGACCACTTGACCTAGTTTGACTTCCTAAGCTATTAAATGCACACGAAAAAATGAGATGAAAAGTTAGGACAAGTTGACTCACCGTGGTCCTGCACTGGGAAGCCTTTGATGCACTCGTACTCACTCTGAGACATGTCATGGAAGTTGTCATTGCGCCATCTCTCACAAGGTTCAAAGCTCAAATCACATAAATTTCAAAAGCCTATGTGTGAAAATGAACTGGAAGTGGTCCCCCGAGGCCTATTTAAGCCTGAAAGCTAGGATTTTTTGACCCCGTTTAGCCGTCCAACTAGGATTTGAACCCCCGATCTCATTTTCGCCCAATCGAGGGCTGTTTTGCATCATCTTTTCATGTTTTTGAACTTTTTTGCATCTTGGAGCCTTTTTGGACCGATCAGGCACCTTGTTCTCTTTTTTCACGAGATCACCCATCCGATCTCTCAAGGGGGCAGTATATGGCATGTTTCTTCTCGTCGAGGCAGCAGTGGGGCAATTTTGAAAATTGATTTTTAAAAAATTTTTGATCGAGGTAGTTTATTCTTTGAACCAACACAACGAGTACCTTGCTTCAAAGGGGGGCAAAATGTAGACATGGAAAATATACCTACACACTTGATCCTCATTACTAACATCGTTTCGAATTGAATCATCTTCTTTTCTAGTCATCACCTATCGTCCCTTGATTAAATAAATAAAATTTATCTAATTAAGTTGTCATCTCTTGTTAATTAAATAAATTAATCTTATTTAATTAATCCTCTAATGTCCATTTAGTTAAATAATTCGTTTTATTTAATTAAATCCCTAAGGTCACTCTATTAAATTAAATCAATATTTAATTTAATCTAACATCATCTCTTTTTAATTAAATAAATCAAAATATTTATTTAATTAAATCTAAATCATATTCCTCTCAACTTTGATTTAAATCAATCCAAAAATATAAATCAAATTGTCACATCAACTAATCTCCTTTTAAATTAATCAAATCTTGATTAATTTAAATCTTAATCACCCAAATCCTCTAGATTTTGCAACTTGCTCAATAAATCATTTATTTTGATTTATTAATTCCCCTAATTACTTTCAACATGACATCAAAAGGGAATATTCCTCCAAGTTTGAAAATCCCTCCAAATGGATTTGTCCTTCCAACAAGGCATTCATTTCCTCTTACATGTCCTTGTGCATTGATCCAAGTGGCATTTACGTCATTTCTTTCTCCCTCTAACATGTCATTTCATAAATTTGAAGATCCACCTAATATCATTTATTGTGCACATTCATCAAAATGTGCTCATCCTTCCTCCATTCACATCTTGACAAGTGGCATTTGGGCATTGGATGTTGAATAATCCCAAATTCCTCCATTTTGCTCATTCTTCCATCTTGTTCTTCTATAAATAGAAGGCTCTTCTTCTCATTTTGGATCCACAACTTAGAGAAAAGTTACTATCTTCATATTTCGAGAAAATTCATCCATTTCCATAGCATTTTTCCATCATCATAGCTAGGTTATTGCAGATTTCATCAAGGAAGCACATTGTTCATCATCATCAAGTGGATCAATCTTCATCAAGCTTGCAAAGGATTTGGAAAGGGCCAATTTCCCTATCAAATTGGCACCAATTCCCCCATGGGATTGAGAGTTTTCATGCTTAAATAGGATTTCATAGCTTTTCTTGTTTTGTTCTTCATTTCTTTCCTATTTTGAGCTTTGTTGATGAATTGCATGGGGAATCTTAGTTCTAACTTGCATATGGATCTAATATTGTGTTTGTTTGCTATGTTTGTGCATGTCTAGGATTGGGGTTCACAATTATTTAAGTCATCATATGTCAAGGGATAAGGTGTAAGCCTTCCTTTTGAACTTTGAAACCCCAAAGTTCATAATTTTCCTAAGTCTTGATTCGTCGGTCATTGGTGGTCAGGTTTATTGCTTATTGCTTTCTTACTTTTTTCTAAGGTGTTAAGCCCTCCATTTTCTCCATGATCTCCAAGTCCATCCTTTTCTAAGTATTAATCCTATAGGTATTGGAATTTGGGTTGTTCCCATACCATTTACCTCTTTTTTAGTTAGGATGTAAGCCCTTTTTTTCCTTCCAAAACAAGCTTGGATGAATTAAATCTTCAGGTATCAACCTTCAAGATTTCATCATACCCTTTGTCTTAACTTGTGATAAGGAATAAACCTTCATTCTGACCTCTGACACCGATCTTCAAATATCAGCCTTCGAGCTTTCACCATTCTCTTTGTCTTCATGTTTTGGTAAGACATAAGTCTTCATGTTGATCTTCGATGCCTGACAAGGAAAGCCGAAAGAAATATCACTGACGTTTGAACTTCGAAACAATATCAGGCTTCGCTCTAACATACTAACTCTTTCCTTTCTTCTTGCAAGTAGTATAAGGTAAGGCTTAACCTAGAAGTCCAAATTTTTGTGACTTTTTAGCATTTGCACTGCAAACTTTTGCAATTCTTTAAGACTTGCATTACAATTGCAAAAAACCTTGTTGAGCTAATCCACAGACATCAATGATCAACATGATTACCCTTTGAAATAAATGACAACAATTTCAACAATGTTTTTCCTGCAACTAGGTAATTGGCTATGTCTGCATACCAAGGTGTATGCAGAGATAGGGCTAATAAGTGCTCATCTAGAAATGAATCATCTAAAATATCCTCTTCTGACTTGGTTGGAAATATGGAGAGAAAGTATGCTACCACATTTTATTTTCTTCATTTTTCTACTATGGTAATATCAAACTCTTGAAGTAACAACAACCATCTCACAAGTCTACCCCCAACTACTAGTTTGTTCATCATGTACCTGATTGTTGCATGGTCTATATGGATGAATACAAAATACCCTGTGATGTAGTGCCTAAATTTGTTGATTGCATGGACTACTGCCAACATCTCCTTTTCAGTCACTATGTAATTGAGCTCTACCCCTTGAAGGTTCTTACTAATATAATATATGGAATAATCTAGATTCCCTTCCTTCTATCATAACATAGCTCCAATTGCAAAATCAGAAGCATTAATATGGATATGAGAAGGCAATGCTCAATTTGGTCCTCTTAATACTGGTGTCTTTATAAGTGCCACCTTTAGAGATTTAAAGGAAAGTTGACAAGCAAGTGTCCAATCAAACTCTACATCTTTAGATAATAGAAAAAATCATGGTGTTGCAATATTACAATATTACTAAAATATTGTATAAATCTTTGGTAGTAGCCAACATGGCCAAGGAAGCTTCTGACATCCTTATGTTTTTGAGTTATAGGTAGTGTTGATATTATCTCTATTTTATTTGGGTCTACTTGGATTCCCTTATTGGAAACAAAGTGTCCCAATACTACTCCCTCATTCATCATCATGAAGCATTTCCCATGACTTAGGGACAAGTGGTGATCTTGACATCTCTGTAGCACCTTCTCCAAATTAGCAAGTGCTTCTTCCTAGATATTCCCATAAGTTGTAAAATAATCCATGTAAACCTTCATGGAATCATGAGAAAAGTCTAATAATATGCTCAATGCGACCCTTTGAAAGGTGGCAGGTTCATTTCATAGCCCAAATGACAAGACATAATAAGCATATGTACACCAAGGGTATGTAAAGGTTGTCTTGTCTTGATCTTTTGGGGCTATCTTGATTTGGTTGCATCCACTAAATCCATCCAAGAAGGAAAAGTATTGATTTCCTACTAATGAATCTAGTACATGATCAATGAATGGAAGGGGAAAGTGGTCTTTTCTAGTTGCTACATTCGACTCATGGTAATATACACACACTCTCCATTTCCCTCCCTTCTTAGGTATAATCACTAGTGGAGACAACCACTGACTGTCAGAGATTGGATAGATGAATCTTCCATCCAAATTTTCTTACAATTCTACCTTGATTATGTCACTGACTACTAGATTCAATTCTCCTCTAAGGTTGCCTAACTGGTTTATAGCCATCATTGATGTAAATTTAGTGCATGCATAGGTTTGGATCTATTCCTTTCATATCATGGTAATCGCATGCAAATGTAGCTGTGTGTTCTTGCAACACATTCAATAGTGAAGACTATTATGCAATAGTCAATTAACTGTTTACATTTAATGTCTTCCTTGGTGTAATCTCTAAATTCAAGGATGATGCTTTAACAGATGCTATGTCAAGATCTACTATATTGGGAGTAAAGTTATGTTGCAATAAGGTATGAAAAATTTGAGAAATGCTCATATGTATTGGAAGGGATTATGTTTTACAAAGGGTCTTACAAGTATATTAGACAACCATATTGTTGTGGGTCCCTACCATAGTTGTTCTGCATGATGTTTGTAATCATTTCATCTTCATCTTGTATTTCTAACATGGAACTGTGTTCAATAGTCATTAACATTTGTAATGATTATTGATCTTCCTCATTTAGGGTAGACATACAGTTTGCTTCAAATATAAATGTGGTTGGGCAAGTGGATAGAGGACTAGCTTCTTGGTTACATTTCCATTGGAAATGATCATGTTACCAGACCTACAACATATGAAGGCATCTATAGTAGCCAACCGGGGTCTCCTTAAGATGGGGGGATATACTACAATATTAGCTTTAGGCTGTAACACCATAGAGTTTGTAGGGTACTCCTGTGAGTCTAATTTTATTACCCAGTCTTCTATGATTCCCTTAGGTTTGACTATATACCTATTTGCTAATTGTAACATAATAGGTGTAGGTATGAGATCCATTAGTTGTAATAGTTTCATGGTTTCTTTGGTCATTACATTAATGGATTCCACAAGGTGAATTAAGGTATTCTTAATGAGAGTGCAATTTATTTTGGCATCCATTGCAAGGCTCCCAAGATCTGCATACTTGGGAATAGTTATGTTTCCCAACATAATGTCTGCAAGTTGTCCTAATACATGTAAAATCTAAGGGTCCTTATGTTTCCTGCCTAGCTTTTTGAGGCATAACTCTCTCACTATTTTGGTGTAGATTGGTACTTCCTTGATTTCTTGAATGAGGGGTATCTTAATGCAAACATCTTTGAGTTTTCTCAATAGATCAGTTTTAGCTTGTGAATGATTTTTTTGGACTGTTAATCCCTCAAGGAATGGGGTTTCAGAATTATATTTGTTGGGTTAACTTGATTTGATGCAGTTTCCCTAGGTTTTTTATCCATAGGTTTTATAGGGAGTTCATCATTAGTCAACTCCATGATGTGAGGATATGAAGGCCCAGCTAGCATTTTCCCCGATTTGAGGTGGATATCACTCACCTCAACCCCATAAGTGGGGTATTGTAAGGTATCCTTAGCATAATCCTATTGGAAAGGTTTATTATTTGGGTTAGGTTTAGGTTGTGCAGGAAATTTAGGTGCTCTTGATGGTGTTGGTGCAACTATTGTTGGATTGGGAATTATGGCTTGCTATTGTGGTTGTTGATAATTTAGATTTTGATTTTTCCACTACTAGCATCTTTGCCACTGTGGTGCCCATTGGTTTTGTTGGGGTCGCCATTGGGGATTATAATTTGGTCCTTGGTAATTTTATGGTGGCCACATGCCTTGATATTATTGATTCTAGTTGGAGGTTTGGGGAATTAACCATTGTGAGTTTTGCACATTGGTCCAAGATTAAGGGTTCCAACTTGGGAAGTTTGTATTATTACCTAGAAATGACATATTATAGGTCAAGGGATCTTGGGGCATACCTTGTCTTGGTTTTCATGGTTTGTGTTGAGTGATTGAAAACACTTGACCTTCATCTTCTAGGGCATGGAACTTTGGCTTCCTTTGCTTGTCCTCTGAAATACTGGCCAAATTCTTGCACTTACAATTAATCTTCTTTTGGTGATAGTTTGGATAGTATTCTATGATGGATGCCTCTACTTCTTGCTTTTTCTTGATATGCAGGGTATCCAGTTGTGTGGCCAAATGGCTAATAATGTCCTCCTTCATGTTTGATAGAATATTTCTCATCTCCACCTTGAGACTCCATTGGATGATTTATTGAGAGAGGAGGGTCTCATCTCCCCTTTTCTTCTTGATGAAAGACCTAGAATAGTTTCTACATTCTTTACAAATCTCCTCAAAAGGTAATTGTGAGATGTCCCTTGTCCCAATGAGGTTGAGGGAATCCATACAGTCCTCATGAACTCCCCTTAAGAATAAGTTTCAGGAATTCATTAGAATGCCTATTTTGATGGGATTTCTTGAGGCAGAATTGAAACCTCTCAACATAGTCTTCCAACGATTCATCCTCTTTATGTGACATCTTGAAGTTGTCATTCCTCTTTCTATCTATGCCTTTGGAGTAATCCTAGTATTTCTCCAAGAATTTTTTCTTCATTGTATTCCAATTGGGAACAACATCTCTTTCCAATCCCATGAACCATCTTAGAGTAACATCTTTTAGTGTAGCTGGAAATAATTTGAGTCTGTAAGCATCTGTGGTATAATCATAACTTCAGTATATGACATCAAACTTAAAAATAAAGGTGTCTAGGTATTTGTAACCAACCCATAGAAGACAAGCATGAATGAGGTATGTTCTTCAAGGAAACAACCCTTTCCTAGTTGGTTATAGGGAATTCAAACATTACATGCTTTAGTGGATCTTCTTCTTTAGGGTTTCCCTCATTCTTCTCACTTTGTTCACCAGTATCTTTTGATTTTTCATGTGCTGAGGGGAGAAATATTCCTAGAGTGTCTCACTACCTCTGCATACAATGGCTATGACTCTTTAGATCAACGATTCCTATGCATTGTTAGTAACTCATGTTGTTGTTTGATAGCTAAAACCTAATTAACCTAATTTTGAAAACAAAATTGCTAAAATATGAAAACTTAAAAGGAATTGACAATACATAGGAGAATCCTAAACTTAGCACCATCCCCAATAACAACACAAAAAATGTAGAACCTCTCTAATGTCTAATCAAATTGGTGCTATTAGGTATACGCACAACTCAAAGGATGAATTCCTAACTAAACAATTCATCTTTCACAAGAGGCTGCATTTAATTATCAACCAGGGACTCATAAACTTTAGACAATGTTGGCATAATATATGCATTCATGGACTCTACACACATCCTACACCAATATAGTATAGGAAATTACACATGTTCAAAAGACTACAAAAGCTAGAAAATGAAATGAATTGCTAAATAAAAAAATAAGGGAAAATAAATATAAATTGTGACCTTATGCTATGGGTACCTAACACTCAAGACTGTAACTGTGAACTATTAAAAACTAATTCCTAGTTGATTCCTCCAGAGTACGAAACCAACATGAAGCTACAAAATTCAATCCAAAACTACAAAATGACATTCATGAATTAGAACACATGAATTTAACTAAAAACTACTTAACTAACTTCAACAATGCATCATTTAATCTAACAACAAGAAATGAAGTAGATTAGCAATACCTTAAGTGGCCCTTGCTTGAGTTGTTTCTTCCACAGAAGTTGTCAACACCTACTTACTCAACAATTCATGATGTCAAGTAATTCTCTTTATTGCATATAAATACTAAACCCTTACATAAAATCCAAAAAGAATTTGTTGAAGATTTCTTATTCAATTACACATATCTATTGCTATAACTTATAATAGATAAAAACTAGCTTATAAACTTGATCAATTAACAACTAGAGCAACTATTAGCAACTATATTTACCCCTCAACAACAAATCCCACTTTTTAGGGTCTGTGAAGAGTTTCATTCTTCTAGGACTTAAAACAACCTCATAAAGTAGTTGTCCACTCTCCCTCAAAGATAGGAAGAGGACTTAGTCTAATAATAGAAAACAAACACTATGATGCAAGAGTAGAGAAACTAATTTAGAACCCTAGGCCTAATAGTTAAATTACATGACAAACACGTGTTCCTGAGGACAATCATGTCATAAATTAATGCCACTAAGAACAAACTCCTTATCCTCTTGGTGGTCATATTCGGTGAGAAAAAGTATGATGTGGTGACTCATGGATGATCATTAAATGATCACCTTCGTTCTCTTCTTGATTTTTGAGTATTTTCCTTCGTTTCCTCACTTTTTCTTGCTGAGAATCCATTCCTTTGACTTATTTCCATGCTTTTGACTTATTTCCACACCTTTGACTAGAATCTTCGCTTTTGTTTTTGATCTTTTTCTTGAAAATATCACCTTTGATCAGAAAGTTGGCTTTTGTTTGTTTCAAGTTCGGAAAGCTCACCTTTGACATATATCCTTGCCTTAAAACGATTGCAGGTTGGCCTTAGAAATATCATGTTTGACATTGTGGGTTTAAAATGATTGTAGGTTGGCCTTAGAGTACTGCAACTAAGGTAGAGACATCCTCAACATTTGTTCGATCCTATTGTTTGTTTCGGTTTATTGGAGTGAGAGTTTCTCGATGTTGTGGGACTACATTACATTTGTTATATGCCTTCTATCAAGACCCATACTACTATGATGACTACACTCATGGAATAGTGGAATTCAAAGACATCCTCGTTTCACCTGCCTACAAGAGAGGCAATCGTCACTCTTGAGGATGTATGGAGGATACTTTGTCTTCCTATTCATGGGGAGCTGGTTACTTATCATATTCGACATGGTACTCGTGCCATTTAGTGGGTGTTAGATGTTCGACACTTGGCGGTACATCAATCAGATATTGATCTGTCTAAGTTTTCTAATAGTGCAGATCCTATCATGCTTGTCTTATGTGGTTTGATTTCAAGACTCATTGTTCCTGATAGCCAAGGTTGACAGTTTCTCATAGGTTGGGGTGTGTGTATTGAGAGTATGCTTGAGCATGGTATGAGGTATGCTTGGGGTCCATGTCTTCTCGCCCACTTGTATAGAGATATGCATGAGGTCGTGTATCGGGGCAGGAAATCTATTTCCGTAGGTGTTTCCCTCTTGCATGTCTGGGCGTGGGAGCATATTGTAGTTACTCGGTTGGATGGGATACAAAATCATCACCCTGATGATCCATACTCCTATCATTATGGGAATTTTATGCACTATACCTTTCCTAGGGATCTTCCTTATTGGCGTTGAGTTTTCAATGATATGCCCTGTTTTGTGTGGAGACCTTATTTGGGGTGTGATGCTTGGCCAGAGGATTCAGATCACCTTGTCTATTTTTGACAGACCTGTTGGTTGCTTGGTCTTTTTGATCTTGTGCTAGAATGTTATTTACCAAACTGAGTATGTCGTCAATTTGGGGAGAGACAAGGCCAAGTTCCTAATACTTATGAGGCTCGTTTTGGTCAGACGACTTGAGAGGTTCATGTATGGGGTCTCTAGCTAGATATAGATATTACCATTACTAAGTTTAGAGCACTTTCCCCAGTTGGTTGGGGTTGGCTGATTGGTCCAACATATCCAAGTACCTATCATGACTGTGATGAGTGATGGGCTTGTTGCAGGCCATTGAGACTCAATGTTCTTAGGGGTGACCCTGCTTTAGGCAGATCAGGCATTATAGGCCATCATAGGGGAGAAACAATGTATCGAGGTCCTTACAGAGTAGTTTGATAGAGCTCATGATAGAGCTCATCATGATGGGGCCTAGGGTGATCAAGATGAGCAACTACCTCAGGTGTAGGGTCATAAGAAGGTTTTGGGTCCTCCTCCACCAGCTAGGGATGATGACATACTACTAGCTCAGATGACTGCTGCCAAAGATGCAGAGATAGCGAGACGACAAGGTGTAGAGGCTCAAATAGATATTTTGAGAGCTGAGCAAGATAGTGAGAGTGTTCGATGGCATGTTGTAGAGGCTTTTGTATAGTTGGTGACAATAGAGAGAGATGCTCTCAAGGCAGAGCATGATCATTATTTGTAGAGGTCTACCTACTATCAAAATTTATATGAGTATGTTGTTCCGAGGGGCACTCGACATCCACGGTTTGGAGAGCCTAGTTCTATGGGTGGTGATGGTGCAGTTGGCAGTACAGATGGTGGTGTAGGTGATCAGTTTGTGAGACAGCCAAATCGTTTTGGTGATCTATAGGGTTATGTCCTTCCTATTGGAGTCTTACTTTTGTACTTGATCTTCATGTTGTTCATTGCTTAGAGGCATTTTGTAGACATGTTTTTGGTATGTATATATTCATCGTCCTAGTCGAGGCGTCATATAGATATTATGATTTTGTATATCCTATCACACTGATGGTGTACTCTCTTTTTTTATGATGATATATATGGTATATACCTTCTTCAATTCATTCTCGTTTTATGCCCATGTGATGATATATGATGATGCATGTTTATATATAGTGTTGATATGAATGAATGCCTCATACATGATGTGTATTGATGATACTGTGGATGTAGAATGATACTAATGATATTGCTATGCAGATTTCACTTAGAAGAAATGTTTATTTTGATAGAAAAATGATGTTAATTAGAGGAAATATTGATGATGGATAGAAATGTGATGTTAATTTAGAAGAAATATTGATGATGGATACAAATGTGATGTTAATTTAGAGGAAATATTGATGATGGATAGAAATGTGATGTTAATTTAGAAGAAATATTGATGATGGATAGAAATGTGATGTTTGTTAGTAGTTGATGAGTTGCTTTTGCTTTACTTTAGAGACTTTGTAGTTTGAACAATCCTTTTTTATATAGAAAATAAATACAATGCACCAAGGTTTTAATGACCAAGGTGACTTTGTATCTATTGCATGGAATTTGAATCTACAAACATGGAGTATTCTTGCTCATACTAGACATACAAAAACCATGTTAGAGTGTATGGGTGAGAAGCTTTAAAAACATGGCGGACCCGTAACACAAGAGGTATTAAGAACCTAACATGTCACTGTTACACGAAATGTTCCAAAGACGACTTCCACACATAGAAAACAAGTATTTTCCATGGTAGTATAACAAGACTATCCACAAACAAAAAATCGAAATGACGCTCAATTGCCGCCATTCCTTCTCTAAATCCTTATGGACATCCTTGAGAGATTCTGGGAATGATTCAATAATGTAAATCACAAAAATAAGACAAACAAAAAGATAAAACAATGCTATTTTATCGCTTTCCATATCTGTTTGGGGTGGGTCTATTTACCCAATATTGATCTTGTCTATCGTAGGAATAGATCCGTTAAGACATATCTTAGAATGTTGTTGGGTCTTGTCAAAAAGATATGTATTTGATACTTGGATTTGTTTTAGTTCATTTTACGATCAAATTCTTCTGTGATTGTCTGCTTGAAGGTTCCAACTTTTGATGTTTTCTTTGTTTGTTTTGTTTTTTTTTTGTCAAAGGGTGAATGTGATGTTTTGTTTATTATGGATGATGCTTAATTGCGAATTGTGATGGCGAACATGGGTCTTTTTTCTATTTTCCTAAGTTTTATGATGCTATTTTTGTTGTTTTTTTGGGACTAACCTAGGACCTCGGGGGCTCATCAAAGATAAGCCTTTCCTACATTGTACACGCAAAGGCTCGTAGTTCGCTTGGTTTGAGTGTTTTTGACCTTTTATGTTTTGTGAATGTTTTTGGATTTTGTGTTTTTGACTAAGTTGAAACAAAGCATGTTGGAAACCTAGGGGAATGACCTAGGGTCTAAGGGGATAATAATCCTTTCCTACATTGTACATGCAGAGACCACGTAGTTCATCCGTTTGACTCAAAGCATAAATTGTTTTTTGGGTAAACAACATTGATAATCTGGATTGATATTCCACTTCTGTGTCTAGAGGATATGTTTCAGGAAATCTACTTGAACTAGTTGTGAGGTTCAAGAAAATGTTGATATCTTATATTTTTTGAGTGAAGGAATAACCCCACGATGTTTTATTTTTGATTTTTTTCAAATGTTTTTGTTCTTTTTTTGTTTTCTAGATGTTTTTGATCTTTTGTATTTTGATATTTTTATCTTTTGTTGTTTTTTTTCCATGATAGGATATTCAAAGATCTAATCCATGACCAACCTTTTGAAACTGCCCCCAGTTGTAGACAAGAAGACTTTCCTTAATCAGTGACAAGCCATGGTTGGATACACTGTTTTATTATGAAATGAATGGGTGGATGTTGTGGATAGTACCGATAGATAATGATGCAAGTTTTATTCAAACATAGTGCATGTTTGCAAGGTTTTCACTATGGTACCTATTCTAAGAGCACCACAAAGTGGTTTTCACTCAGAGAATGTTTTATTTCTCATTACTATTTTTCTGTATTTGATTTTTTTGTATTTTTTTTTTGTATTTTTTTGTATTTTTACCCTTTTTCCTAGGGTATTCTGACATGCTTCATGTGTAGAACTTCTTCACGTGGTTGTTGTTCAGTGGTTCAACTAAAGGTTCTCCTTTAGGAGTAGCTAACTGATATGCCCTAAAGCCGTAGCTTGTTGTGATGACAAACATGCCTAACCAGTTGGGTTCAAATTTTCCTTTGCCATCCTGATTTAGTTGTACTTTTTGATTCTCTTTGAGGACTAATTCACCAACTTGAAAGTTCTTGTCCTTGATCATTTTTTCATAGTACCGTTTGAGCCAATTTTGATAAACCTATAGATGGTTTAATGTGCTCAAATGTCTTTCATCTAGGAGTTCTAATTCATTAAGCTTGGATACACTGTATTCTTCGTTGCTGACCATTCCTTTTAGTGAAACTCGCAATGAAGGGATTTTGACCTCAATAGGAAAGGCGGCCTCTGACCCGTAGACCAAGGAAAATGTTGTGGCACCAATAGGCGTGCAAATTCTAGTTTGGTAGGCCCATAAGGTTGGGTTTAGCTACAAATTCCAATCATGGTTGGCTTCATTAATAGTCTTTTTGAATATTTTCAGTATGGTTTTGTTAGATACCTCAGCTTGACCATTTCCTTGGGGGTAATAGGGTGTGGAGAATCGATGGTGGATAGAAAATTGGGAATAGAGCTCTTGGACATCCTGATTTTTGAATGGGGTTCCATTGTCTGTTATTATTGTTTGTGGAATTCCATACCTACATATGAGATAATTCAAAATGAATTTTGATATCTTTTTGTCAGTGATATAGGTTAATGGAATTGCCTCTATCCATTTAGTGAAGTACTATATTGCTGTGATAGTGAATTTGTGCCCATCGGATGAAGCGGGTGATATCTTGCCTACCAGATCTAATCCCCATTGTGAGAAAGGTCATGGTGTAGTTATAGGTCTCAATTCCTGTGCTAGTGCATGAACCAGGTCATTGTGTCGCTGACATTATCGACACTTTCTAGAATACTGTATGCATTCCTATTCCATGGAGGGCCAGTAGTATCCTGTTCTGAACAATTTCTAGACTAGGTTAAGTACACCAATGTGGGATCCACAAATACCTTTGTGAACCTCTTGTAAGGATGTTTGTGCTTCTTCTATTTCAAGGCACTGGAGTAACATACCATCTAGACTACGATGGCATAGGGCATCTCCTAAGATGGTAAAACGGGAAGTTCTATAGGTGAAGGTTTTCTTTTGGGTGGTCATTAAGTCAATGGGTATGGTACCATGTTGGATGTATTCAAATGTATCTTGGTACCACGAGGAGTTAGGACCAACAACAACACATACTAATTTGTATTTTGGGATGTTGAATGCTAGTACCAACAATTGTTCCACGAGGAACTCACTTAGGCACGTTATGTGGAATATCAAGTAGTAAGCCTATTGTTGCCTTGCATCGACAACTTTGTTATTGATTCGAGGAATTTTCTCAAAGGTTATTCTGATGAAGTATTCCTTGAAGCTATCCACCATCCTTTTATATGGAAACAATTTTTAATCTTTTATCTGGTACTCATCGTTCACTTGTTTGATCACTAGTTGAGAGTCTTTGAAGACATGTAGCTCTTTTATTCTATATTCAATAACCATTTTTAACCCTGTGAGAAGAGCTTCATATTCTAAGATGTTGTTCATGCATGGGAATGCAATTTTGTAGGCCTTGGGTATACTATCTCCATGTGGTGTGAGAAATAGAATACTGGCTCTAGATCCATGTTGAGTATGGGACCCATCAAAGTATAGATTCCATTGGTCTATCTATTTTGTTATTAGGATACTCTCATTTGGAAAGTACACTATGAGAGTTTTATGATCATCTAAGGGTGATTCGGCCAGTTGGTCTACTATAATTTGTCCCTTGATAGCTCACCTATCCACATACTCTATATAAAACTCACTTGATCATTACCCATTTGGCTATTCAGCCTGTTAGGGTTGCCTTTTCTAGTAAGTACTTGAGTGGGTCTACCTTAGAAATCAGCTTGACCTTTTTGTTCAAGATGTGGTGTCTCAGGTTTTGCATTGAAAACACAACTAAGAGACATGCTCTTTCAATGGGTGAGTAGTTTAGTTCATAGCCCACTAGTGTTCTTCTGATATAGTAGATCGTCCTTTCTTTATTGTTATCATCTAGTTGGGCCAAGAGAGCTCCCAGTGTTGCTTGTGTGGTAGACACATAAAGTATCATTTCCTTTTCTAGGATAGGTGGCATGAGTACAAGAGTAAGTAGGTACTCCTTGACTTGTTGGAATGCTTGGTCACATCTCCCATCCCACTTGAAGGTGATGTATTTGTGTAGGAGATGAGTGAAAGGGTGACATTTGTCCACCAATTGTGTGATAAATTACCTGATGGATTGTAGCTTCCCTTGTAGGCTCCTCAACTATTTCAGTGTTTTTGGTGGAGGCATCTCCATTATTTCTTTTACTTTGGCCGAATCTACTTCAATCCCTCTTCTTGATACTATGTAACCCAACAAATTTCTAGATGTTACTTGAATACACATTTCTTAGGATTGAGTCTCAAATTGTACTATTCAAGACAATCAAATACCTTGGCTAGATTTTTCAAGTGGTCTGCTCTTTTGACTGACTTTGCTAGAATGTCGTCCACATAGTCCTCCATGATTATGTGTATCATATCATGAAATATGGTTGTCATTCCTCTTTGATATGTCGCTCCTGCATTCTTTCGACCAAAGGGCATTACATTCCAACAAAATTTTCCCCAAGCACAAGTAAATGGTGTTTTGTGTTGGTCATCTAAAGAGATCTTTATTTGGTTGTATCTGGAGAAACCATTCATTAAGGATAGCATCTCATGCCATGTCGTTAGATCTACAATCATGTTGATACTTAGCAATGGAAAGTCATCCTTTGGATAGGCTTTGTTCAAGTCTCTGAAGTTTGTGCATATCCTTATACCCCTAGTAGGTTTGGACACTGGTACTAGATTTGATATCCATTGTGGATAGTTGATGGGTCTTATGAAACCCACATCTAGTAGTTTCTTTAGCTCTACCTTTACCAATAATGCTATATGTGGATGCATTTTTCTGAGTTTTTGCTTGATAGGATTTTCTCTAGGGATTACAACTAGATGATATACCACTAATTTTGGATCTAGTCCAGGCATTTCAGCATAGGTCCTTGCAAAATTTATCTTTTGGGCATTGATGAAAGTTGTGAAGTTGTCCTTTTCTTCTGGGTCCAGTGATGCAGCATGGTAGGTTATCTTCAGTTCTTATGTTGTGCCAACATTTATGGGTTCTGCTTCTTCTACTAACAGTGTAGATATTTCCTAATATTCTGATATGGGGAGATTGAATCTTCCATCCTGGGGTGCCTCTGAGAGGTTTTCACCTTCATATGCATCCTTTATTTTCCTCTTTTCTAGATCCGCTAGAGCCACAAGGTGGTTTTCTCTAGGGGGTCGTATTTTTATGTTCTTTCTTTAATTTTTGATATTGGAAGATTCAATCTCTCCACCAAAGTATGCCTCTTGTTCAAGTTCCATGATAAATCCTACTTTGTGGTCTCCTATTGGCATGTCTGTTTGAAGTCCCATGAACTCCATGATTGCCTCATCGTTTTGGAATTGATCCAACACAGGTGTATGTTGTTGATCCTAATCTATGAGTTGCGAGTACTAGAGTGGGAGGTTATCATCTTGATCTACAAATCCTATGGAAGTGGATGAAAGGGTGAGTATGGCTTGGGTATCTTTTTCCCACAGAGTGTCTAGGTCATCATTGCTAGAAGTGGGAGAATCATATCCGGTGATGAAGGAAGGATAATCCCATTCGTATTCATTAGAGTCTTTATCAGAATTGTAGTAGATGTTGGGAATGGTTTGAATATGTTGGAGAAGGAACCTATCAATGCTAAAGTTATCAAATAAGTCTTCAACGAGTAAATCATTATCTACGGTATGATAGGTATCCAGTGCCTTAACACTAGCAGAAGTTTCTTGCTTCTTCTAAGAGGTTCGTCTAGTTTTTGAAATAACCACATCTTTTGGCTTATAACCTAGCCCCATATTCTTCTTCCTTTGTTCTACTATGATAGGCTCTGACCAGCCTTGTTTGTGTATCCCAAGGCTGCCCTTTCCATTATATCTCATCTATTTAATTAATTGATAACCTCTAGTGTTAGGGTCAATTAAAATGGGTTGTGGCTTTTCTAGTTCTTCTTGGTCCTCCTTGTAGATCATAGATGACAAGTCCTCCTCGAATATTTCTTCATCTTGCATGTCTCCCCGCCTAGTGAAGATATTGGGCTTGGAAATCATTTTCACTATCTTGATCTATTTTGGAACTCCATATACTCTGGGTGTTGGTGGAAACATGTCGATGCAAAATGCTTGGTTGAAATAGTAATTCCCATTACCCTCTTCAAGTACCTAAATCTTAGCTTCCAATTTTGGTTGGTCACTTGAGGTGTTCTTGGTTGAGGTTGATGGAAGTGTGGAAGGGTCAACATAAGAAAAGGAGTAGAATGCTATGTCATTGCTAGGCACACATTGGATTTTATTATATTTCTCCTCTAACTTGGCACAGAAATGAAAAGGCTCAGGATCAACATATACTGTTACCTCTTTTCCTTCATGGGGGAACTTTAGGCATTGATGAAAAGTGGAAGGGACTACTTGTAATGCATGGATCTAAGGGCATCCCAGGAGGAGGTTGTATGGAAACTCAAGGTCCAGTACCTGACAAGTGGTTTCTGTTAGGGCCGACCCTATTTGCACTGGTAACCTAACCGTTCCCTCAAAATTTCTTTCAAGGTCATCGTAGGCCCTTATCGTGATACTCTTTACTTTGTCAATCACATCATTAGAATATCCAAATTGTTTAACAAATTTTAAGGTAAATATGTTTAAAACTACACCATTATCTATCAATATCCGTTTGACCATGGTTTTATGAATACCAACCTCTATGTAGAGGGCTTGGTTGTGAAATGTTCTTTGGGGTAGATATTTCTTAGAAAAGATTAAATGATTACTTGTTGTGATCTTAACAACCATTTCTTGGAACTAACTAGGATTGAGGTCATTAGGGATTGTTGTTTCTAATGCCTTTTCAAGTATTTCCCTATTGGCAAGTGATAGTTTTAACAACTCCAATATTGAGATTAGGGCAAGTGTTTTCTTTAATTGTTCCACAATACTGTAGTCATTTGGTGACTTGATTGCAGGTTTGGGTGGGACTCCTTGAATTGTAACCCTTCCTTGGTAGGTGGTTATGTTACAGTTATTGTCTCCACCTCATAGAGTTAGTACATTTTCCCTATTATCATCAGCTTGTGAGAGTGTTCCTAAAACTGTGTCCCCATATGTGTAATTGGTGTTATGGTACTCTTGTTTATTTCCTTTGGTATGGTTCAAGATTGGATTTGAGTATATTTTCATGTCCTTATTCCCAAGATGATGTTTGAAATCTACCTCTCCTTTGTCTATTAAATCTTGGATAAGGTGCTTGAGTCTCATCCAATTTTTTGTGGTGTGTCCTTTGATCATATGGAAGTCGCACAAGTCCTTCCCATTATACCACGGTGTTTTCAAACTAGGTTCCTCATAGTTTGGACAATCATTAGTTTTGAGGAGGTTTTGTTGTACTAGTTTGCACATGACCATTTCTAGTGACTTCCCTAGTACTGTGAATTTCCTTCTTGGTTATCATACTACCTTTGTTGCCCTCCCTAATTTGTTTGTTGGTTCATAACCTGATTGTTCTTGGGATAGGTATTTTGGTTATTTTGCGCATTCTTTAGAACATATCTTGTTTTTGCTACCTGTGGTTTGTTTTGAACTATTTTTTGTGCCTACCATAATGTTCTAGCATCAACCACTCCATCATTTGTGACAATTTTTTTTTTAGCCCAAGCTTTAGGTTTCTCTTTCAAACTAGACAGACTGTCTTTTGAGCTGTTTGATTTAAGGGCACCTCTTGCAATGAGGGCTCTCTCAATATTCAATCCCTTCTCAACAGTTTCTTCAAAGTCTACTAGACATAACATTGTGAGTTGGTAATTAATCTCAAGTAAGACGTTGGTAATGAATATGTCCACTAATTCCTTATCGAGAATGAGCCATTTACATCTACTAGCCTTGTGTCTCCATCATTATAGGTAGGAGATAAAATATTCTCCTTGATTTTGTTTGATCGTGGACAAGCTTGTGATGGTGACATCTTGCTCAATTTTGAAGGAGAAGTGACTTATGAATTTGGTAGACAGTTCATCGAAGGTTTTGATTGCCAGTGTCAAACGAGTGAACCACTCCATAGCATGGCTTGTAAGGCTGCATGGAAATAGTCTCATGAGGTATGAGTCATTGTGTCATACTTCCATGCATGATACAAAGAAATACCATATATTCTCTACTGGGTCCCCTCTTCCTTTGTATTTGTCTTCAAACCTGGGTATTTCAAAAAAAATCAAAAAGGGTATTGTAGTGAAAAATTGATTGAATGGGAATGGGAATATCTCTTGGATAGTATAGATTTTTTTTTGTTTTCTAGCTTGCATGCCTGCTACTTGTTGGGTGACAACCTCTAGCATTATTTCCATGTCTATTTTTGGCACATTTGTTTTCGATTTCTGTGTATAATAGCCTTGTTGTCTCACCATGTTTGGATTGTATATCGAGTATTGTGAAGGTATGAGACCTTGGCAACTTTTTTGGGAGTAGAATGGGTTAGGTCCATGATGGGTGTAAGGAGGGTTAGCTCCTTCTTGTTGAGATGAAATTTATTGAAGGTTACCTTGTTGATGCGTTATTAGGACACCTTGTTGGTAGGGCGACTGAAGAAGGGAACTCTATGTCACACCTTATTGTTGGGCATGACTAAATTGAAGGTTACCTTGTTGATGTGTTATTGGGACACCTTGTTGGTAGGACAACTAAAGAAGGGTGCTCTGTGGCACACCTTGTTGTTGGGCAGGACTAAACTAAAGGTTACCCTATTGATGCATTATTGGGACACCCTCTTGATGGGTCAACTAAAAAAGGGTGCTTTGTGGCACACCTTGCTGTTGGGCAAGACTAAGATGAAGGTTACCCTATTGATGCATTATTGGGATACCTTGTTGATGGGTTGAATGTAGAAAGTTTGTTCTATGGCACACCTTGCTATTGGGTTGGACTAAACTGAAGGTTACCCTGTTGATGTGTTATCGGGACACCTTGTTGATGGGATGAATATAGAAGGGTGTTCCATGGCACACCTTGTTGTTGGGCTAGACTAAACTGAAGGTTACCCTGTTGATGTTCTATTGGGACACCTTGTTGGTGGGTTGACTAAAAAAGGGTGCTCTATGGAATACCTTGCTGCTAGTATTGTTGGTTCAGAAGGGGACCATGTGGTCCACCTTTTTGGTGGTATTGATTTTTCAGAGGGGGACCTTGTGTTCCACTCTAGTGAAGGTATTGACTGTTTAGAGGGGGACCTTGTGTTCCACCCTGTTGAAGGTATTGTCTATTTGGAGGGGTACCTTGTGTTCCACCCTGTTGAAGGTATTGAATGTTTGGAGATGGGTCAATATTTGAAGTATTTTGAGGTATATACTATCTAGGAGGAGGATTATTGTTCGGTGGTTCATACTATGATGGTCCTCCTTGATATAGTTGTGCCATTGCTACTTGTTCAACCTGAGTTGGTTTTCTGAATAAGAGGTTCTCTTTGCATTGACCATTGTTTTGTGAGAACATAGGTGGCATGTTTGGAATCTCTAGAGATCTATCTTACAACTGAGTTATCCCCTAAGGGAATAAGGTTGGAATCCTTGAGAGCTTATATATTGAAATCCATCGATAATTTAGCACCATGTTGTGCTAACTTGAAGAAATAGGAGTTTGGATCCTTTCTCAACAGCCTGTCAATTACTTTAAGAACCTTGGGGTTGTTGGAATGTTTAAATAATTCATCCTCTTTTATTTCTTCCTATGTGTCTACCTCCTCTATAAATGCTTTTTTTGGGTCTTGGTTGTTTTGTTCAATTACCTCCTTCTGTTTGCAATTTAGTTCCTCTTCACTGAAGGTATTTTTGTACATAGGACTCTTCTATGGTGTTTCAAGATCACTTGGCCTATAGCCCCAAGGGCTACTTTCATCATTTATGGAATTGGTTGGTGGGATGCTAGTGTTGGTTTTGTTTGCTTCCATTTTCTTTCTGTGTTGTGACCTCGTGGTTGTCATAAATAACTACCAAGATTTTGTGATTTTTTTCCTGACTCATATTCTATAGAAAAGATGTGGCCTATTGGTACAAAGTGATAATAGAAGTGATCTAGCCAGTTTTGATGGTTGCGATATCTCCTTGAGAAGAAACCTTTGGAAAAAAAATTGTAGGGTGATTCTTTGTGAGCCTAAGTATAGATTTTTCTTAAGGATCTTGCTCTTTCCATACCTAAGGAAAATTTGCTTGCCAAAAAGTAGAAGGGATGTATATTTATTGCCACATAGGTGGTGGTAATATAGGTCTTCTAGCTGCTATGTCTTATTTCTCTTCTTCTTCATCTAAGATGATGGATGCGGTGAGAAATTGGTGTGGTGTTTCATTTTTCTTAAATATGAAAGTTCTCAAGCTGCTTATGATGTTAGTTTGGGAACCTTCAATATATGTGTTACCTAGTTGAAAGATTGGTGCTACAAGGTCTAGTTGTTGAACGAGAATTGTAGGTCACCAGATGGTCATAAGGTGTGATGGTGTTTTGGGATGTTATGGTGTTCAATACCCTATCATAAGGTCACTCAATTTATATTTCTAAGAGGATCATACCTATTGTCATGCGGGGGGTAGTAATACAGGTCTTCCGACTACTATGTTTTCTTTTTCCTCCTCTTTGTTTAAGATGATTGATGTGGTGAGAAATTGGTGGGGTGTTTCATTTTTCTCAAATATAAAGGTTCTCAAACTGCTTATGATGTTAGTGTGGGCACCTTCAATGTGCATGAGACTAGATTGAATAATAAGTGCTACAAGTCCTGGTTGTTGAACAGGAGTTGTGGGTCACCAAATGGTCATAAGGTGTGGTGGTGTTTTGGGGTGGTTTGCTATGAAACTCAAAAACCCTAAGGCTTGAGTGTTGCTTTGGAATGTGGCTACTTTTTGGAAATTAAAATGTTGAAGAACTAGGGTCGATATTCCACTTTCTAGTCTAGAGGATATGTTGTGGGAAAGATACTTGAACTATCTATGAGTTCCAAGTAACTATTGATATCATAGAATTTTTGAGTGAAGGAATGATCCTAATGTTTTGTTGGATTTTTATTTCAAATAAGTAGTATGGGAATAATGGACGAGAGACTTTGTGACCAATATGATTTTCCAAATGTTTTGTTCAAACAATGACCTTTATAAACAACTTCAGTTTGTTTTCCCCTGGGTGTTTTAGCAAAAATACTGTGAGCTCGAATGGAAATTTGTAACCTCTGTGTGTTTGTTTTCTCTGTGTTCTTGAATATGGAAAATGATATAATAGCACTGGACTGACTCAAAAACATGGAATTTATGTGACCTGAATGTCTATAGATCAAGTTGTGAAATCACAACACCCAAGCCATAGTTTACCCAATGTTTATTTTGGTTAAGGTAACCTAAAATAAAAGCAAAAAATTTCATAAACCTTTAAGGATAAATCCCTCCAAGGAGTGAAAAACATAAGGCTTCTTTCACAAGTATACACTAAATCAAAGGGTTTTTGATTTGACCAACCTATTCAATATTTTTTTTGATGTGTTCCTCTTCTTTAAATCAAACAAAAAAATTTATGTCACAATTTTTTTTGAATGTAATTGGGAAAGTTTAACATTAACAAGCAATTACAACCCTAATGGAGAGAAACCATCCTCTTAGGCGGGCTTTCCTCATGCTCTGAAGAGATGATTTTACATGTGACTTATGGCACGGGCCTATAGTCAGACATGGCAAGTAGCTTCTCGGAAGAAAATTCCGATGCACCACTTTCAAATAATTTTTTGGACAATAGGGTGGATTCTAAAACAATTGGCTCTTAGTCATGTTCTAGGGATATTATTTTCGAGCACCTACACATGCAACATTTTGTTCAATTAAGAACCTTCTAGCCCTTGTGGGTTTTTATGCATCACGAGGATACTAAGGAAGAATACATTGGTATAGGACATCCGCACCCGATGAGTGATGAACTTTCCTCACACTCACAAAATATTTATATAGAGGTCCAGAATGAAAGTACCACTTGGGTCACCTATGAGTTCTCCAGGGCGAGATGTGTCTCAATAGGCAGGCCCTCTACAAAGGTATGCTTGAAAAAAGTGCAAAGCTCAAAATTTCCTTGCTCACCCAAGATCAACAAAAGGTGCGATGGGAGAAGAAAAATATTTAGCAAGTTACCAATCAATGAATACACAACATAAAATTCATAGAAAATTGATTCATTTTAAACACCTTGAGTAGTGTTATCCCCAAAAAAATATGAATAACATAAACAAAATGTTCTTTTTATTTTTGCACCAATTAAATTGTTTAGGACATCAAGTAGTTAAGATAGCAATGGTGTGAAAACAACAAAAGTAGTTTGTTCATTTTAAGCCCCAAAATTTAAGTGTTTCTAAGAGAATTAGGCTGGGCCCTATCTTGGTCAACAAATGTAAAACATGCGTGCGTCAACAAAATGAAAAACGTTTGTGCTATTTTTATGCACCAAATTCAAAGGTTCCTAATTATGAAAACATGAAATGCATTCATTTTTAGAACCCAAAATTGAAGTGTTTTTGTTCTTTTTATGAGCACAAAATGAGAGTTCCTATTTTAGAAAGCTTAAAATTGGTTCATTTTAGCAACACCAAATCAAAAGTGAGTTTGTTGTTCATTGTAATACACCAAAAGAAAGTTCCTAACTTAGAAAAGCTTCAAATTTGTTCAATTTTAAATAGCACCAAAATCAAATGTGAGAGTTGTTGTTGTTCATTTTAGAGCACCAAAAGAAAGTTCCTAACTTAAAAAAGCTTCAAATTGGTTCATTTTGAAACACCAAAATCAAATATGAGAGTTCATGAAAGTTTTTCCTAAGTTAAAAAAAGCTTCAAATTGGTTCATTTTAAAACACCAAAATCAAATATGAGAGTTGTTGTTACTCATTTTAATGCACCAAAAGAAAGTTTTTCCTAAGTTAAAAAAATGATGGTGGCTCAAAAAATCTTGGACCAATTGTCTTCCCTGCACAAAACAAGTTAATATGTTTCAAATCTTGCATAAAAATCCATTAATTCTTGCAAAACAAGCAAAATGTTAGCAAGAAGGTTCATTACAATAGTGCAGTCCTAATCTGTGCAATTGTCTTCTAGAGCAAATGCTCAAAAAATAAATCAAATGCTCAGAATTTTTTTGCAAATGCTTAGTTCCAGAAACAAATGACCAGATCTTTTGTGCAGGTAAAAACCCAAAAAATTGCAAAAGTGTACTTTTTAGTGCAAAAGTGCAGTTTTTAGTGCAAAAGCGCAATTCCCATGGCAAAGGTGAGCTTTCTATGGTAAATGCTTTGAAATTTCATTAGTCAAAAGCGAGCATTTGTTGGGCAGTGCGCGAAACTTCTCCAAAAAGTTCCCAAAATCCTGTAACTTCAAATTTGCTCATAAAAATGTTAATAATGAGGACCTAGGTCCACCGAGCGTGCCAAAATGTGTGAGGGGGAAATAATCCATTATAATGCAAAGCAAGATCAAGATTGAAAATTGAAATTATAATCTATCTAATCCAAAAACTCTTAATCTATTCCTATTCCATCACTCATGAAATGAACAATCTAACTTATTTGAACTTACAAAATGAAATCCTAAGATTAACACAATGAATTCAAAAGCAAAGGAGAGATTACCATCGCATGTTGGAGTGTATTTTCTTGATGTTGGGTTGTTCGTATCACTACAAAGCCTCCATTGTTCGTGTGCAAAAGCTTGATGAACGGTACTTGGTTGATCGAAAAAGGTTGAAGCTCTATCAATGGTGATTGCAACAACACTTTGTTGCAAAAGTATGTTGATTCTTTGATCCATATTTGTGAGGAGAGAGGTTTGTTATATAGGAAATGAGATTTCAAATTGATGATCAGGTTCACATTGGAGAATATCCAGATCAGCGGTCAACATGTGTTGGGAAGATTTAGACATGAGAAGATTGTGCAAAGTTGATTGCACAATTAGGTTGATTGAAGAATAGATTGGCTATTTAGGGTTTTAGATTGATTAGTCAACAATTGATTGATCAGTTAACAATTCGATTGATTTTAGTTAGGAAATAGATGGTTAAGTTAGCAAAATTAGATTGCTTAGTTAGCAATCCATGATTTTTTCAATTAGAAAGTAGGTGAGGAATATGAATTAATTGATTTAATTTATTAATTCCTTTTTGGAGTTAAACGTGCAAATCAAATTTGACTTTTGCAAATAGAGTTGCATTAGTTTGATTTTATTTTTGATAATTGAATTGAATAGTTTGATTTGATTATTCAAATTTTGGAGGGAAAGTGTGATAATTAAATTATTATGATTTAATAATTCAATTAATTTTGAGGAATAAGATGAATTAGTGATGTAATCCAATAATTGGCATTGTTTGACTAATCAAATAAGATTAGATTAGGACTTTATTAAATAAATGCAATTTATTTAATTGGTCAAAATGATGAAACGTGAATTAATCAAATAACATTGTATTATTCAATTAATAGTAGAATTAGGGTTTTCAAGACTTTATTAAATAAATGACATTTATTTAATTTGTCGAGAATGATGAAAAAGTGAATTAATTAAATAACGTTGTATTAGTCAATTAATATTGGAAATTAGGGTGATGCCATTTGATGATTGTGGGATGATTTCAAGATGATTCGAGATGTTTCAAAGATGTTTCAAGATGTTCTAAGATGTTTTGAGATGTTCCGAGTTGATTTGGAGTTATTCTGAGTTGATTATGAGATGTTTCAAGTTGATTTGGAGTCATTTCAATACATTTTGAATTGATTCAGGGTCATTCTAAGACATTTTAGGCTGATTTCGAGTTGTTTTGAGACATTCTGAGTTGATTCTGAGATGTTCTGAGACATTTCAGGTTGATTCCGAGTTGTTTCGAGACATTTCAAGTTGTGATAGGTGTTAAGTCAATTTTACATGTCTACACTAACACTAGGGACATGAAAATATTAGCTCATACAATTAAATTTATTTTAGAAACATTCAAATCATTTCTTCTATATTGTAAAAACAAAAATTAATGGTGGAATTATTAAAAATGATTGATATTTTGTCAACACCATTAAAAGTCGTTTCCATGTCGGATAAAGCACATATTGTAGAATAAAACAAAGCATGTGGATCTTGAATCATGAGATCCCCATTTTTACCCTTTTTGTGAATACAACAAAATGCTCACATTATAACTTTCTCTGAGAATTCTAAATAGGGAGAGATGTAATGAGGGAGGGAGAGGTGAGATAGGTCTAGAGAGGGAGAAAGGGTGAGGGAGAGAGATCATTTTTTTTCACACAAATATGAATGTGTTATAGTGCACTCATGTTATAACATGCTTGTGTTATTGTCTGCTTTGGGTATTTTCAACCCTTAGGTTTGGATTTTCCTTGGGCCTTCAACCCAAAGGGTTGGACTTACATGTCAACACCCACAATCATGTTTTTTTGTAAATTCTAAATAAATGAAACAATATAAAGCATGCTCACCATTTAGGTTTGCACATCTTGCAATGCCAATTCAAAAAATGACATAGTAATGTTGAGCTCTCCATATTTCTAACCATGCAATTTTTTTCTACATTTCAATTATATTAATGTTTTATTATTTAATATTTTTTTCTAATGTCTCCATTTTTTTTCAAAAACCTACTATGATATTTTTGGTCTCATTTTTTACCCATTCATCGAAATTTGAAATAAATTACATTTTTACAAACTAGGCTATTCTATACATAGTCATTTTTTTTATTTTCAATTAGTTTCCAAAAAAATTAGGGGGGCAACACTCAATTTTTTGATTTTCAGGACATGTGTCCACTTTGAAATGAGAAAAAATATATATTAATTAAAAAATTAATAGAAAAATCAACCATAATCTACATGGTGTAATTTTTCATTGAAGCAATTTTTGAAATACTAAAAAAAGTAAACATTTTAGGGAGAGCACACTAGACACCATGTTATGTTTTTTTGACAAAACATGAGCACTTTGTGTGCTCCCATTATTTGAACCCCTTAATCTCCACCATTAAAAAAAATAGTAATTTAGAAATTAGGTTAAGAGAACCATGACTTGTTCTTATTATATCTTCAAATTTTGAGCAGAAGAATCTTCAATTTCTCATCCAAGATCAGTTTTTCCTTACTTTAGAAACAAAACCCACTTAAGACCCTTGTTGGTTCCCCATTTCCATGCACATATACAACAATCTAAATTTTTATCTAAGACTTTACCTAACTTGGAAACAAAAATAAGGTTGAAATTCCCAATGGTCTATAAGTTATGGTGTAAACAAAAATATTGTCCCAAATCATAGCTTTGATACCACTTTTTATGATATTTCTTGGAAATAAATATAAAATTCAGGAAAATAATAGAACACTTAGAGGGGGTGAATTATTTAATAAATTGAGTTATGATGTTATAGTAGAGAGCTCTCTTCCTTATTTATAGAGACACACCCCTTCATTCTAGTTAAGAAGGGTTAAGGTAATAACTAAGACTAATGTTAAGGTTAAACATACCACAAGTGCATATATACTTACAAATATATGATATTAAGGTCATAGCATATTTTGAACCTTTTTTCTAGGAATGTTTTTTTAATGAAATCTACACACAACAATTAAAATTAATCTTTCATCTCATCGTGAGTAAGTACACTTGATAATAGGTGGGCTCTACCAATTGTATCACAATGGTTAACATGTTTATCAAATATTTTCTTTGAAGTTCTATTCAATGACCTCTTAATAGCTTGTCTATGTTATTTGACATACAATTTTAATTTCTCTATATCAAATTCCAACTAAATTTTCAATATTTATCTTGGAAAATTTCCCTTTAACCTCTTTAATTGGATCCATATAATTACATATAGAAGGAAGCAATCTTGATCTCTCTTCAATATCAAATGATCTATGAGCTTCCACATCATCACTTAGAATATGTGGTTGGCCCTCCTCTTTGACATTAATGTGTGGTTTAGACTCCTTTGATCTTGTATTTAAATTAGGTTGGACCTCCACTCTATTTTTTGTATATTGAGCTTCTACACATTATATAAAATACATAATATATATATAACAAATACTACTTTTAACATTTTATTTTTTCATTCTCTAATTTTCATATAAGCTTACACAGCATTGCAAAGTTCCATTTACTCTAACATCACTATAAAATCAAACATATTAAATTCTAGCATCATTTTCCTCATCTTTATACTTGCAGTTGAATATAGTAAAGGTGTACAACACTGAGCATTTGAACATAACATGATACATAGTGGTATCTCAAAGGTGCATAAAGATAGTTTGAGGTGACTTGCATAACATTTTTAATTATTTAGATAACATACAATATCGAATCCAATATGATCCATTCAAATTGCAAGTGTATTCAAATTAAGAATATGACACAATGATAAAGACTAGATCTAAAGAATAAATGAAGAAAAATACAAATCAATGGTACATACCATTTGGTATTTGGTAGCCTATTTAACTAAAATGGAGTTTGTTCAATAAAAGGACTTCCTGAGATATGGCATGAGGTGGTCCAAAGAAATATTAAGTTCATATATATATGAAAGAAGATAAGGGTGTAACATGATAGAATAAAACATGTGTAAAAAAGCATTGGTAGCTCAACAAGGAATAATTTTAAATGCAATAATATTTATAAATTAGGTGCAACCTAAATGAATTAATGCATGGATAAATTAAAGAAGGGTGCATCATATATGGCATTTATTTTATAGAACTATTAGAGAACTAGGTAAAGTGAAATGTAAACAATATCAAAAAAACTACTTGCAATGAAACATTATGCACTAAATTTGAATGAAATATAATTTTGATAAGATATAGAAATAAGCTAATGTATCAAGGGTAGCATGACACTTGCACAATGAGGAGAGTACAAAAATAAAAATGTTTCACAACAAATATAAATAAATTTCTCTAATTAATTAGAAGAAAGAAAATATAAGTTCTTATAATTAAACTTTTTTTAGTTCAAAGAAAATATCACATGATCTCTAGGATTAAATAGTTTTTTTCTAGGTTATTTAGGCTTAAGGGAGATGTACCCTGAAAAAATAAAATAAAAAAGATAAAGAGCATGTCCTTTAAATAGGGGTGCTTCATAAAGGACCTGTTATCACCTGAGATCGCACCCTTGTTGAACCTGATGTTCAACACCTCAGTGTAACATGGGAAGACCTCTAAAGCTATGGGTCACTTGTAAACAGAGGTCAACCTCTAGAGAAGGCTGGCTTCCTTTGGTGTCATCTAAACTACTGATTCTTTGAAGGGAAAGGGAGAAAGAGTGCATAAGAATAAAACTAAACTATGGTGATACACCGCACTGATGAGATCAATGGAATACTTAGACTACACTTGAAAACTGTCGATGACCATAATGTTACACATCAAATTCTGTAAGCTTTGCATTAATATATCACAAATAGGTTTGATTCACACACTTTTTCAAAAAAGGAAAAGATTTTCACAAATTAGAATCTATGTGTGATTATGTAAACACAGTTTGTGATTCATATAATGATGCTTTTTACAAAGGAAGGCATGAAACACCAGATAAAGTTATAAAGGAATGAAATAAATTCACAAGATAACTTAATCATTAACCTGAAATGCACAACACTTTGTAGAACAATGACAAAAATCTGAAAACTGACTGTGGCCAAGGTAAACTCTGTACTTTATATTCCAAAATCAAAGTGAGTTACAAAGCATACATCAACTGAGAGAGGATTGTCAAAAATAACTAACTCATGGAAATGCATAATTTGAACTCCTTTACAAAGAGGAAAAAATGCCATATATACAAAAGTGTGTCGGCCCCTAGGGCTTACAAAAAATATCTGACTTTTGGAAAAAACTCCCCTTAGATCTTTTGAAGGAAGTTAATGCTGCATTCAAGTGTGTCCTTGTTGTCCATGTCGGTGAAGAGTCATTCCTGGGAGAAGCCTTTAGATCTTTTGCAGCTACCGCATTAACTTTTGGTCTTATGTCTATCTTCTAACCTCCCTGTCGAGTTGCCTTGAATGCTTCTGAGCTCAGAGTTGATTCCACATTGCTTTCACTCTGTTGATCTCGCTCATGGGGGTCAAACTACCACGGCTCTCTTGTAGCTTCCTCCGATTGGTTGCATTTGTGCCATGTAGATTCCAGATGGTCAAGGGTCATTAGACTGAATCGCATGTCGGTGAGACACTAGACATGTCTCCCTGATGTGATTATTCCCTTACAGTAGCATTCGGAAAGACACACGATGGTCAGAAAGAGCTCATGTCGAGATCTTCATTATTTTGCGAAGGCACTTTGCTTCAATAAGACATCATGGGTCGCCGAGACTTCATGCTGAATTCAACCTTCCAAAAAGACTTTCTTTTATCTGCTAGATCCCCTGCTATCGGTGAGACTTCATGTTGATGATGCCTCCCTTCGCCGAGAGTTCACCTTTCTTGTCAGGTAGACATCGTTGTATCGGAAAGACCTCATATCGAAGGCACCCCTTACTGAGACCTTATAATTTTTCCAAGACATCATGGCGACTTTCTTTTGCCAATGCCATGAGTCGGCAAGACTTTTTGATGAAGACAAGATGTCATGGCGAACCCATCTCATTGTCGGCAAGGCACCATACTCTTGGCAAGACCTTTCGTCGAAGGCAAAATACTTCAGCGAGCTTTCTTCATCATCTGTCGGTAGAAATTTCTGCATCGGCGAGACCCTACAACAAAGCCACCATATTACACCGATGAAATTCATTACATTGAGCCCTTTTGTTTCGGCGAGACCACAAGCAGTCGATGAGACCTCTGTCAGTTGGGAAGACCTCATGGCGATGTCACTCTATTCTCCCTAGGCTTATTTCCTTTCGGTGAGATTTCTTCGTTTCAGGGAGACCTTACCCTGAACTCACACCCTGTCAGTGAGACATCGTTGGGTCGATGAGAGCTTTCATCAAAGACTCTTTCATTTGCCAAGACATTTTAGAGTCACCCAGACACCTCACTGAATGCATTCATTCCCGCCGAAGGCACATCCTATTGGTGAGACATCTCCTAATCACTGAGACCTCGTGGCGATGAAATCTTGCTTTGTCGATGTCATTTTATTTTGGCAAGAGTTCACCTTGTTAGTGAGACTTTTTCCGAAGCCATCCTTCTCTGGGCGAGATCCCTTTGATGACACCTCCATTCACTGAGACTCTGATGGATCGGCGAGACCTTATGCCGATATTACCTCATGTCGGCGAGACATCTTTCCTTCACCAAGACATTTCGCCGAAGTCAAAATACTTTTTGCCGAGAGCTTATTTTACTTCGGGGAGACCTCTCATAGTCGGTAGGACATTATGATGAAGGGATAACCCTTGGGCGAGTTGAGACCACTTCGGTGAGACGCCTTCAAGTCGGTGAGACTTTACACTGAGGGAAGAATCCTTCGGCGAGACCTTGTGATGTCGGGAAGATGCCTCACAGATTGCACTGTGTCTCGCCGATATGTATTCCTTTGTTTCACATGTGTCGCTATAACATCTCTTATCGACGAGACGTCCCATAGACACCCTATTTCTTGCCGAGAAATCTCCATAAGTTCACCTTTTGTTGCTGTAACAATATCATTCTCTCACCAATGAAGCAATATGTCAGTGTGAGAAAATGGGTCAGCAAAACTACAAGACCTCACACCAATGGAATCCTTTTGTGCTTTGTCAGTGAGACCAGATTCACTCACCGAGACATCTCTGTGCTATAAAAGTTCTCACCGAGATGCATATCCTTATTGGTGGTCGGCAAGACACAAAGCGTTCGATGAGACCACACACCGAAGAAAACTTCATACCGATGGGGAAACTCTTAGTTGCTAGAACAATGATTATTGTCTTGTCGATAGGTACCTGCATGTGAATTCCAATCGCTGTGACATCCCTAAGGTCTTGCCAATAGGCAACACATACGTATATTAACAAAATGCATTATGCCAAACTAACTGAGTGATCCCTTTCAAATGAGCTCTTTGTGAAATGGCACCAAATGCATAACCTAACCCTCGATGCAAAAGTCCATTTGGCCCTTATGAACATTTGAAACATAACCCATCCTACCTGGTTGAGCCCATAGGTGAAAATTGGGCAACAGGACCATAAGGGTCATCACATAAACTAATATAATTTCTAAGTTTTACTATCACATTTAACATGGGAATGCAAAACCATGTTAGAAGTAACCAAAACTCTCTTCTTTTTCCTTTCCATTATTGTCCAGATTTGATTGGAGGTATTGGCCTTCATATCTACTTCATTGGTTACTAATGAAAGGCATTATTATCCTCATAAGATGTAACATCATCAACCAGAATCATCAAGCTTAAATCATCTTTAGTTTTATGACTCTAAGTTAGAATCACTCTTGAAACCATGCCAAGAGGGAGCTAGACCATCAGTCAAATCCTTTTGACTTCTCCATAGGCGACTTAGAGTCCAATTGAATCTCATCATGTGGTTCAGCCTGGGGAGGAGATGAAACATCTTTTTTCATAGAATAATGGTGTGGGGAAGCATCTTTCCACCAAGTGGTCTGATTATTGATTTTGCATTTGATACAATGTGCAACGATATGACTAGTGTTGAGACACCTGTGGTAATGAAAAGACAAACCTTCATAATCCAACAATTGATTCTAGCTGTGATTTGATTTTTTGAGGGAGGTATCAATCTTTACTAGTCACCTGTGATAACAGAAAGACAAACCTTCATAATCCAAAAATTGATTCCAGCTACGATTTGATGTTTTGAGGGAGATATCTATCTTTATTGGTCACCTACAATAACGGAAAGACAAACCTTTATAATCCCACAATTGATTCCAGCTGTGATTTGATGTTTTGAGGGAGATATCAATCTTTACTGGTCACCTGTGATGATGGAAAGACAAACCTTCATAATCCAACAATTGATTCTAGCTGCGATTTGATATTTTGAGGGAGATATCTATCTTTACTAGTCACCTGCAATAACAGAAAGACAAACCTTCATAATCCCACAATTGATTCCAACTGTGATTTGATGTTTTGAGGGAGATATCAATCTTTACTGATCACTTGCGATAACAGTAAGACAAACCTTCATAATCCAGTAATTGATTCCAGCTGCAATTTGATGTTTTGAGGGAGATATCAATCTATAGACTTTTGGAGGTGTCGAAATCAACGAAAATGTGAGCATTTAAGTGGTATGAAAAAAGTTTGCAGATCCTTCATTGACATCCAAATCCAAGAAATTTTCCAATTGCTTCAAAGAAAAGAATCAAACCAGAATTGGAGGGGAAGGTTGGGAAGTCTAACCCATTCCGGTATGATAGTAAACGATTTAGAGGATAGTTCGAAAGAAGGATGCCATGGCTTGAAAATGAGAATATGTTTGTCGAGAACCCATAAGTAGTCACAGAGAATGGTGTTTCGATCCAATATATTATCAAAACTACCACAAAAAAATCATATGCGCAGGGATAAATTTGAAGATCACCATTTAAAATAGGAAGCCAATTTTCAACGATCCATTTGTGAAGAGCAAACATGCTTGGCAAAAAACCCTTGAATCTGCCGATCAAACCCTTCTTAGCAAAAAATGATTCATTTTCTGTGACTTCTCTATGAATATCCTCACCTAGATCCACAGTTATAGAAGAAGAAGCTCCATGAGGAGAGAAAGCAGGTTGGGAGACATCAGAAGCCTGGGTCTCGTCACCCTGTAATCCAGCAGGGGGCAGGAAACTGTTTGCCTTCTGATTTTCTAATCTTGAATCCATGTCGTTTAATGAAAACGCCCCTTGCAGGTGTTAATGTTATAGCAGCTTCGGTAGTTCCATCCAGCTCACCTCTTTCGTGGAAGACATAAATTGAATGATAGTTGTTGGCTATTCAATTTATATTTATTGTTTTGTATTTCATACTATGGCCGACATAAAATAATTCAAAATTATTAGAAGTCATTTAATATTTATTTGAGGCCGACTATCATTAAAGAATATTCATGATTTCTTAGAGGCCGACTTGAAAGTCTTTGAGGGATGTGTCTCTCCCATTCACTTGTATTTATTCACCTAGATTCATCCTTTGTAATCATCTAGAGAAGCTCAATCATTTTCATCTCAGCTTTGTATTATCAAGTGTGAATATTGTATCAAGTGCGAACTAATTATCATGTGCAAATAAGAGACTATGAACAATTGTGAACTCTGCCATATTGGATCTGTGCGGATCTGTGTTAGATGCGAACTTTGCCATATCAGATCTGTGTTAAGTGTGAACTATGTCAAGTACTCAAGGGTGAAGATTAGTGCGAAGCATTATGATGCGGATTCATATCTAACAGGTTGAGGACCATTAGTGTTTGTGAGTACTGTCAAATGCTATTTTTGTAGATAGTCAATTCATATATAACAGGTAAGAATTGGCAGACTATTATATGTTCTTTTCATCTTGCCAGTGTTGAATATCGGTCTTGTGTTAGACCCCATTGTAATATGTAAAGTTGCCATTGTGACATCAAATATAAGAGAGATCTTTATTGCTGGGTTTTTCTCCCTCAAGAGGAGGGTTTTCCCAAGGTATATGCTGTGTTATTTTGTCTGATTTTGAATTTTTTTTGTGCATTTAATCTGTTAACATAAAATTTAACAGAAGGGGCCTCACCTATGGCATTCGCAGAGGAGGGTGCCCCCAAAGCCAGAGATCCACTGCCAAATTTGTTCACCACTAGGACAGAAGCAACATCCATGTAGGAACAATTATGCCACAAGACAAAGAAAGCCTTGGGAAGAGGGACGAAATTAGATTCAGCTTTGAGGTGGCATGCCAAAGATCTAAGGGCACCATCCATAGAAGATACAGAAATGGGGATGTATAGCTCCAGAAGACTTTCGCAACTAATATTAGTTTTTGATAAGGTAAGTAGGGTTTTGAAAGGGTGTAGAACCTTGTACAAAGGGAAGAAATAGAACACAACCAAGCATCAAAGTAGTCAAGAAGATTTTGGAACCGATATTAGTTATTTCTCTAAGATTAAATAGTTATATAAACATAGAGAACATTAAAACTATTAAACACAAGTATTAAATAATAGTGCTTTGAGGAGATTTGAAGGAGTTTTATCACAAAATTTGAACAAGATTTTCTAGATAGAGAACAAAGATTTAGCATCAAATTCTTGATACAAAGCATTCAATTTGGTATTGAAAGTTAGATCTTGTCCATTAAATTATTATATCTTATCACATATTTTCCATTAGAATTATAACATAGAAGATTAGATTTGTATTAGAATTACATTGATTGAAATTAGAAAAATGGTAGATGAACTAGAGAGAAATTAGTTGTAAATTAGTTGTAATGCCCCATCGTGTAGATTCACTAACACATACATCCCTTGGGGTACACGAGGAGTCATTACGAGACTTGGATCCACACAACAACAATAAAGAATAAAATCCAAAGATATAATCCATAAAAAATTAAACATTAACAAATATAACACATACATGATAATCATTGATAAGAAACCATCTGAGTAAGTACAACATATACATAATTAACTCAACACAATAAATAACAATTGCCATGGCCAATAATCACACCGAGTTTAACATTACATTACAATACAATGTTCTAGAGATACAATGATACAAAAGTGTTTCCAACCATGAACGGAAACCATACATAAGATAACATGATACAAACGAAAAGATGAATACAAAGTATCATAACTGGCTCCAAGACAAATACAACTCTGGAGTTGCCGCAACAGCACCAATCTGCACCTCTCGATCTTCGACTGGGGACCCAATGGGGTGCTTAGCACGTTCCACCCGACCATGTGAGTCCGAAGACCCACCCCCCGTGCTAAAGGGGCTGACAAGAAAGAGTCCTCAACCAAGAACATTCAAACAGGGAACCACAAGACTCAACATCATACAAAAGTATCATAAAACTCAAGATTACAATGACAAAATCAACAACATCCAAGAGACAACAAAACAACTTAAAATCATAAATCTTATTACATAAATCAAAGCAATGATCAGTAAACAAGTAACCAAAGGATGATCATGAACTACTTCCAAATCAAACTGAATTAATAAGCATGATACAATTCCAAATTTTAATTAAACAATACAATCACAGTACCATAAAATTACGAGACCATAAATCAAATATAAATGAGATCAACAAGACCACAAAGTATACTAAAGATGTATTAAAACAATAACCAATTTAAATCAATTCAAACAACAATCTAAACCAACTCTCACAACCTACTTCCAAAGGAACACAATAAAGTAAAACACATGGGCAACTAGGGGAGAGTGTCATCGCATAGTCCTACATGGGTTATCATGTGCTCTTCCTCCCAACTGGAGGCGTCGGCCCCCATCTATGGCTATCCTGTGCCCTTCCTCCCAACTGGAGGCACCGATCCATAGGGTGACTCATGCGGAGCCGTAAACCTCTCGTGAAAATGAGGTCACGACCTTGCCAACCATGGCCTTCTCAACCTTCCATTAGTCTGCAGAAGCACTAATGAAGACGAGGCATCCATTTTTAAATCTTATAATGATATTACTACCCAACCATCCTAAGTTAATTATTAGGTTTTCACTTGATTACCAACTCACTCGTGGGTTATCCTGTGTCCTTCCCCTTAAACGGGTCACCAGCCCCCACGAGGAGCCACTCTCCCTAGAGACCCAACAACATCAAACTAAAACCAAGAAACCAAGGGTTGTATAACATAACAAGAATATTAGATCACAATTGAGAAGCATGCGAGGCATTACCCATCTCGCTATAAATACATAATCAATGTCTCAACAATTCCCGTACAACCCTTTTAAAATCATGAAACCAAAACACTTGCCAAATCAAGGGCACATAAAGAGAGAGAACATCAACTATCAATCATCTCAAGCCTCTGGAAGCCAAAAGAATGAAAACCCACAAACAAGGGTAAAATGAAGCAACACAATTTTTTCCCTAATAATTCCATCACAAGGATAAAATTTCCTCAAATATGAGAATAACTCAGAAAATCCATAAAAAGGAAAGATTCATCAAGACCCATCCACAAATCAACAATGGTGTTACCTCAAAAAGGAAAATGCATAAGAAAATCAGCCTTCAATTCAATGAAATCACTTAATGAAACCAAAAGCCACCAACTAGGCATTCCATGGGAGACCTCAATTTTCTCCTCACAAGAACCCCCTTATAATGGTACACAAATCACCTTCATAAAATCAACAACATAGCAATGACAACAATAATTGCAAGGCCACCAGAACTATTTTCAATTCAAATATAATGAGTGAATACATTAAAATAAGATCAACAACCCCATCTAGACTACATAAACAACTTTGATACAAAATAAATTAGAAATCCAAGAAGATCAACTATCCATAACTCATCAACAAAATACAAGTCCCCAATTACATTGCAACACAAATTAAATGACAAAGGATTCCTTGAATCAAAACTAACCTCCAAAGGCATTCACACCAACATGGAACCATCCAAAAACAATCCTTCAACAACAGAGGTAAAAGCATGCAACCAGGCGTCCAAGGCACCAAATTTAAGAACACCTTAAATACTCAACCACTCACAACTCCACAAAAACACTTACATAATAAACAACAACCAAAAATTCAATCAAGAACAATATTTATTAACCAATCAATTAATGACCAGAACTAAATAACTTTACAACTTACCCATCTGAATTACTCAATTAACTAAAACAATTCATAATAACCATCACAAGTATTCTAAAAGATTTATCCATAAAGAGAACTTACAAATCAACCATTAAATGAATATAAAGGAAGTCAATTTTCAAAAGATTAAAATCCCATTCACCAATAAACTATCCAATTCAAGAATACCCTAATCAATCACTAATCATACCCATACATTTAAATTTCCCCTTTCATTTATCAACAGAATTGAAAGCTACTTAATAATTGGGTAGTTAACTCATTCTCATTTTATAACTACTTATGTTCAAAACATTATCTCCTTTCACCATACTAACTTAACACTCACTTCCAATATTTAAATTAATTGTGAAAACCACTTAAGACCAATTGTTTATACTTTAAAAATGACAATAATAACAATACTCTAAATACTTAAACTACATATTAGAACTTACCACTTTAAAATCTTAAATCTATCTAAATAAATTTAGACACAATAAATACCTTTTTAAAACCACTACATCTTTATATATTTTAATTCTTTTTGAGGGAGGGAATGTAAAGAGAGAATAGATTTGTTCTAAGAATCCAACAAGACTACAAGACTCAACCTCATAAAAATATAACTTATTTAATTCCAAAATAAATCCCATAATAAATTCCATTCCCAAAATATTCACACTAAAATAAGAATAAAATAATCAATGCTGCCATATATTCATAATTGACTTTTTACTAAATTATCCTCTCAAAGTTTGTAACTTAATAAATCAATAACAAAAAAAATAGATTTCTTTCTATTTTATTATTATTTCCATTTTAAACAGATTCTGTTTTATTTTAACCAGAAAAAGAAACAGAATGTTTTGATTTAACAAAATTAAATAATTAGTGGAATCTGGATAAATAAATTAATAAATATATATATACAAATATAAATATATATATATACATATGTATATATATACATACATATATATATATACATACACATATATATATATATACATACATATATATATATATATACATACATATATATATACATACATATTTATAAAAGTAATTTCGCACAATAATTAATAATTAAAAATTTGTGTTTTTACAAAGTAAAACATATACAAATTCGAATGGGCATTTTAACCCATACACAGGCACGGAATAAACGCCGCCCGGCCGTGGGCAGTCTACGGACTGCTCACGGCAGTCCTTTAGACTGCCATGGATAGTCCGCAGACTGTCACATGGTACTAGTGGCGGGGTGGTGGGTACGGCCGAGGCCGAACCACCACACAACCATTAATAAATATATAAAACCCAAAAAAATTTGCTATGAACAGTGCGACGGGAAAATAACGAGTTTTCAATAAAATTTGATTTTTATTCAATATTTTAACGTATATATATAAATATATGTGTATATATATATTTATATATATACATCTAATATATATATATACATATATATATACATATATATATATATATACATATATACAAGAATCTGAACATTTTGAAATCAGGGAAAATAATCACTGTTTTCTGAACAGGAGAAATATTTTGTAACATACATGCATATCAGAAAAAATATCATAATCCCATGAATTCATTGGAAGGAAATTGTTCTTTATCATATATATATATATTTTTAAGACGAAACAACAGAAACACTGCTCATTTCCAGATTTCAAGCAAAACCCCCGTTCAATAAACAACAGCCCAGAACCCCACAAAAATTCTATTTTGACAAATAACAATCCCAATCCCTGATTAAATTTTCATGGATGAAATAATAACCCCAATAAATTTTCTTTCACAATATTTGATTTCCAACCCCAGATGAAAATTTCATACACAGAAAACAATTTCTATTTTATTTGATGCTACCGAAAATAATAATTAAAATGAAAAGAACCTGGCATCCAGTGTTTGAAAAATATTTGTAGAAGCTTAATCCCTCTCGCAGGACCAATTCCTCGCTACCGATTGTTCCCAGCAACAGATCCCCCCCTAAATTCTCCTTCAAACCCAACCTTCTTCTTTTATGATTTCTCCAGAAGACAGAACAAGAATGCAGTGTTGAAAACAATTTTTCTCCAGAATTCCAACCACCCCCCTCAAACAAAGAAAACCCCTTATTAAAATCCATGCCCAGGAACCCTTTCAAATTCCTCTTCCCGAGAATACCAGAGGTCACATCACAAGAAAATAAATTAAAATAATTATTAATCCCTTTAATTCCCTTTTGTTGCCTTTTCAAGTATTTATATTTCATTTTCTTTTATCATGCATTTGATTAAAAATTAAATAAACTTAAATCCACAAAATTGAACTTTTATTTGAATATATATTCATTATCTCCACAATACATAATTAATTACTTCCACATTAAAATAATTAAAATCAACCATTTGCAAGATTCAAAATAAATGTAATATTTTTACCACTACTACTAATATTTATCTATTGCTTTATTTATTTATTTTTCATATTCTCTAGTTCTCTTCGACTTCCAAATGCTCTATAGGTGAAGTTTCATTTCCTGCTTTAAAACACTTCAGCTTCCTAACTCCTTATCCATTTAAATTTCTTATTATAATAATTATCTTTTCAAGATTATTTTGTTCATAATTATTATTAACTTCAATTTAACACAACAATTTAAATCAATTTATCTAATAATATCACTTTTACTTTTAACAAATTAGTTTAATTTGATCATTTGCTCTAAATCATTTGATTTAATTTAATTAATTATTACTTTAATTTCTAATCATATTTTAAATAACCTTGCAAATCACTTATGATTTAATTAATTATTTAAACATGATTACTAACATATTATATTTTTCACACAATCAAATAACTCAGAAATCAATGAAGCACACACAAATACTCACACAAAAGACCAAAACAACTGACACGGAGGGGCATTACATTAGTGAATCTAATGAATTTAACCTAGACAATTTATTTGGAATCTATTTAGAATTTGAATAAGATGGATGTAGAATGTGTGTCCTAATATAATTTTTACTAGTAAAAAATAAAATTAGAAGCTATATTCAAACTCTAGAGTTGAGGAAGTAGGGAAAAGATATACAAACCTTAGAGACTTGATAAAATTGAAACTCTAAGAGAAGGAAACAAACCAATTGAACTTATGTAAATAATTTGTATAACCTAGAAATGTTTCACATTGTTTAAAACTACAAAATTTATCAAAAAAAAATGAATTTTCTTGATAACATGTGGTCGTGTCTTTATCTTGCCACCTCTTATAATGACTCCTTAAAAATAAATTTCATCTTGGATATCTTGTTTTTTAAGTGAATTTACATTTTAGCGGACTATAATGTAGTTCCATAGCTATTCACAATCAAAAGCGGTCAAATTTTAGGTTTTGTAGTTTTGTTGCAAATATTATATCCATCAAGGTGGTAGGATCAATTTAGACCTATTTTTGCATTGCTAGTGGTTCTTTAACAATGTAGAGAGTCCACAAAGGTAAACTTTCAATATGGAGGGTTAGTAAGTAATATTATAAAAAACATGTGCAAAAGGTTCCATTTTGGAGAAATTACATAATTGCAAAAATATTTTAGGTTTGACAATAGAGTCCTAGATTTTCAAATTCCATCCACCCCTTTCAATAGAATCCTTATGATTTTTTTTTTTAAAACCCTTTAGGTATCTGGGAATACTTATAAATTTTTATTTACTTTCTATAGTACTATTTTTTTTTTATATTTTGATAAAACTTTATGACAAGTCATTTCCAAGATTTATTTGTATTATAATAGCTTTAAAAATAATGTCGTTAAGGTTTACTTTGCATGGTTTAATGGATTTAGTATGATGTATTATTGTTCAATTTTCTGTAACCATTAGATGAGTTCTTATATTAATTTGAAAGTAATACATGTGTGAACTAGTCAATATTATCCCAATATAGTGAATAAGAAATATGATATATTTTTTCTTTGGGTAAAACAAATAATCAATGGATTATATTACTAACTTTATGATTTTAGGAAATAAGTTAAATAATATCCAAAACTCTAAATTTTATCATGTAATTATTAATTAAGAGAAAAATGCTTCATCTGTATGTTATAACTAGATGTTTCTCCTATTTGCATGTATGTTTCCTATGTGTAAGGAAAAACTTGATGCATATTTATTGAAATAAAAAATAATATATAATGTTTATCTTTTGTATGGTATCATCTTTGTGTCTAGGATGAAGGTATATGTAGTTGAAAAAGTCTCTAAGTTACATTTCCATTTCTCTCTTGAATATGCTTGAAAATTTAATCACGTTTAATGTATAGTAATCATTTATTCTTTAACTCTCTACTACCTAAATTCTTAATGGAAGGAAAAAATAATATGGGTGTACTATCATTAGACAAGTTATTATATTAATTTGAAAGTAATACATGTGTGAACTAGTCAATATTATCCAAACATAGTGAATACAAAATATAAATGTTTCCCTTGGGATAAAATGAATAATCAATAGATTATATTGCTAACTTTATGATGTTAGGAAAAAAGTTAAGCGATATCTAACACTCTAAATTTTATCATATAGTCATTAATTAAGAGAAAAAATGCTTCATTTGTATGTTATAAATAGGTGTTTCTCCTAATTATATGTATATTTCCTTTTTCTCATAAAGAAATTGATGTGCATTTATAATCAATGACTTATATCACTAACTTTATGATGTTAGGAAAAAATTTAAATCTAACACTCTAAATTTTATCTTGTACTCATTAATTAAGAGATAATGTTTCATGTGTATGTTACAACTAGGTGTTTCTCCTATTTGTATGTATGTTTCCTATGTGTGAGAAAGAACTTGACGTACATTTATAGGAATAAAAATGAAATATAGTGTTTATCTTTTGTTTGGTACAATCATGTGTGTCTAGGATGAAAGTGTGTTTAGGTGAATAGAATCCACTAAGTTACATTTCTATTTCTCTTTCTTGAATATTTTTTAAAAGTGAACAATGTTTAGTGTATAGAAATGATTTATTCTTTAACTTATCACTACCTAAAGTTTAGTTTTTAATGGAAGGAAATATATAATATGGGTGTACTATCATTATACAAGTTCTTATGTTAATTTGAAAGCAATGTGTGAACTAGTCAATATTATCCCATGTAGTGAATAAGAAATATGAGTGTTTCCATTGGGATAAAATGAATAATGAATGGATTATATTACTAAATTTATGATGTTAGGATAGAATTTAAACAATAGATCCACTACTCTAAATTATCATGTACTCATAATTAACAAAAAGAATGCTTTATGTGTATGTCATAACTAGGTGTTTATACCTATTTGTATGCATGTATGCTAGGTGTAAGAAATAAATTGACGTACATTTATTAAAAAACAAAAATGAATTAAAGTGTTTATCTTTAGTATGGTATCATCTTGCGTGTCTAGGTTGAAGGTGTATATAGGTGAATAGAAACCTCTAAATTATATTGAACTATTTCTCCCTCTTGAATATGTTTAAAAGAAAACATATTTAATGTATGGGCATGTGCAAGATCATGGGGGTCCACTATTGAAAATGAAGGTAATATTATAGCTTTGAACTTGTAAAACTATGTGACTGTAGATCTAATTAAGTGTTCTTTGTTAACAATTCTTTGTGTATGATTAATCTGTTTAGATCAATTTTACCAATTGTAGAAAGAGATAGAAGATTGTAGGAGAACAAGACAAGAAGATAGAAGTGACACAACATATATGTGGAGAAACCATTTCAAGAAAACACTCCACCAGAATCAATAGTGCTTGTATTATTTAACCTTAGAACAAGATTACAATAATTTTGTATCAATCCTTGATTGATATGCTTAATTTCCTTCAACAATCCTTCTTCACAACCTGCAATAAACTCTGATACACTTTATGTAGCACAAGCTATCCATGCATTCCATGTGATCAAGCATGAATCCACACATCCCATGCCATGCTTCAAAACCTCACACATGCACAAGCTCAACCTACTAACCTGCTACAAAAATTGATGCAATTGCTGCAATAAATAGATAATTAATGAGCCTGCAATAAATCAACAATTAATGAGCATGTAAAATCATAAGAGTTATCAAATACAAGAGCATAAATCTCATCTCAAAAACCATGCCTAGATTTTGCAAGTAGAGTTCCACACTGTAACATGAAGTCAAAACCAAAGTCTCCTCAATTTAGGCACCCCAAACTGGACACTTAACTAATTGTTGATTAAGAAAATATCTTGCAAGCTTCACCTCAAATTTGGTGCCCAAGAATGGGCCCACTTAACTGAGCCTTGTAAATATCTTCTCATGTAAAAGGTGTTAACTCAAAGATGCCAACTTGGGCGCCCAAGGTGGGTCCAAGTCAATCTTAGTTAATTGAAACATATCTATCCACCAATTCATGAAAACATTATGCATGATTGATCATCCCCACTTAACTGAATGTATCCACCTATTATCTGTTATGCAACTGAAGTCATTAGTCATGCAACTCAAGCCAACTGAAGTTAACTAGCATTCAACTCAAACTAACTACATGCAACTGAAGATAACTGAACCATAACTAAACTAAACTCCACTCATGTAAATATCAATCCCTAATTTGTAGGATATTTACATGCATTACTGAAGTGTTATATATCCTCCAAATAGTTAACTTAAGCAAGGTGGGTTCCACCTTCCATGTGGGCGCCCCATGTTCCCATATTTTGTAGGATCTCTTCTTGGGTGTCCCCACATGTTCCTATCATTTAGGAATAATTGCAAATGTCATTTTACATGTTCATTTCATTTGAATTTAATCTCTTTCTAATCCTAGTGTTGGGGAACACTTTCCAAGGACTTAGGAGATACATGAAATATGTTTAATAGGATTGCAATTACTGAACTGAATTGATACTGAACTGAACTAAACTAAACTCCACTCATGTAAATATCAATCCCTAATTTATCTGATCTAAACATGCATTACTGAAGTGTTATCAATCCTTCAAATAGTTAACTGAAGCAAGGTGGGTTCCACCTTCCATGTGGGTGCCCCATGTGCTCCTATTTTTTAGGATCTCTTCTTGGGCGTCCCCACATGTTCCTATCATTTAGGAATAATTACAAATGTCAATTTACATGTTCATTTCATTTGAATTTAATCTCTTTCTAATCCAAGTGTTGGAGAACACTTTCCAAGGACTTAGGAGATACATGAAATATTTTTAGGATTGTAATTAAATGGCATCCTATTCCCAACATCCACAAAGTGGCAATGAGAAAAAAAACATGTTTCTACTTCGCCAAAAATGCAAAAAAAATGTTGACTTTTTGTATGGGTTGGGTAAAATTTGAATTTGGTTTGGTAATACCAAACCAAAAAGAATATCCATTTATAATAGATATCCATTTTGAAACGGGTATCCATTTCCCAAATTTAATTTTCATCAATTTATGCAAACAAATTGAATAAAATTAATTTTGGGAAACAAATATCCATTTTGAAAAGCACAAATGCACACTTCAATAAAATGGGCATAACTTTTGTGTTATTGATCAAAAAAATTATTTTTTATAGGCATTGGAAAGGTGATTCAGAGGTCCACGCAATGGATAAGATTATTCAGATAGATTGAGCATAATATATTAATTATAATAATTTTAAGTTCCTCCTTAAGTTTTAAAATTTTAAATGCTCATAATTCTTGCATACAAAGTCTTTTTTTTTATGTTTTTTGCACAATAATCATCCTAAATGACTTGAAACATTAAAGAAGTAATAAATAATGAAAAAAAAAAAAAATTACTAAGGAGAGTAAGAAAAAAAATTTAGTCATCATAGAAGGCCTCCTTGTTGTCTTTGATCCTATGTGCACCTTTTCCCAAGTTGAACTCTAGGAGAACATATGTATGTATCTCTCCCTCTATCTATTTAGCTATCTCTCCCTCTCTCCCCCTCTCCTTCATTTAACCTCTTTACCCATCTCTCGACTTCTCCCTTACTCTACCTCTATCTATATCTTTGTAGGCTCTCTCTCTCCCTCTCTACCTAGCTCTTTCTCTTTCTCTTCCCCTCTATCTTTCCCAAGTTATCTTTCTCTCTCTCTCTCTCTCTCTCTCTTTGTCTATATATATATATATATCCTCCCTCTATCTATTTATATAATTTTTCTTTTCATCAAGTTATCTCCATATCTCTCTCTCACTCATATATACACACACACCCTATTTATTCCTTCCTATATCTATCTCTTTGTTTATACCCCTCTCTCCATATCTCTCTCCCTATCTCTATTACTTGTCTCCATCACATCCTTTCTCTCTCTCTTTTCCCCTCTATCTATATCTCTTTGTCTATCTCTTTATATCTATCTATAGCTCATTATCTCTACCACTCTCTCTTATTCATTCTCTCTATCCCTTTCTATCCATATATTTATTTACCTCTATCTCCCTATCTCTTTATCTCTCTCTATATCCCTATCTATCTATCTATATCTCCCTCTATCATTATCTCTCCCTCTTTCCCTCTTCCACTATATATTGATATATCTCTCCCCTCTTCTCTACCTACCTCTCTACCTATCTCTCTCCTTTTCTCTACCTCTATCTCTCTATCTACACCCTATCTATCTATCTCCCACTCTTCCTCCCTCCTCTATCTCCCACATCTCTATCTCTTCCTCTTTATCTCCACCTACCTCCCTCTCTCTCTCTCTATCTCTATTTATCTCTCTATCACTTTATCTTACCATATATATCTTTCTATCTCCATATTCCTCTATATCTCTCTATATCTTCATCTCTATTAATAACTCCCTAGCTCTCTATGTTTGTATCTCTCCCTTTACATCTCTTTATCTATATATATTCTCTCCCTCTCCCTCTATCTTCCTCTCTACCTTTCTATAGAGAGAGAGAGGGTGAGTGGAGATAGAAAGTAGAGAGGGAAGGTTAAAGAGGTAGAGAGGAGAGAGAGAAGAGAGGTATAAAGAGATATCTAAAGGGAGAGACATGGGAAAGAGGGAGGGATGGAGTGAGAAGTACCTAGAGAGAGAGCCAGAGAGGGGAGATAGAGAGAAGTAGAGAGGGAGGGAAGAAGCAAGAGGTATAGATAGAGAGCTAGGGTGGGAGAAATATAGGAAAAGGAAGGTAGAAAGAGAGGAAGATGGAGATGGGGGATAAAGAGAAGTGAAGACAGAAGGAGGGAGAGGTAAAGTGGGAGGGATAGAGGGTGAGGGGATATATAGGGAAGAGAGAGAGAGAGAGGAGAGAGAGAGAGAGAGAGGGGGGGGGGAAGGTGGGAGGGGTAGAGTGATATGTAGGGAGAGAGAGTGAGGGGAGGTAGGGATAAGTAGAGAGGGAAGGAGATAGAGAGGTATATAGAGAGGGAGAGGGAGAGATAGACAAGGAGAGAAAGAGAGTGAGAGGGAAGGAGGGAGAGAGCAAAGGAGAGGTAGGTAATGAGAGAGGTAGGGTAGGAGAGATAGAGGGAGAAGTAGGTAGAGAGAGAGTGTGAGTAGGAAGGTGAGACAAAGGTAGATAGGAGAGAGGGTGAAAAGAGATATAGACATCAAAAGGGAGAGAGAAGGGGAATAAGGGATGGAGTGAGATAGGTAGAAATAAATAGAGTGGGGAGATAAAGATAATTAGAGAGGGAGGGAGGAAAGGAAAGGTAGAGATAGAGAGGTAGGGTGGGATGGATATAGGGAGAGGTAGGTATACAAAGATGAAGATGTAGATGGGAGATAAAGAGAAGTAATTTGGTCACCTTCTATCTCTCTACCTATCTCTCCCTCTATCCCTCCAATCTTAGGTCTCTTTCTCTCTCTTTGTTTCTACTTCACTTTATCTCCCATATACATCTATGTCTCTGTCTAACTACCTCTCCTTATATCCCTCCCACCCTACCTCTCTATCTACCTCTCCCTCCCTCCTTCCCTATCTAATGCAGAGCAGGAGCATATCTCAACACAACTTGAATGTTTCAATACACTCCTTGCATAGTTTTCATTGAAAGCACCTCATGGGGCTTCTTAGTACACCTTGTCACCATTGGAAATATAGTCTAAAGGGAATCCATGGATGCAAAACACATCAACACCAAGGTAGAGCAACATGGAACAGTGGGGCAACAATGTCTCAATCCTTCCCAACACATTTTTTTAGCTTTCTAAAGGTTCTTCCTCCAAACAATCACTTGGTCATTCTAGGACTTCTTGTCAACATTGGCAACAAGGCTACAAGATAACCAAGGAAGATAACCTCCATGGGACAAACATGTAATGGTTTAGGTAGGCCTACTAACATCCAAAACTCACCAATTCTTTAATGTTGTGGACAAATTCAATCATAGGTGACCTTCTCAAGACAATGAGGCATTTACATACACATGGTGAAAAGGGAAAATAATGAAGGAAACTAATTCTCCAACTAGATCCCTGACTTGCATAGGCCCTGACACCATAGAACAACATTCCCCAACCAATATTTGATGAAATAGTGCAAGGTATTTACCAAACTGTCATCATGGAGGGTTTATTGATTGTCCCAAGGAGTATTTGAATCAGACTGTCAGAGAGATCTCTCACACACATGCAAATCAAGACTCCAAATCTTGCAAGGTTATTGAACATGCCCAAGATAGAATTTCCCACAAGATTTTAGCATTCTATCATGAAGGAAACTCGAGATATGGGATTTTATTTTTTGATTGGAACCCTAGGTAGGTTTTGTGACTGCTTCCACAAAAATGGTGATATCTCACACAAATCTTGATGGATTTTAATGCAAAAAACACAATTTGGACATGCAAGAATGTAAAATTCTCATTCAAAACTTCATTCAACCTTTTGATTCATGATTACAAGGCCTATTTATGCTTTTACAATGCATCCCAACCTCCCAACTGACCCCAACTACCTTTTAACAAGTTTTTGCAAAATTGCATGACAATAATGACAACTTTTTCCTACCTTGTAACCAAGGACCCAAAATGACTCCAAATTCCTTAAAATTGTATCAAAGGACCTTATTGACATGAAACCAACACAAAAATAACAAAAAAATCCAAAATTAAATATGCCCAAGGTGCACACCAAGGGTGCCCCTGCACCATACTCCCCAAAGGAGAAAAAGATTTAAGGTCCCCTTGAATGGAGGACTACAATAGTGAAAACATGCTTGAGTATGTTTGAGAATGAGGGAAAATCTACTTCACCACCTGCAATGAGATCACCTTTATAGGGGTACAAATCAAAAACAAAATCTCCCATCTCGAAATCAACCTCTCATCTTTTTCCATCTGCCCTTTGCTTGCATTTGTGATCCCAATCAGGAATGGCTCCATGTGCATGTGTTTGTAGACCATGCTCGTGAACCTCCATAAAGTTAGGTTCCAAAAATGATTCACCAACATAAGTTTCTTCTCTACCATAACTGCACTCAGAAAACCATGGCTCACATTCATCTTGAGAATTGTCCAAAGGAATTTCAGCAATCCTTTGCTCTAAACCTTGTTTCATCCTGACTTTAGGTTTCCTTGAACCTATTGCATGATCTGTAACTCTGACTGTCCCTTGCAATATTGTTGCATCAATTCTCCTATCCACTAGTTGGAGTTCCATAATCGAGACTGTATTACTCATCTGTGCAATCACAATGAGAGCATTATGTCTCCTCTTGTTGTCTTCCAAAACTACAAGGTTTAGTGTTTCCTTCTCCAGGGAATGTACACAGTGAAATAACTTCTTCCCTTCTCCATTCATATCAGTCACACCACCTTGCATTGGTTTGCACTCATTGCATTCACCAAATTTCTCAAACAATTGAAATATAACTTGGGTTGCATCTTTATGTTCCAATTACAAAGACTTAGCATCTCCAACTAAATTGAAAGGTTTGTCTTCCCATTCTAGAAACTCTACATGAGGACTAAGACCTCTCTTGGGAATGTCATCCACCACTATATCCACATGTTCCTTGAGAAAATTTTGGATCTCCCAAGGCAACTCATCCATCCTTACTGTTGTTGCAATAAATTTAGGTTTGGCTATGATTGCAAGGCTCTTTTCTTCCTTGTCTATGGATTGTACAAACTCCTTCTCACCTACCAACATGGCACTAGGTCACACTTGTGGTTCTTGGTTTTCCTCTTTCAAAGGTGTGAGTGTGTAAGAAACCCCATCCTTTTATATGACATATGTGCTCTTTCTACCACCATGTTTGGAATTTCTATCATATTCCCATGGTCTACCAAGGAGTACATGACAAACATCCATAGAGATGATGTCACACAAGACCTTGTCCTTATAACCCCCTATATGGAATTATACCCAACTTTTCTCATTCACTAACACTTGTTTCCCTTTGTTTAACCAAGAAACCTTGTATGGAGTTGCATGAGCCAATCTTTTTAACTTTAACTTCTCCACCATTTCAATAGAAACCAAATTATTAGTACTACCAGAATCAATAAGAACTTTACAACATTTATCTTGGCATTTGCATGTAGTCTTGAAGAGTGAATTTCTCTGTGGTGGTTCCTTCTCCATGGGAACTTTGATCAGGGTTGTTCTCATCAACAAGGACTCCCCAACTTTTGGATCAACATTGAATGATGGAGAATTAACACTTTTATCATCCTCACCTTGTGCAATTTGATTCCTCCTTTCACCTCCAAAAGAAGTAGATGACTATTCTTCAGTGCATTGTCATGTTTGGTGGCCTACAAATTTGGTGCATTTATAACATTTCCCAATGAATCCACTTGATCCTCCTCTACTCCCAAATCTGACCCTAAAATTTGATCTTCTTCCCCTAAAACCGCCTCTTGAATTTGCTACTTGTTCTTGGGTATTGCTTTTCTCTCCTTGACTCCCATGTGGTTGTCCTAAATCATCAAATACCCTCTTCCTTTTAAATTCCTTCCTCTATCCCTACTTTTCTTTTCTTGTCTCCTCCTCAACTTGTCTTTAGCCTTTATGGCCAATTGATAACATTCTTCTACTATTCTTGGACTTGTGAGACTTAACTCATCTTGAAGGCTATACTTTAACCCATTCAAGTACCTTGCAACTATCTTCTTCCATGTGGCCTGATCTAATGCTTAGTTTATAGAACTCTTCTATATATGTCTTCATATCTATGTCCTTCTGCTTCAAATTTTGCAACCTTCTATACAACTGAATGGCATAATCACTAGGTAAGAATTTACCTTTCAATTTTGCAACAAATATGATATTTTCCTTGTCTTTCTTCCTTCTCTCATCTTGCACATAGTCCCACCAAAGGTATGCATGGCCCTTCAATTTTTTTCTCACCAATTTCACTTGTTTCCCCTCAAGTATCTCCTCAAACTCAAAATACTTGTCAAGTTCTCCTATCCAATCTAAGATTTCTTCTCCATTCAGACTTCCTGCATAAACAAGGAGTTCCATTTTGATCTTGGAACCATCATTCTTTATTGTATTTAGCAACCTCTCCAACCTCTTTTCTTCAAAATTTCTTTCCTCTTCATCTTCTCCTTGTGGTGTATCTTCACCCACTTCTTCTTCATCTTCTCAGTCACTCAAATCCCCTGTGACCACTCCTCTTTTCTAGTTGGTCTCAACTGTTGCAAGTCTGGCTTCAAAGATGGCCCTCATCTCCCTCATCTCTCTTGCAAGTTTCTCCTTTATCTCCTTCACCTCTCTAGCAACTAGATTCACTCTTGGAGGCATCTTTATTGGCTCTGATACTAAAAAAATGATGTAGAGCAGGGGCAGATCTCAACACAACTTGAATGTTTCAATACACTCCTTGCATAGGTTTCATTGAAAGCACCTCAATGGGCTTCTTAGTACACCTTGTCACCATTGGAACTCTAGTCTAAAGGGCATCCATGGATGGAAAACACATCAACACCAAGGTAGAGCAGCATGGAATAGTGGGGCAACAATGTCTCAATCCTTCCCAACACATTTGTTTAGCTTTCCAAACATTCTTCCTCTAAACAGTCACTTGGGAATTCTAGGAATTCTTCTCAACATCGGCAACAAGGATACAAGATAACCAAGGAAGATAATCTCCATTGGGTAGGGATGTAATGGTATGTAGACCCCCTAACATCCAAAACTCACCAATCCTTTAATGATGTGGAAAAATTCAATCATGGGTGACCTCAAGATAATGAGGCATTTACATACACATGGTGCAAAGGGAAAAAAATGAAGGAAACTAATTCTCCAACTGGATCCCTAACTTGCATAGGCCCTAACAACATAGAACAACATTCCCTGTCTAGGATTTGATGAAATAGTGCAAGGGATTTACCAAACAGTCATCATGGAGGGTTTATTGATTGTCCCAAGGAGTTTGTGAATTAGATTGTTAGAGAAATATCTCACACACATACAAATCAAGACTCCAAATCTTGCAAGGTTATTGAACACACCAAGAAAAAAATTTCCACAAGATTTTAGCATTCTATCACGAAGAAAACTCGAAGTATAGCATTTTATTTGTTGACTAGAACCCTAGGTAGGGTTTGTGACTGCTTCCACAAAAATGGTGATAGCTCATGCAAACCTTGATGGATTTTAATCAAACCAAAAGCATTGTAAATTTAAGAGATCCCTTCACTTTATTCAAATAATATCTAGGTCGTACAACAAGGTACCCATTCGTACAACATGACAAAATTGACAGTTAATGCAAAGAAACACAGTTTGGACGTGTAAGAATGGAAACTTCTCATTCAACCTTCTAATTCATGATTACAAGGCCTATTTATTCTTTTACAATGCATACCTACCTTCCAACTGATCCCAACTACCTTTTAACAAGCTTTTACAAAATTGCATGACAATAATGACAACTTTTGTTGAGCAATTTGACAAATTTTTCCTACCTTGTAACCAAGGACCAAAAATAACTCCAAATTCCTTAAAATGGTCTCAAAGGACCTTATTGACATGAAACCAACACAAAAATAACAAAAAAAATAAAAATTCAACATGCCCAAGGTGCACACCAAGGGTGCCCCTACACCACTATCTACTCCTCTCTATCTCCCCTCTTCACTTCTCTTTGTAAGAAACTTGCAGCCATTGTATGGAAATTTCCACATAACCCAAAAGAGATAACAATGCAAATAAGTACTGAGAATCCACATGCAAGAGAATAGACAACATACCCATTAAAGATGACACAATATATACTCTGGGAGAACCCTCAAGAGGGAAAAATCTAGCCTTCAAAAGCATCCATACTCCATCATATTATTCATCCATAAAGAAAATACAAGAGTTACAATGAACACCTTTGAAGCATCAAGTCCTCCAATGCATTCCCATGTTTCCAAGCATGAATCCACACATCCCATGCCATGCTTCAAAAATGCACTCCACAAGAAGACTCAAAAATGGCAGCCAAACTACTTAGCCAACCTAAACCACTACACATGTGTTTGCTTTTATAGACACAAGCTCACACAAAATACAACTAGTGGTAAGGTGAAACCATGTACCATAAAACCATGTGAATACAAAACCACTAACCCCTTATTTAATATTGGGTACTAAGACATCACATTATTTAATATTTAACCAATATTAAATTATTATCATGTCTCCAACACAAATAATAATAATACAATGTTACAATACAACATAAGTGGGTCCTCAAATAATTATCTAGTGTGATTAACCACACCACCAAGGTGCATCACAACTAAATAATTATTTAATTACAACATTATAATAAATCAATCTATGCAATGGTGTACAACACCATATCCCAACATTCTCCCACTTGTTGTATACATTGCATAAGGGATCAATGAATGAAATACATCATCATAGCCATCAATGAAACCACATGAATCTCCAACATGCTCTTGTGATCCATCAAGATACCTGCAATAAAAACAAAGTGACCACCATCTCAAGCAAGAACTCCTCTCATCCTCCAACGTTCCACCTATGGAAGAAAAGGAACATTCCAAGGTGAAGATGCACCAATCCATGAGCACAAGCATCAAATCCAAGTGATAACAAAGGATCTAACCAAGCTATTGTCAACTGAAAAACCCACATGATCAAAAATAACATCCACAACACATGCTAATACATCCAACCATCCATACCTCCAAGGTATTGATACACCAGTAAACTCATGCCAAGAACATATGCAACTTGTAAACTGTAACCAAGCTCCCTGTATAAAATTTTTCAATGAAGAACATACATATCTAAGAAATCCCACTGCATAGGTAATGTCAAAGCATATCAAGTCTATAAATCAACACTATATCAAGGTGTGATAAGTAAATAAAAACATGAAGTACCAAGAACAATAATAATGATCCACACATACAACCCAAGAAGCTGCATAATCTCTAATAACATGTTGTCACCATCCTCCCAAAAGAACATGTACATGAACATCCAAGGAGAAACCATGAAGAGAGAAACCTGTAAACCATAACATGTACTCCTACCAACATCTCAAAAGTGTAATGTTGTGACAAGTATGATCTCCTAGAAACCCCAAATGAAAAGCCTCAACAACATCCATACACTCAACTTCATAGATCAAGTACAACATATGAATCAATGTAACAATGCCAACATGGATGTAAGCTTCTCTAATCAAGAAGATCAAACTCATAGAAACCATCCCCAATACTGTAAATCAGCCCATAAACCATCTCCTAACAATCCTCATCAAAGAATGATGTCATAAACTCAAATGCACAAGGAGATAACCATGCTATAACATCCCTCAAATGATTCCTCCAGAACTAACTATCCATAGCTCAAGATCCATATCTATGAAAGATAAAGCATATAAAATCATGCTAAACAATCCTCAAATGAGTACCCATAATCAATCACCATGAATCAACTTAATCCCATGAGAATCAAAGCACAAAACATAACACATTTGAAAGATATAATTGGCAAATACCTCTCAAACCATAAACTACCGAGTAGACCAAGAGTGGGGAATAAGAATGCTCCTCCAGGATAACCAAGTCATCATGACTCACTCCAAGAATAATCTCCTCTATTGGTCTATGATGAATTCATGTCCATATCTAGGTGAAAGCTCCTCGGTCTTCTTGCTGAAACCTCCAAAGAGTAACCTTCTCAAGAAAAAGTTTGTAATAACAAGAGAAATCCAACCATCACCTAAGTCTCCAAGTATCCATGAGTAACTGTAACCATTCAATCCATTCCAAAATCCAAATTCAACATAGCACCATCATGAAGTAATCAAGCAAATGATCAATGTACCCAATACAAAGAGAACCGCCATGATCAATGTCAAAGCTCCAATCATGAATTAGGAACATAAAAATGACAACATGATCTAACCATCTCCTCCTAGGAGATCACATGCACCATAACATATATATAAACATCCTAGTCTCAAGAGAACAAGTAAAATTCCAAACTCTAAGCGTGCATCAAGAGTAAACAATGACATAATTACAAACACTCTAAACTAAGAAAACATATCCCCAATCACATGAAGATAATCATACCAATGATGCTTCCATGTCACTACCAACAACTCCCACTAAACTGTGGTACAAGCTACACATGGCATCCTGACTACCATCCTCTCCATGAAGATCATCCAAGTCTGCACACACTCAACTACAATATTAGCAACATGCACGTGAAACCAAGATCTCCAATCGAAGAAGATACCTACAACTGCCAAACCATCATAAACATATCCATCATTGCCAATCCATCACTATCAAAAACTCCCACTGAAAGTGTATAAACCAATGAATGTAACAAGCTATCATGACATTGTGATAAAAATATCCTAATGAAGATCAACCAAAGGCCCTCACACAATCAAAGAACTCAAATGCAACATGAGCTCCCCAACAAAGAAGGAAAATTAAACCATCATCCTCATACCAAGAAGATACACCACCACAAACATGAATCAGGATCCAATCCAACACCACCAACAATGCACCTGCATGAACCATCATGACATGCCAAAGTCTCTAAAGCACAAGAAACATCCATGACACTATGATCACCACCAAATGTACCAACAACTCAACCCAATCGTGTTCCACATATCTACATAACATAGTCAACTAAATAGGTCTAATATCATGACTATACTTGGTAATACCATCTCACCTCCTCAATATGACAACTAAACCAACAAACCAAGTGACTAAACCAAGCCACCAAAACTGAAAATGCATCAACACTGAAATATCTATGGGCATAGACAACCCATGTCCAAGTCATAGGTGCAACAAGTAAGTATAGACTGCCTACAATGCTACACAACTTGTAGATACAACAATGAAGCATACAAATCCAACCAAATACTGATAACCATGTCAAATGAGAATAATCTAAAATGTACAACTAAGCATACAATGAATCTAACATCAAATCTCCTAGATCTGACAATCTATAAGCTCATAGTATCACCATAGTCAAAATAACCCTTAAACATCTCAGGATTAAATATTAGCAAATAAATCATGTCAAAAAAACTCCAAACCTGATCCATTGTGTAGTGCTCTGAACAAGTTTTCAGTTGACTATTCGAAGTCCAAAATCTAACTCTATATGCACCCAGTATGGCCTCTCAAAGATCAAAACAAACACCTGACTTATAACTAGCAAAAAACTATCAAAAATATAAAACATCAGAAAAACACTAGTACCACAACATAGAGTACTGAGTCAGCTTTCCAACGAGTCCAAGAAGAGCATAAACGAAGCACATGGGTGAAAGTTACGCCCCCTGGAATAAAAATGCTCAAATTAGATTATATAGGCAAATTCAGGTGGGTCCCTCTCCAAAAAATAAAACTCAAATATTAAATCTTTTAAAAGTGGCCATTTTTTTTTTAATATTATAGGCTTTCAAATATTAATGAAGGGGTTATGGTGGTCGGTTTAAAAAGAAACTTACTACATATATTAGTTTTCTTTTAAAACTTAGTCCTCCATTTTAATTTTCTTCAAATGATTCAAAGTAAATCACTTTTGAAAAATGTCGATGATCTTATTTACAGTGGTTAAATCATATTAATGGTTGGAGTACCAAAGTATAGCAGGCTGCGATGTGATAGCAGCTATGCAAGGACCGATACGGATCTGTGGACCCATACTCCCTAAAAGTTATATACGGACCCATACTCCCCAAAAGTTATATATATTTTTTTTAAAAACCAATAATAACTTTTCTTTGGTTTTATTTTCATTAATATATATGTACATTTTTTTTTGCAGGATTTACAAATTTTGACAATTTTTTTATTTTTTATTTTTTTAATATTATTTTATTCCGCTTCTTCAAAATATGGCAAATTATATATCAAAATTCATCTCTCGACCAATATGAATTCAACCATGAGGTATGTTTTGTCCTAAGAGGTCATTTGTAAAATTTTCCCCACAAAACCCTCATTTAAATGCACAACCAAGAAACCTTTTTTAGCCAAATTTTTTCACACCCCAAATATGCAAACCCATCATAACAACAAACCCAAAACCCTTAGATTTGCAATAAAACACCTGAAAAACCCTCATATTTTGCCATGTCTTTCATTCTCTCAACCATTGCATAGATTTAAATTTCAAGCAATATTTTCTCAACCTAGGGTTATAATAAAAAATCTTCAACCATGAAAGCTCTGATACCACTTGTAAGGAACTTGCAGCCATTGTATGACAATTTCCACATAACCCAAAAAAGATAACAATGCAAATAAGTACTCAAAATCCACATGCAAAAGAATAGACAACATACCCATTAAAGATGACACAAGATATACCCTGGGAAAACCCTCAAGAGGGAAAAACCCAGCCTCCAAAAGCATCCATACTCCGTCATATTATTCAGCCATAAAGAAAATATAAGAGTTACTGTTAGAGCATCAAATCTACACCTTGTTTTCTAAGCTTTTTAATTGCACTTAGCAGATTTGGACTAACATGGGACTGCTTTCAAGTTGTGGGTGACCTGTCTGAAAGCAGACCTCCAGTGATAAGGGTTGGATTCCCCTTTTGATGCCACCTAACTACTTGATCTTTTGAGATAAGGGTAAGAGTTTGCATAAACTAAACTTGATACTGAAAATAAAATAAGGTGATACACCAGAAAAACCTAGACTTGCTAATAGCCTTCCACACTCGAATTAATATTTCAAAGCTAACTCACACAATTCCCTATCCAATGCAGTTCACATCAATAATTTATAAAGAGGTCTATAATAGTGTTTTCAAAAGGAAAAACAAATTTCACAATCAATAACACTACTAAAAAACACAGTTTATAACCTGTAAACATACATTTTCTATCAAATGGATGCATGAAACATGGGACAAGTTTGGAAGGAAAATGACTTTTCACAAAACAGACCAATCAACCATTAATTACACACCACAAAACATGAAGAGGAAAGGTAAAAATGCTTCAATCTATTAAATCAAAGTGCTTACTATATATTAGGTCTATCTGAGTTACAATGCACCTTCATGAAAAATAACTCCAAGAGAGTAAGCTATCCTCCTGCTAAAAAAGAAAGAACTCAAAAATGACTTAAACAACATATTTAAGCCAAAACATCCAAAACCCCCACACAAGTGTTTCTAGAAGATCCCGCTTGGATAAAACATAAATGGCCCCAAAAGAACCTTCTAGAAGTCTCTAAAATGTCCTCTACATGGAGAAAAAACAAGCTAAGTCAATAGTCATCCCAAAAGTGTAACAAAAATGCCCCCAGCTGGCCTCCCTCCTCACCAAAATCAATCAAAATAATATCTCACACCTCCCACACTTTTGCAAGTCATCATTGGTCCTCTTACAATTTTGACCACATTCCCCATCATGCAATATGTGTGTTTTTGAAAACACATGGCCTTTTAAAGCATAAATATAGTGATTTTGTTAAGTGATTTATAAAACACCACTTATCAAAACACTTTACAATTAAGCTCAATTTAAAGGGCCCCACCATATAAAATGTATTACATTTGCATTTGAAAAACAATTAAAAGTGATTTTCAAATTACTTACATGATATTCCAACATTGGAAATCAATGCAAACATATAATGATATGCCAAAATTTTATAAAAAAGCCACCAAGGCATGGACTACTAACTCACCACATTCTGCATTTCACCTACACATGTCATATACATTGCTTTGCAAAGGGCATTATAGCACTTTGGCCAATATGGCCAACCTCCAAGTCACTTGGAAAGCATACTCTAAATCACATGGCATTGGGCAAACAAGGCATTAGACATAGGTCACATGGCATCCACATATTGCATTGCACACTTAGCAAAGTTTGAAAAATGGGAAAAGTTTCTAAGGCATAAAATGCCTAAGGGAAAACACTATATGTTTCGACCCCATCATTTAACATGTGTGTTATTTTTAAAACAATTAGCAATGAGTCGACATAGAGGGGAAAATCACTAAGTCATAAAATACCTAAGTGATAACATACCTATTTTGGACCCATTGTATTTGCCATGTGTTTGATTTTTTTTAAACAAGGGATAAAAAATCCCATCGAAATCAAACAGGGGTCAACCCTAATTATCAAAACATACCGACATGAGGGAAAAGGCTTCATTTTGTCAGTCAAGGAAAATATGGAACACTCCATGCCACCGTGGGGTTTGGAAATACACAGGAAAATGGTGCTATCTTGGCCGATTTTGTCAAATTTTTGACATTTTGTGATGAAAGGAAGCTTGTAATAGCAGCTAAACTGGTTTTCTTGGAAAAAGTTGTGTTTTTTCACATATTTGAGGCTGTTTTTGACTCACAGGCCGCGGCTATGAAGCATTTTTTTGGCTTGTTTCTGACCATATTGCTTGTTCATCCTTCATTTTTCTTGTTTCATTTGCTAACAACCGCCAATGAGAACTCAATGAAGCTTTATTGGAAGCAAAATCCTACAAGTTTGTAAGAAATTTGTGAGGAAAAAGTTCAGGTGAGTTGAATCGACTCCATCTTGTTGATTCAGTGCAAAACGACCCAGATTCTTGTTTCCTCTTTAAGAATAAAGCATAAAATGCTTGTTTCTTTTCTATATTTGATAACAAGGACACCTCCTTTGATTGTTTATGTTGTTTTCCTGAAGGAATGCATCACTGGCCACATCCATGAACATGAACAAAGTGTCTTTATGTAGCTCGACATTCACTTCTAAAGACCCTCATGTTATCTTTTGATTTTCCTTCTTCTTTTTCATAAATCTTGATAAAGTTAATAACCCAGACGGGTATCTGGAAAATAGAAAAAGAAAATCCAAAAATGTGGCTCGACCCTCATTATGTAAATTGGGTCTTGTATTTGTGATTTTTTGCTTCATTTCTGCATTTTATGAAAAACCCTTGTTTGGGTTTCCTGTAGTATGTATATTTGTTGAATTCTTCCACTGTTAGTAAAAAACCCACATGGGTCACTGGATTTTTTTTTTTTAATAGAGCTCATTTTTTTGCAGAATAATGATTATATTTGCAAATTCTTTCACCTTTTCTATAGAATATAAACAATGTTTGCACCATTTGTTGAAACCCCAAGTGGGTTTTCCACATTTGCAGGAAAAAGGCCAGCTTCCTACCACGACCTGTCATGACACACAAATGGCTTTCCATTTTTGAATTCCTATAGAGATTTTTCATACTGCCATTTTCTTTCACAAATTTTGTAATACACCCAGATGGGTATGTTTTCAATTTGAAAACAACTTTCAGATTTGGTTCAAAAGCATGAGGAAATGATATTGCATAATATGGGTACAATAAAAGCCCCAATTTTCAACATAATATGTCATCTAATGGGAATTTAACTGGATTTCTTGTATATGATGATAATGGACATTATGAACATCAAATTTGAACTCTGAAGATGAAACCATTTTTACTGTTCTTTTCATACATGAATAATGGCTCTCATTTGCTTTTCTTCTTTTTGTTTTCTGCCCACTTGCAAGATGAAGAAATCCTATCTGTATCCTTAACCCATTGTTTTTTAATGGAGGATTCAAGCTGACCTCCATTCACTATTCAGCTCTTGATCCAAGTTCCAATGGTACCTTCCATGTCCCACCACTCCTTCCTTGTTCACTATGCAATCCAATTCTCTCATCATATCTGGAAATAACCTTGCATCCAACTCACAGTTGGGTTGATTTCCTCACACAACACTCATATGAGCACTCTCAAGGAAAGAATGTGTTGTTGTCATCTATATGCCACTGTTACTTGGATGCCTCTTGTAGGCTGTAGTCATTGTTCCTCCTTTATCACCATTAATTTCTGCTACTTGGTTACTCTTCGTAACATTAAGAAAGGCATAGCTGCTATGTTTCATTTATGATAGCTTGTAGGGCTCTCTTTTTGCAATAAAATTTGGGTGATTGTTTTCATGCATTTCCCATATGTGGATGATGATTTACTTGCACTTTATGCATGCCACATCCCCTACTTATCCCTTCTACAAGTTGTCATCCTATACTTCAATGATTGACAAAGGTTGAAAGCTCAAACCTCTTTTCCTTACTTGAAATACACAACACAGTGGAACTCATCTTCATCACCATGCACTTTCTCACTTTTCCTTTATGAGAGAAGATTGCCATATACTTGCATTTCATATTGGTGTGCTATAGCATGATTCCAGCATGCATTGTTGTTGTTCCAACCTTCATGAGAGTATTGCATTGCAGTCTCATTTACCCTCTTAGGGCTGCTCTGTAGCTTGTCTGAGATCACATAGAGAGCATTTTGCTGGTGCAATGTCACTATCCTTTAATGATGTATCAATAGCATTGTCCTTGATTTATCTTTGCTCATCAATCACTTATTGTTGAAAGCATGATATTTAATGCCTATGTTAACAATGACATCTCATGTGCCTCTGGATTGAATTGTTGCTCCAATTCTCATACAAGGTTATGATGCATAGACCATGTAATCCAAAACAAACCAGCAACACTGACTGGTTGCCAACATCTACTCACAATGCACAATTTCTTTCTATCACCATGAAAGTCACAAATTCTTTCAAAATAGAGCATATGTTTCTTCCTCTTGCATCAGAATGGTGACCTTCATCAGGTAAGTGTACAACTAGAAACCATCGTTAATGTTCATTGAAAGTCTTTAGGCCTAATACCCATATTAAAATGCTACAAGAGCACTGCGAAGACTTAATACTCCTTGTTCTACATGATGTTGTTGCTCCACAACTACTACCTTAGTATCATACTTACTTTGTTGATGCACTGCCCATTATTTATGCATTGAATTGTTGACTTACCTTGAAGGCCATTTGCTCCTGCCAATGCACATGATTGTCCCGTTAGAATTGATCACATCATATGAGGGTTCCAGTGTTGTCATAAACTTCTTATAATGACATATTCATGATATGCTCATATCTATGTCAACTAGAGTTGATGTTTCTTGAATGTCTTTTCCTTTTTCCTTTTTCCTCAAACATCATGCATTGAAGGTGATATGGCAGCATTACTTGTCTAATGTTTGATTGAGAAGGCCTTGAATAAAGCCTTGTGCAACTTGAGCTTGTCTCTTGGCATTCCTTTCTTTGACATTGGTGTCATTCACTTATGCATGAGAAAATGGAGTTCAACTTCCTTTCTTTATTACCCCAAAATCCTTTGATCAACCTGTGTTGCCTCATTCATTATTATTGTCCTAACCTTCATGGCTATCTTGTAGCATATATACTCATGGCTATTTTGCAGCATACCTTGTACTATGACCTTGGCTTCCAAAATGAGACATCTCCTCAACCATGACTGCCCAACTGTCATTTATAACTTGTCCTTACTGCCATTTTTTGCATGCAATCATGATCCATGTTGGATCAGTCATGATAACCAAAACCATTGCATGAAAGGTCATGAGCATATCAACTAATGTTTTCCTTGAATTGACATATAACATACATTTATGATTATTGTCCTTATGCACTTGTACCATGACACTGATTCAACCATTGTTCTTGCTTCTGTTATGTGTAATAAATAAACACAGTTTCCTCATTGTAACTTTATCGGATAGCCACCTGTCACATATGTGGGTGACCTAACAACTCACCTTCCTATGTGATGTGTGAATTTCAAATAGGTTTGTGGTGAGAGGGGCTTGATGACAACCTGAAACGCTTCCTCGTTGTTTAAAAGATGCATAATTGAACTTGATGCATCTATGAAGAAACTTGATGCATAATTGAACTTGATGCATCTATGAAGACACTTCATGCATAATTGAACTTGATGCATCTATGAAGACACTTGATGCATCTCCAAAATCACTTCCTTTTATAAAATGGATCAAGGGTCCACTTAAGAAATTGAAAGACATATCAACACAATATGTTGTATCTTTTGAATATGATAATGAAATTTGATCAACTGGTGTGATTCCATATTGATTCAATGCATTGATAAGAGATAAATCTTTGATCAAGTTGCTCAATTTCCTTTTCTTTCAAAGCATGTTGAGCTCTACGCTTGTGGGAGCAACATTTACCCCACATTTTGTATTTAATTTGATAATGAAACAATAATCAGACTTGTCCTAAATCTGCACATGAAGCAAACAGTTAGAAAATAAATGCATATGTTTGATGTTTCTATTTAATGCACTTATGGATCAGTTTATACATGCATAGGTAGGTGTGTATGTAAGGATTGAATCTTTCATTGCTTAGATATTTTCTCTAACATCATGTTTTCTTCAGATGTAGGGTGAGGGGCACTACGGAGTTGGGAGGGACACAAGTGGTTCGGGGCAGCAACAACATGACAACAGGCAACTTGTAACTAGTCATTCACAGGAAATGACTGGTTCCATTCTTACATGCACATTTTCTTGTTTCATTCTACTTATTCATGTATGAGTTGTTTCATATTTTCATTTGAATAAGAGAGCTATTCCCTTGGCTTGTGAGGGACATGTAACTTAATGATTATCAATAAAGAAATCGCATTTGAATACATGATTCTCTTTCTCGTTTGTTGTAATGCACCATTGAAATGACAAAATGTAATCTGAATTACTTTAACAATCACTCCTTCATGCATATTGAAACTAGTAGTTTTATGGTTTATCTTTAAATTTTTAAACAACATGAAAAGAACAAACACTAGGTTACCTGATTTCAACTAAAAGCTAAAAATCAGGTAATAGTTACAATGAACACCTTTGAAGCATTATTCAGCCATAAAGAAAATACAAGAGTTACAATGAACACCTTTGAAGCATCAAGTCCTCCAATGTATTCTCATGTTTCTAAGCATGAATCCCATCCCATGCTTCACAAATGCACTCCACAAGAAGACTCAATAATGATAGCCAAACCACTTAGCCAACCTAAACCACTACACATGTGTTTACTTTTATAAACACAAACTCACACAAAATACAACTAGTGGTAAGGTGAAACCATGTAAATACAAAACCATTGACCCCTTATTTAATATTGGGTACTAAGACATCACATTATTTAATATTTCCCCAATATTAAATTATTATCACATGTCTCCCACATAAATAGTAATAATACAATGTTACAATACAACATAAGTGGGTCCCCAAATAATTACCTAGTGTGATTAACCACACCACCAAGGTGTATCACAACTAAATAATTATTTAATTACAACATTATAATAAATCAATTTATGCAATGGTGTACAACACCATATCCCAACACTCTCTACCTACCTCTCACTCCATCCCTCCCTCTATACATCTCTCTATATTTGTCTTCACCCTCTCTCGCCTATCTACCTCTCTCACCTTCCCTCTACTTCTTTCTATCTCCACACACCATCTCTCTCTACCTACTTATCTCTCTATCCCTCCCACCCTAATATCTCATTACCTACCTCTCCCTAAATAGGTAGAATGAGTGGAAATAGAAAGATTAGAGAGGGAAGGTTAAATAGGTAGAGAGGAGAGAGATAAAAGAGATATAGAGATATCTAAAGGGGGATACATGGGAAAGATGGAGGGATGGAGTGAGAAGTACGTAGAGAGAGATCCAGAGAGGGGAGATAAGAGAAGTAGAGAGGGAGGGAGGAAGTGAGAGGTAGAGATAGAGAGCTAGGGTGGAAGCAATATAGGCAAAGGTAGGTAGAAAGAGAGGAGGATGGAGATGGGTGATAAAGCGAGTAAAAACAAAGAGAGAGGGTGAGGTAAGGTGAGAGGTATAGAGGGAGAGGTAGGTAGAGAGAGGGAGGTGAGGAGATATATATGGAAGTAGAGAGGGAAGGGGAGAGAAAGGTAAGAGAAGGTAGATAAGAGTAGAGAGAGCTAGAGAGGTAATTTTGTCACCCTCCATCTCTCTACCTATCTCTCCCTCTATCCCTCCAACCTTACCTCTCTTTCTTTGTTTCTACTTCTCTTTATCTCCCATTTACATCTTCCTCTATGTCTACCTACCTCTCCCTATATCCCTCCCCCCTACCCTACCTCTCTATCTCTACCTCTCTCTTCCTCCCTCCCTCTCTACTTATCTCTATCACCCCTCTTTTCTTCTCTCTACCTACCTCTCACTCTATCCCTCCCTCATTCCCCCCTCTCCCTTTAGATATCTCTCTATATCTCTCTTCACCTTCTCTCTCCTCTCTACCTCTCTCACCTTCCCTCTCTAGTTATTTCTATCTCCACTCACCCTCTCTCTATTCCTCCCACCCTAATCTCTCATTATCTACCTCTCATTTCCTCTCTCTCTCTCTCTCTCTCTCTCTCCATCTCCCTCTCCCTCTCTCAATAACTCTCTCTCCCCTTTCCTCTATACTTCTCTCTATCTCTCCTCACCCTCTCCCTCTCTACCTACCTCTCACTCTATCCCTCCCACCTTACCTCTCTTTCCCCTTCCCTCTCTACTTCTCTATATATCTCATCACCCTCCCTCTCTCTACCTACCTTTCTAGTGTAGTCATGGTAGGAGGGTTCTAGAAGGAACAACTTGAACTGTGCAACAATGAGTCAACATAGTGAAAATAACACAAGTTGATATGTGAACATATGCTTCAACTCATCAAATCCCAATACTTGTACTCTCATCTCTATCAACAAATTCCTCTTGCTCAATGCATATGCAACTTTGTTTGACTTTCCACTCCTATGATTCAACACAAATGTATAGCTTTGCAAGAACTCAACCCACCTCATATGTCTCTGATTCAACTTTCCTTGATTGTTCAAATACTATAAAGCTTGATGATTTGTATACAACACAAAATTCTTAGGCAATAATTAATGTCTCAACTTCTTCAAGGCTTGAATTATGGCATAGAATTCCTGGCCATAAATTGAGTATCTTCTTATGGCATCATTCAAATTCTCACTCAAATAAGCTTCAAGTCTTCCTTCTTGACTCAACACTACTCCAATTACATTTTCACTTGCATCACAATCAACTTGAAATACCTTTTCAAAATCTAGTAATGCTAGCACTAGTTGCTCTGTCACCTTTTTCTTCAATAATTCAACTCTTTTGTGCTCCAAACATCCACTTGAAATCCTTCTTGTCTCCTCTCATTGTCTCTATCATGGGGTTACAAACACCATTGAAACTTTTGATAAAATTTTGGTAGAAACTAGCCAAGCCATGGAATGATCTTACTTATCCAAGGTTTATCGATGTAGGCCAATCTAAAATTTCTTTCACTTTCTTTGAATCCATCTTCAATTCTTCAGTAGAAATAACAAATCCAAGATACACCAATTATGTCTTCATGAAATTACACTTCTTGACATTAATCAGTAACTTCTCTAGTATCATAACTACACAGTTGAATCCTGATAGCAATATCATAACTTCTCTAGTATCAACCTCTGCAATACTTGTTGGATGTGCCACAAATGTTCTTCTCTAGTCTTACTAAAAAGCATAATATCATCCAAGTAAACAATGAAACAATTACCCAAGAATTTCTTTAATACCTCATTCATCAATCTCATAAAAGTGCTTGGTGCATTGGTCAATCCAAAAGGAATTACTAACCACTCATACAATCCTTCATTATTTTTAAATGCAATCTTCTATTCATCTCCTTCTCTAATCCTGATCTGGTGATATCCACTCTTGAGAGAAATCTGTAAAATATTTTTCCCCACTCAAACAATCCATAATTTCATCCATCCTTGGAAATGGGAATCTATAATTGATACTGATCTTGTTGATTTCCCTTGAATCCGTACACATTCTCCACTCTCCATATTTCTTTGGTGAAAGTAAAAGAGGTACCACACATGTGCTCAAACTTTCTCTAATCAATCCTTTCCTCAATAACTCTTGTATTTGTTGGTTCAATTATTCATTCTATGTCAATGCCATTCTATGTGCTGCTTTGTTTGGAAAATTAGCTTCAAGTATAAGATCTATATGATGATTGATACTCGAGATTGGGGGTAAACCATCAGATACATTCTCTGACACGATATCTTCATACTTTGTCAACAATTTTGCTACTTCTTTTTGTGGTAGATCTTCACTCTTTTTTGTCTCTAAACCACTACCCTTCTTTGGAATCAATACAAAACACATGTTCTCATGCCTCAATCCATCAAAAAACTTCCTTCCATCTACCAAACATAGTCTAGTAGTGCCACAAAATTTGATCTTCTCTTCCTCCAAAGGTATCAACTTGATTCTCTTTCCATTTGATGTCACGGTATAAGTATTCCTTCTTCCATCATGAATTTCTTTCCTATCATATTTCCATGGTCTTCCTAATAGTAAATGGCATGCATCCATAGGAATAACATCACACATATGATCCAATATGAAATTTCACCAGACATTGTTCATTCACCAATATTTTATGATCATCTTGAATACATGTTATCCTATAGGGGTTTGGATGTTTCAGTCTCTTTAAGTTCAACTTGGTTACCATCTCCTTTGAAACTAGATTATTAGTACTACCACTATCAATGATAACTTTACATACCTTTCCTCCGGACTTACATCTGATTCTGAATAAACTTTTCCTTTACGGTGGTTCCTCAATCACTTCATGCATCAAAGCTCTCCTCATCCCCAATGATTCACCTTTCTCCGGTTTTCCAACTGAATTAAGGGATCGAACATGCTCTTCATCCACATATGTTGTTCTTCTGGTGTGCTCAGGTATCTTTCCAGTACTTCCTTGATGAAACATGAATAGGTTCCTCTAAATGGTCTTCTCTCATATTTTCCTCTCTAGAATCCATCATTGCGGTAAGAATTATGATCTCCTCTATTACTATGGTAAAAAAATTCTATCTTCTCTCCCTTTGTATTATGATTTAGCATCCTTTCTTCACTCTGGTAGGGTCTTGAATCTTTGTGCTACTCCACATATGGCCTTCTTTCTCTGAATTGAGGCCCACTCTTCTAAAATATTGCTCTTGCACTTCTTTGTCTTTGTTCAAACTTCTTGTTCAAATTCTCTTCTACATTTAATGCAAATTGATATGCTTCCTCAACAGATGTCATCTTTACTAGGCTCAATTCCTCTTGAATGTTTGTTCTCAATCCATTGATATATCTTGCAACCTTTTCTTTGCTTGCTTCACTATGACCAATTCTGATTATCATCTTGTAGAATTCTTCAATATACTCCTTCACAGATATTTCCTTTTGTCTCAAGTTCTACAATCTATTCAACAATTTCAGTTCATAATCTGTTGGTATGAACTGGTTCTTCAATTTTTTTCACCATTCTATCCCATTTGATGATTCTTTCTTTACCTCTTCTATTTTGGTCTAATTGAACCTCCTTCCACCATAATACAACATGACCTTTCAAAAAAAAATTCACAAATCTAACTCTTTTTGGATCTTCAATTTCTTCATATTCAATGTATTCTTCCATTTCATTGATCTAATCAATCAACTCTTCACAATTCAAATTTTCTGCGTAATTTTGAATTTCAACTCTAGGTCGCTTGCCAATCTTTGAGATCTCTTTCAACATCTTTACTTGATCTAATTCTTCTTCTTCGTCTAGGGTTTCTACAAATTGATTTGTATGTTCTACTTTGTCATCACTTTCATCATTCTACCTAGGGTTTAGACCTCACCTTCGATCTTCTTCAACAACATCTAACCTAACTCGTATCTCGCACATCATCTCCAGCATTTCATCCATTCTTCCAACAACATTCACCATAACAAGCGCTCTCCTTGGCGGCTTATCTCCCCTCGAATCGATGCAACTGCCTCTGTTCAACGATCTGGCTACAAGGATTTCAACTGCCTCACAATTGATGATTGGCTGAAAAAAATACAGTCTACGTCAATTCAAAAATCAATCCACCTCAAGGAATGCTTTCAAGAATTGAAAACTCGCTCTGATACCACTTGGTGCAATCATAGTAGGAGGGTTCTAGAAGAAACAATTGGAACCGTGCAACAATCATTCAACACAGTGGAAATAACACAAAAAATTGATATGTGAACATGAAATCTCATTGAATTGATAATATTACATGCAACATAGGCCACAAGGGTGAATATCCAGGGCTCACAGTCTTGCCACAAGGGATTTCAACAATACAACTAGCCAATAGGCCTTATTTCATGCCCCCGAAGGGTTATGCAAAAATGTACTGAATCTATCGAATCATGAACAACTAACTGATGATCTACAATGAATTACAATGCTTATAAATATGCTTCTCAAACTCCCAAATAGGTCTGCACCAGCCACCAAGGTTAATAACCTTATGAATGATCATATATTAATGTCGACCTCAAGATATGAAGAATTAGCTCCACATGAAATGAATTAACTTGTAAATCTCCAAGATAGGTCCCAACAAACCCAAGATTCTTGTAAGGTTTCCAATAAAGCTCCACATGATCTGGAATAGGTCCGCACTAAGAATCTGGACTAGGTCAACCTCAAATGCTCTGACTGGTAACAGTGAAATTTTGAGAGTGATAACTTTTGAACTTTCGGTAGGTAAATGCAAATGATGTGAAATATGGATATCTGACAGATGTTGATGTGAAGATTCTATATCCTACTTTGTAATCTGATAAACAATGATGTGGTAAAATCTGGAATGAACTATTGAAACTGCTACTGAATGCAATGCAAGAAAATAACTATTTTTGATTGATACAAGATTGATTTACAACCAGGGATTCTCCTGCATCATTGTCCTTCTATCCCTCCCACCTTACCTCTCTCATTGTCTCTACTTCTTTTTATCTCCCATCTCCATCTCACTCTCTATCTACCTACCTCTCCCTATATCCATCCCACCATACCTCTCTATCTTTACATTTCCCTTCCTTCCTCTCTACTTCTCTCTGTATCTCTCTTTACTTACCCCTCACTCCATCCCTCCCTCATTCCCCCGCTCTATCCCTTTATATATTTCTATATCTCTTATCTCTCTCTCCTCTTTACCTCTCTTACCTTCTCTCTCTAATTCCCTCTATCTTCCTCTCAAATCCCCTCTCTACTCTCTATAAGAGTGATAAGGAGAGATGGAGAGAGGAGAGAGGATAGAAAGAGGGAGAGATATCTAGAGATAGATATGACTTAGGAAAGAGGGGAAAAGAAAGGGAGAGAGATAGGTAGAGAGAGAGGGAGAGGGAGAGGGAGAGGGAGAGGGAGGGAGGGAGAGAGAGTGTGGGGAGGGAGAATAGATAAATATATAAAGAGGGAGAGGGGGAGAGGGAGAGAGGAAAAATAAATCCAAAAGGTACACTTACATATTGAAAAAGTGGAAACATCAATGATGTATCAAATATGAAAATGAAACCCTAATGTGGTTTTCAAGGATGGGTATGGTAAGTAAAATTGATTTCATAATCAAGATAATAGAGAAATATGTAACAATATTAAATTGATGAATAATTAGGCATGCAAAGAGTTTCAAATATAAAATTGAGATATAAATATCATAAAATTATAGATCTAAGAAACCCTAACATATCTTTGTCTCTACTTCTCTTTATCTCCCATCTACATCTTCCTATTTTTCTACCTACCTCTCCCTGTATCCCTCCCACCCTACCTCTTTATCTCTAACTCTCCCTTCCTCCCTCCTTCTCTACTTCTCTCTATCTCCCCTCTTCGCTTCTTTCTACCTACATCTCACTCTATCCCTCCCTCATTCCCCCTCTCTCCCTTTAGATATTTCTCTATATCTCTCTTCACCCTCTCTCTCCTCTTTACCTCTCTCTCACCTTCCCTATCTACTTCTATATGTATAGGAGCGAATTTGCACCCCTTACAAAAATTTCACACACCCTCACCTTAGAAAATCAAATCCGAAGGAGAAATTCCACATCACCCAACTGCCTTCCATCCACTTGGCATTTTTCTTGTGCGTCGGTGGGAGGATATTTTTCGGTGACGCATGCATGACACACAGATGCCCGCGTGGCATGCTACTGTCCCTAACAGATTCCTGTGCCTGAAGCTGGAAAAGGCATTACACACATGATTAGGGCTGAATTGTAACGTCCCTCTTCAACCAACTGACCTGAAAATGGTAAATTCTTCCTTATTCATCCTTAAAATTGATTCATTCTCACTTCATTTCATCTCTTAGCAATTCAATCTCACTCTCTAGTAATTTTCTAGCATTCTCTCTCAAGCATCATTCCAACACTCCATTTTTGAGCATTGCAACAACATTTCAAGCTTCGTCAACTCCACATTGCAAGTGTGAGGCAAGCCATAGAAGTGTGGGCTTGAGTCTTGCGAGACCTCCCTTCATCATAGTTGTGGCCGTGGTGGCTTTTCCAAGTCCATATTTCCTCCATTGGCTAGTGAGCTTTTGGGTGGAGGTGGTAACATTTCACTCCTCTCCTTTGTGATTTGATATAAGTAGCATAATATTTTTTGTAGTTCTCTTTTCTATTTCTTCTTTCCTTTATCACATATTCTACTCCATTTCTTTTTGGCTTTCCGTGGAGAAGGAAACACAAAAATGAGGGTTTGACTGAGGTAGGCCCCTATACAGCCCCAACAATTTCCCCCTTCTTGTGTGTGTAGGTGAATGTACGTGTGGAGCTAGCTGGTGAACTGGCGCTTCTGTGAGATTATCTTTGTCACCCTAGCCTTTATATACTTGCTTTATCATCTCCATCTCTATTTCTCGTACTTTCTTATTTTTTTTTTCCCATCACAATCAAGTGGCTAGGCTGTAAATAGGTTTTTCGGTAGTTTTTGTTGTGCTTACTATTTTATGACCGTACGGATGTCAGTGTGCCATGTTGTCATCCTAGAACCACGTTTTCATCCTTGGATAGAGAATTGTATGAGGTGCAACACCAACTCCAAAAAATAGCTCACCTAGCCCAAACCAAAGTTCAAGGTCTATAGAGTGATAGAAGTACGTTATAGTGCTCATCATTCTCGATCCTTATCCCAAGGAATCTTTTAGAGTGAGGTAAGTTAGGGCAGCCCTCCGCTCTCGGCTTTCCGTGACCTAGATCCTTGACATGGTTGGTCCCCCTCTCTTACACTATCTATCTCCACTCACCCTCTCTCTCTACCTATTTATCCCTCTATCCCTCCAACCCTAATCTTTCATTACCTACCTCTCCCTCCCTCTCTCCCTCCTTCCCTCTCTACTTCTCTATATCTCCCCTCACCCTCTCCTTCTCTACCTACCTCTCACAATATCCCTACCATATTACCTCTCTCTCCCCTCCCTCTGTACTTCTCTATATATCCCCTCACCCTCCCTCTTGTTGGAAAATGGCTTCTAGTGTTGTCATTGATGGTAACCTAAGTTATTGATTTGGTTTGCACTATAGTCTCTGACTGTACCAGAAGGCAGAGTGAAAAAGAGGGTATCTGATAGAAGGTTGAATCTGTCAAGTGGTTTGCATTACCAAGTTATCAATTTTGGTTGTGGACCCCAGGGAAGATCTTTGGGTATATGAGATGTCTTACTCTCGAATTTTGTGTTGTTGCATCAACTAGTGTACAAGTTGAGAGATCCAGTCATTCAATTTTTTGTTCATCAGTATATGAAGGCTGACTAAATGAATGTTAGGTGTTATGGATGCTTAAGGAAGAATTGTTTGAAGTATATTTTTGTTTGAATATTTTTTTTGGGTCCTAGCTATGTTGTGGCCGACTCTTGTGATGCATATCAAAAGTTATTCATGATTTGAGCCAACAGTTGTAAGATATTTTCTATTTTATTAAAGCCAACATGGAGCGATTGAAATCTTGGTAGCGGATATATATATATATATATATATATATATGAGATCGGTAAATTCATTTTGTAATGGTGTGTGTGGTGTTCGATATGTGTAGATGTGTGTGAATATCAAAAGATTAGTTGAGTGATTCTCATTTGTGCAGAAAGGGATTTTTTTGTGAAGTGAATTAAGGAAGAGCAAAGTGCAGAATTAGATAGAAGGTCCAAAATCTATGAGATTAACCAGAACTGTAACTAGGCATTTGCAGATGCTATCTTCTCAGTCCAATATTTTGATTGTGATCCAAATATTTTGTAAGGAAGTGAGCCTTCCTATTTTGAGTAGTGAGCTATAGGTAGTGTGCTTGAATGCAAGTGCATTCCCATTTTGTTAAACTCTATATTTTGAGTACCCAAATTGTGGATTGACCTCCACTATGGTTTTTCCCCTAACAGGGTTTCCACATAAAAATCCTTATGTTATGGTGTTGTGGATTATTGTTTCATGTTCATTCATCTTTCTTTTGGTTGAATGGTTTAAGCACTTGAAAGGACAGATTAATAAAAGTTAAAATTGCTCAACATTGATTCACCCCCCCTCTCAGTGTTGCTTGAGTCCAACAATTGGTATCAGAGCTAAGTTCCTTGAAGAAGTTTAACAACTTGAGGTAGATCTTGGAATGTAATGGACTCTAGTATTCTTCAACAACAACTTGTGGTGGCTCTTGATGATCATGATCAATCTAAGGCAGAAGTTTGGGAATTGAAAGGAAATATTAAGGATGCTGAGAAATTCATTTAGAAGTTGAAGGATCAGGTTATTAAATCCAGGGAAAGGAGAAATGATCTGTGTGATCAAATAAAGAAAAAAGAAAGCATAATTATTGAAGAGAGAAAAAGGATGGATGATGATCATTTGAATAAAACCTTGAAGGAAATAATTGTGAATGTGAAAAGCTTGCTAGATACAATGCTACCCTAAAGCATGAGATGAAATCTATGGCGATGAAGATGACTAAGGAGATTGAAGAAAGAAAGAAGAATGAAGAAAAACTTGGCTAGACCCTACAAGAGAGAACTGATGAATGCAACAAAGTTAATAGAGAATTCATTCAGTTGGAGATGGAACTGCAACAATCCAGAGACAATGAAGAAGAAATTGAAAAAAAATTTGCTATTCTTAGAAATGAACTAACTACTACAAATTAATACAAGGAGAAGTTCAAGATAAGCTCAGTTAAGCTTGATGAGCTAACACAAGGATAGAAGAATGCAAATGACAAGTGAGGCCTTGGATATGAGAAAGGAGAAAGTTCCAGATCTGGACAAAGGAATCCCAGGAAAAGGAATCAGATGGACAAAGCAAAAAGGCATCCAGTAAGACAACCTAATACACAAAATTTTAATGGATATTTTTTTGCATGCAACAAATTTGGTCATATGGCTGCTCAGTGCAAAAGTGAAATGAGTTCAAGTAGTCCATCATTCTCTGGTCAGTGTTTCAGGTGCAATAAGTTTGGTTATAAGTCAATTGAATGCAAAAGTATGTATGTCAGTGTAAGGAATGTTAAATGCTACACTTGTGGAATATTTGGGCATATTGCTAATCAATGCAGATCAAGAGGAAATCAATGGAATGAATGATCTAGACAAAGAAATCTTGTGTGTTACAATTGCAACAGATTTGGTCACATTGCAAGATTCTACAGGAATAGAAACATGGATAGAAGAGGTCCAATATACAAAGGAAGAATTTCACAGAAAGATGATAAAGGAAAAGGGAAAGTGACTGTGGAAGAAATAAGAGATCAGATGAAGAAAACATGGGTAAGGAAGAGTGAGTCTGATGAAGGAAATAAGCCCGCACCAGAATCTACTTCTGGTAATTCCTCTAGAAATTGATCTTAGACCATTGGCCTAGGGGGAGTTTTTCAAGAAAATCCTTTGTCCCCCTATCGGTAGTTGGCACCAGAATGCAAGAAATTGTCAGTAGTTGTGCTAATAACTTACAAATGTATCAGTGATCACTTGTGCAGAAATTTGAGTAGTAGAAGGTCCGCAAATGAAACCTTCTTTTGTTGTCTAAGAAAATAGAGTATTCGGAACACCTAGGGAAAAAAATTTATTGCGATAAAAAGGTTAGGTGTGTGAGTTATAAAAAAGGGTATTTGGAACCCTCATTTGTCACCTTGCATTGAAGAAGAATAGGAGAGCCTCTACAGCATAATTTCGAAGGAGTAAAGTCAATCAGCAGCAAAATCATCAGGTATTTTAGTTACTTATAGAATTCTCACTTAATTTGGTGCTTGGTAGAAACTTATTCGGTATGAAAAGGAAAATGAAGAAAATCAAAGGAATGGTGAATTTAGATGAATATAGCAGTGAGAATATTAGGGATGTGAGAAATATGTTTCTAGCCGATGAATTGAAATGGCTTGAAGGTGTGAAACACAAAAGTTTGGACATTTGGAGTGAATTTCCCTATTTTGAGAACGCGAAAGTCATTAGGTTTATCCTGAACATATTGAATGCTGACATTCTAACTCTAGATAAATTCTATCTCATTTCGAAAGAGGTGATTAGGAGTCTAACTGGATTATGCAATGTTGGGGATATACCAAAAAAGAAGTCGATTCAAAACAAAGAAGTTGAAACCCTAATCGAAGTAATTGGAGATCAAAGGGCTTTGATAATCTGATAACAAGGTACATTGCACATGGAATCTCATACAAAATATTTTTTAGAAATAGGGAAGGCGCAACTTCGACAGGTGTAGTTTACATCTCTCATAAAATGATAATGGGTGATCAAATATATTTTGACCTGTGCGGATTGTTAAAAGATCAATTGATGGAAAATGTGCAACTAACAAAGGAGGTAGATTACCCCTTCAGGTTTGGTACCTTGGTCATATGTCTTGTGATGTATCTTTTGAATTGTTTTCCATAGATCAATAATGTTGTATGCAAAGAGAATGAACCGGTTTGTAAACATATTTCTAAACATTCTAATACTTTGGAAAATTGTAAGCAAGAGTATGCAAATTTCTTTAAAGAATTGCTAGGGAAGTTTGGAGCAATTAGCATTTCCATTCCGGTAAGAGCATTTGAAGTTGGATCCTCTTTCGATGAGATGGAGAGGAAGGAGCAAAGAGCAAAAGAGATTGATGATTACACTCCTCCGACACACAAGACTCCAAAAATTGAAGGAAAATGTAAAGAACAAGTGATTGTGGACATACCAGATGGGGAATCTAATGAGTACACTCCAAGGGAAGAACCATAATCAGTTGAACCAGATGTAGTAATGGCAGAAGGAAGCGAAGAAGAAGGTGTTTTTTCCAAAGTAAAGATATTGCAGCTTGTTCAGGAGAAAGATGGGATGCAGAAAATTGCTGACATATGGTCTGAGAGACCCTCATATGAGCAGGACTTGATCAAGAGCACACTAAGTACCTATTTTGTGCATAATAACATTGATTTGGAGAGTTTGGAGAATGTGTTTCCTAAAGAGATGATTGAATGCATTAAGGAAGCCATGGTCTCTGAGTCCTAGGACAAGAAAGAGGAAGAAATAATTCTACATCTGAAGGAGCAGTTCAGGCTATCTCTTACCAAACTAAAAAGAAAAATGAATGTGTTGAGGAAATGCATAAATACAACAAACAATATATACAACTATTGTCTTCGTTGGCCTCATGTAGTTGGGAGATACAAAGATAAGTTGGAGCAGATTGAAACTGAGTTGAACAAGATTGGTCAGGATTATAACATGTTTTAGGATTAGGATGGTGCAATCAAGAAAAGGATTCAAGAGTTGTAGTATGAGCATACAAAAGTTCAATTCACTAGAAACAACCTTGTGGAAAGCTTTTTGGATTTAACTGAATGCAGACTGGAGCAATTAATTGAGGTTCTGAGGAAAGGAGAGAAATTAGAAGAGGCAATCACAATTCTCGAATCTCTCATCCATATTATCAACCAGACATCTAAGAACAACAACTTGATCTCAATCATTGGGATTTTAGTAGAAGCTTGGAGGAAATTTCTTCCGAAAATGAAAAATAAGTACAAGATAATTTTCTGACTCAAGTAGCAGTTGTATTTCTTCAAATTTTGATCCAATTTTTGAATTAGTAAGGGGGGAGATCCAAAATATGTTTTTCATTGATGTCAAAGGGGGAGAGAGAGCAGTGAAAAATTCCTTATCATTCTAAGGGGGAGTTGTAGTTTGAAATATTGAACTCTGGCAACGTAATCATAGTGGTTCTGACACTTAGTCATTTTTCACTAAGTGTTGCCATCAATGCCAAAGGGGGAGATTGTTGGAAAATGGCTTCTAGTGTTGTCATTGATATCAACCTAAGTCATTGATCCGATTCACACTGTAGTATCTGACTGTATCGAAAGGCAGAGTGAAGAACATGGTATCTAGTAGAAGGTTGAATCTGTCAAGTGGTTTGCATTACCAAGTTATCAGTTTTGGTTGTGGACCTTAGGGAAGATCTTTGGGTATATGAGATTTCTTACTCTCGAGTTTTGGGATGTCACATCAACTGGTGTACGAGTTGAGAGATACAGTCATTTTATTTTATGTTCATCAATATATGAAGGCCGACTAAATGAATGTTAGGTGTTGTGGATGCTTAAGGTGGAATTGTTTGAAGTATCTTTTTGTTCAATTTTTTTTTGGGTCCTAGCTATTCTGTGGCCGACTCTTGTGATGCGTATCAAAATTTATTCATGATTTGAGCTGACAATTGGAAGATATTTTCTATTTTATTAAAGCCAACATGGAGCAATTGAAATCTTGGTAGCGGATATATATATGAGATTGGTAAATTCATTTTGCAATGGTGTGTGTGGTGTTTGATATGTGTAGATGTGTGCAAATATCAAAAGAGCAGTTGAATGATTCTCATTTGTGCAGAAAGGGATTTTTTTTGTGAAGCAAATTAAGGCAGAGCAGAGCGAAGTGCAAAATTAGACAGAAGGTCCAGAATCTATGAGCTTAACTGGAATTGTAGCCAAGCATTTGTAGATACTATCTTCTTAGTTCAATCTTTTGATTGTGATCCAAATCTTTTGTAAGGCAATGAGCCTTCCTATTTTGAGCAGTGAACTCTAGGTAGTGTGCCTGAATGCAAGTGCATTCCCATTTTGTTAAAAACTATATTTTGAGTACTCAAATTATGGATTGACCTCCACCATGGTTTTTCCCCTAACAGGGTTTCCACATAAAAATCCTTGTGTTATGGCATTTTTTCTTATTGTTTCATGTTCATGCATCTTTCTTTTGATTGAATGGTTTAAGCACTTGAAAGGATAGATTAATAAAAGTTAAAATTTCTCAACACTGATTCACCCCCCACTCTCAGTGTTGCTTGAGTCCAAAAACTCTCTCTACCTACCTCTCCCTCTATCCCTCCCACCTTACCTCTCTTTGTCTCTACTTCTCTTTGTCTCCCATCTCCATCTTCCTCTCTATCTACCTACCTCTCACTATATCCATCCCACCATACCTCTCTATCTCTCTATCTCCCTTCCTCCCTTCCTCCCTCCCTCTCTACTTCTCTCAGTCTCTCTCTTTACCTACCCCTCACTCCATCCCTCCCTCATTCCCCCTCTCCATTGCTTTAGATATCTATATATCTCTTCTCTCCCTCTCCTCTCTACCTCTCTTACCTTCCCTCTCTACTTCCCTCTATATTCCTCTAAAATTACCTCTCTACTCTTTGTAGGAGTGATGGGGAGAGAGGGAGAGAGGAGAGAGGTATAGAAAGAGGAAGAGGAAGAGATATCTAGAGATGGATATGACTTGGGAAAGATAGAGGGGAAGAGAAAGGGAGAGGGAGAGGGAGAGGGAGAGGGAGAGGGAGAGGGAGAGGGAGAGGGAGAGGGAGAGGGGAGGGAGAATATATATATATAAAGAGGGAGAGGTGGAGAGGGAGAGATGAAAAATAAAATCAAAAGGTACACTTATATATTGAAAAGTGGAAATATCAATAATGTATCAAATATGAAAATGAAACCTTAATGTGGTTGCCAAGGATGGGTAAGGTAAGTAAAATTGATTTCATAATCAATATAATAGGGAAATATGTAACAATATAAAATTAATGAAGCATTGGGCATGCAAAGAGTTTCAAATATTAAATTGAGATATAAATATCATAAAAGTATAGATCTAAGAAACCCTAATATGAATAAGAAACCATAGAAGAAGACTAGGTTGTATAGGATTTATTGGGTTTACTAAAATACAAAGAGAGGAAATTAAGGGAGAGGTAGAGAGAGGTCTAGAACTTGGGGGGGGGGGAGAGAGAGAGAGAGAGAGAGAGAGAGAGAGAGAGAGAGATTGAGTTAAGTAGAGAGGGAAGGGTGGAGGGAAAAAGAGGTAGAGATATAGGTCTAGAGAGAAAGAGAGAGGGAAGGAAGGATGGAGAGAGAGGTAGAGAGGTAGGTCTAGAGCTCAAGAGAGAGAGAGAGAGAGGTATAAAGAGGGACAAAGAGAGAAGGAAGGAGGGGGGTGGAGAAGTAGATAGTTAAGTCTAGAGTTCAATAGATTGATAGGGAGAGGTCTAAAGAGGTAAAAAGAGAGGGAGGGAGAGACAAGTGGAGGGATAGGTCTAGAGCTTAAGGGGAGACATAGTGAAATATAGAAAGGTAGAGAAAGGGATGGAGAGATATGATGATTTATGAAGATTTTTTCATATCCTTACTACAAAAAATATAAATATTTCAGTATTGATTACTTTTCTAATGTTTCAAGTATTTTGAGATGAGTGTTACAAAAAAAAATCATGAAAAAGGGACTTCGTATGTGAATAGTGAGCATTTGATGTTTCAAAAATGAAATATGAAGTTCAAATGATTATAATTATTATTTTGTATAATATAGAAATACTACCTAGTCCATTGCATAGATCTCTTAATCACCTTTCCAACACATGTACAAAATCAAAATTTTGATAATAAACACAAAAGTTATGCCCATTTATCTAAAGAGGGTTTTTAGGTCTTCAAAACAGATATCCGTTTCAAATGGATATCTATTTTGAAGACCTAAGAATGGGTACCCAATTTTCAAAATGGATATCCATTTTGCTTGACAAAATCTGTAGCCTTGGGATTTTCCTTGGGAGTGTCATACCTGGAAAGTCAACTGCAAAAATGTGTTTATAAATAAATTTTCCTTAGTTTTCCAAAGTTTTCCCTTATGGCTAATGACTTTTTTTATCTGAATTTGATCAAATGAAAAGGGTTTATTGAGAAAATTGTCAGCTTTCCAGCAATATAAGATATATCTTATTTTGAATTTAATAGATAATTTTTATTGATTTTCTACATGAATTATGACTAAATTCCTAATTGATAGGCTCATTGAAAAAAATCTATAATTTTCAAACAATTTCACATTTTTCAAATCTGAAAGATGCACCACATTCCATTCTTCCCATACTATAGGATAAAAAAAATTGAATTTCATAAATTTTTGACCAAGTTATGGTGGTCAAACAAATAAGTTTTAATATTTTTAAAAATTTCTAATAAAAAATTCATAACTAATTATTTACTTGGAAAAAATTTACAAAAAAAATTCGGCACATCTAGACATGTTTCCTCTACTTATATTGAAAGTTTAAAAAAAAATATTTTTTTCTTGTACTTAGGTTGGTCAAACATACACCTGATTTTTATTTTTTTTCTGAAAATTTAGTACTACTATATTGAAATTTCAAATTTTCACCAAATAAATTTCTTCTTTCCAAAAAAGGACTAGTAGCTTAGAAACTACATTCAATTTTCTACAAATTCTATTCTTACATATTTTTCAAATTACATTAATAACCTATTCAAACTTTTATGTCAAGTTTCCTAACTTTTTTTTTTAAATTTTCATTGCCACTTAGGGGCCTAGTTTGGACCCCCATGATCCTGCACTGACCCAACTGTCTACTTGGAAGAGTTATAAGCAAGTCCTATATTTCCATGGTTTAGTCAAATCAAAAGAAATTTTTTGTGTAACCAGTTTGAGTTTTCTTATGGGATGGGCATGAGCTTAAAAGATGCTTGACTCTTTATTTAAGAAATTAGACCATTATTCACTAGGCAAATTTATCAAATGTTACATGCACTTAAGGAAAGTTTTAATAGAATCTTTTTTTGATCATGATTCAAGTTATAGGGGAGTCATTAAAAGGTTCAAAATATAAGGTATCTCAAATCCAAGCACTAAATTTTTTCTAGCCCAATATCAAGTTGTAAATATATTTTTAAGATTAGTCCAAGTACTTGTACTTTAAAAGGTGGAAGTTTTAATCTTTAAATAAACCCCAATTAAGGCAAGAGAAGATATTAAAATTACATGCAAGATAAAATCTAAGAGGTTTCTAGTGTTTTACTCATGTTGATGTTATGATTTATTTATATTAATTATAATAGATCTACTCAAAACAACCATGACTCCTACCATGCTAGTCTCATTTTTTAGGATCAAACAAACATGCCTTCATAGGTTTCAAGGTTTATAGAATGGGAGTTATGGTGATTCATACTAACATAATTTTTATTTGCACTAAATTTTTTATATTCAATCACATTATTTCCAAAACCATCATATTTTAAAAAGTAACATTAATATTATCTCAAGAATTATGGTCATATGAAGCTAGAGGAGATGGAGTTTCTTCCATCATATATATATGATGATTTATATTGTTCCACTACCCAAACCTATTTCTCACAAAATTAACACATGTCAATAATTAGCATGTCTTTGTTAAGGTTTAAGGTATGAAATGACAAAAAGGTGAGATTGGCGCAATAACATTTGATAATTGAACTAATGTTTTCCTTAGTCATTCACCTTATTTAATTAGTCAAAAATTTCTTGTTTCACTTGGGTCTCTCCCAAATAACTGAATATTTTTAATTAAATACCTATTTGATACATTTCATTAGGTTGACTTTTGACTATTAGATACATTCCAAACACTACATAGAGTGGATAATTACAACTAGATTCTAGTTAAATCAATACAAGATAAATCCACTAAAATTATTCACATAAATTCATTTCAAAATTCTTGACTAATTATCACATGGTGATTTACTTGTTTCCAACACATACTATACCCAAGGCCCAACTGATTCCCAAAGTTCCTAAAGTTGCAATCAAGGGCTTTGATGCCAAATGTCATGCCCAAAATTTTACGATATGAAAACCCAAATAATTTTTTTTTGTTTTCACATCATTTAAACACCTACACCCCCTTCTTTTTTTTGAGTAAATAAAACTCTAACTTCTAGGAGAAGCTAAGACTAGATTTACTAAACTATAATTAAATAATTAATATTTAAATGAATAAACTATCGTTTATCATATTATAATTTTACAATTTTTACTAGACAAGGCAACATAAGGTGTCAAATACATCTTAATTTTTAATCCTCTCATAAGAAAATAAACACAATTAATACATTATACCAACTATTAGACTCTAATTAAAAAAAAATCTTTAATCATTGTTTTCTTGTTCTAAGCTTTTAAATTTACTAAGATGATAGAGGTCCTTACCAATTTTACCCAAGCCCCATCATTTTAAATCTTTTTTTGGAAAGTTTCATCTCTCAACAATTAATTTAATTAATATTGTAAGTTTAATCTTTCAATTTTTCAATTTGGCATATTGTATATGATAATAATTTATTTCAACTCACTAAATATATCGATTTTATGACTTCAATCAGGTTTCTCACATCATTATCAAATCTTAACATTAAATTTAAAAAAAAATTATTTATAACACTAAGCCATTCTAGATTAACAGTGTAACTTTCTATTTAATATTTTTCTTTAGAAACAATCATCCATTTAAAAGAATTTTTGAATTTAATTAAGACAAAAATATTAACACAAAATATTTTTCTTATTTATTTTTCTAATATCCATTATTGCCTATGAGATGGCTTTCCACATTCTCATTTTTAAAATTTACATCCAAGTTCTACAATGCTTTAATGCTCCCAAGTTAATATATATAATAAGTAGTGATTTGTTTAAGTCTCACAACAAAAATAAACAAAAAAATTATTATTTCTCAATGGTTTGAGCATTCAATCTCAACCCTTAGATCCTAGGGTTTATGTGAAACCCTAAACTATTTGTTAAAAGAGGGCCTCATTACTAGTTTTCATTCTTCTTTATTTGTTTGTAGGTTGGGATAAGATGAAGAAACACATTTTTTTTTGAAGAGTGGTTGAAATCTTATCAGTAGTAGAAATACATGTCTCATTTGTCTAAACCTTGCATAAGGATACCCACATTATTTTTCTCAAACATGGCATTGTAAATATATGCATTTACCTCTATTTTTTTGGTGTAAGTTAGCTATTGTGCAAGAAAAAATGATGTTTAAATCTTATTCAAATAATATCTAATTATAATTTTATGTACAAGTTCAATGACACCCACATAAAAGTGCATGTCAATTAATTGGAAGGAGTGATGAGGGATACACCATTTGGAACCCACACAAATCACAACAATAGATACCAACACAAAATATGTGAGATAGATAAATAACTCACTTTCAATTATTTTCAAAAAATGAAATTACAAATTCAAAACTTACAATGCTACAACCTCATGGGCTTGATTCATTACAACAAAATCAACTTTGAAAGAAAAATATATTATTCACAGCCACTAATCCCTTTTTTATTTTACCCCAATAATTGCCCTAGAATGTTCTAGAAAGTGTAACTTTCCCTTTTGTTTTGGTGCTAAAAGTCCTGTCGTTTGATTTCTTGCTTAGGAAGAAATTTTAATGAAATCCACTTTTTAGTGGGGCAGCTTCGCAGGTCCATAACTTTCGATCAGGGTGTTCGATTGGCTATTATAACATATCGTTGGAAAGCTGTCGAAGAGATCTACAACACCGAGCCCATCAAAGATTGGTTTGTCCACTTTTTACGTTGTTTTGGGGCTTCTAAGGTTTTCATATTTGAATTTGAAGTTGCATTGGAGAAATTTCTTGGGATGGAAACTTTACTATCTCCCAAACCGTGCAAGGCATTGAGATGATTCTTTCACGACCAGAGATGTTTTTCAGTTCTGCTCCTTAGGGTAAATTTTTAGGTCCATAGTAGCTCGTTTAGGATGACTTACTAAAAATATTAAGTGACTATTTTTCACCTTTTTTGACTTTTGACTATCTTACACCCCTTAAGTGCCATCATGAGACTCAAAAAAACTAAATAAAATAAGAAAAAAATATGTTTTTCTGGGTGATGCAAGATTTCCCTACACCATTGGATGATCCTACATTAGACACCCAAGGTAATTTGAAAAGTGACCTTGTCACTTCTCAGGAGTTAGAGGGAAACCAAGACAGCTAACCTTAGCCTCAGACAACCACAATGAATCTTCAATAGACCTTCCTCTCTACTTCACCAAGTACTCTACATATTGCTTGTTTCTTGTGCTTCTACCCACATGACTATCCAAAATTTCTTCTATCTCCTCCTTTTCTAAAGTAGGTGCTGGATTATTCCACTTCGCTTCTATTATTTCTTCATCAATTCCTCCTTCATGATATTTTGTTAAATCTAAAATGTTAAACACAGTTGAAATATGAATTTCATCAGGAAACTCTACCTCATATGCATTTCCTGAATCATGCTTCTTCAAGATCTTGCATGGTCCAAACTTCATCTTTAACTTTTTGTATGTACCAACTGGAAACATCTCCTTTCATAAATGAACCATGACTTCATCTCCTACTTGAAACTCCTTATACCTCCTTTTTCTGATATGCCTTAGCCTTATATTGCGAGTTCATCTTATTGATACGTTTCTTCACCTCTTCATGCAAATTCTTGAGGTGCTTAGCAAAATCTTCAACCTCAACACTACTCTTCTCCCCCTTATCCATCTTTCTTAGTTCATAAATAGTTTGTGGACTATTCCCATACACAATCTAGAATGGTGATTTACAAGTGCTCCTATTGACAAAATTTTTGTAAGAATTTTTTTCTTGTGGTATAATCAAATGCCATCTCTTGGGCTTATCTCCTACTAAGCATCTTAGCAGGTTACCCAAACTCCTATTCACCACCTTTTTTTTCCATCAGTTTGTTGATGGTGTGTAGAACTAAACTTCAAATCTATCTTCAACTTCTTCCATAATGTCCTCCAAAAATAACCAAAAAAATTGGTATCTCTGTCTGAAATTATACTCTTCGATAGACCATGTAGTCTCACCACCTCTCTGAAAAACAACTCTACAATATAAACAACATCACTGGTATTATAACATGGAATGAAATGTTCCATCTTTAAAAATCTATCCGCCACCACAAATATGGAATCATTCCCTTTCTATGTCCTTGACAAGCCAAGAACAAAATCCATGCTAATATCCTCCCATGGCATCTCAAGTACAGGTAATGGTTGATACAATCCATTATTCTGACTTGTTCCTTTCGCCGTCTGACATACTCTACAACTTTGTACAAACTTCTTCACATCTTTTTCTAACTATGGCCAGTAATAATTCTCACTAACAAGAGCAATGGTCTTATCTCAATTGAAATGTCCAACCAATCCTCCACTATGCTTCTCCATGATTAGATTCTCTCATAGAACTCCTTAGAATACACAATTGGCTTTCTCTAAACAACATCCCATCTTGGATTAATAAATCCAACCATCTTGTCATATCCAATGTAACAGGTTCCAAACAAGCCTTCCAAGCTTCTACAAAGTTTGGGTCTTTAGGATACAAACTCTTGAGTTCATTGAACCCAACAACCTTTATATTCATCTCTATCAACAATTTTTTCCTTCTACGTAAGGCATCTGCAACTCCGTTTGACCTTCCACTCTTGTGCTTCAAAAAAAAAGTATAACTCTGCAAAAATTCAACCCATTTTAAGTGCCTTTGATTTAACTTTCCTTGACTATTGAGATACTGCAAAGCCTGGTGATTAGTATATAAGAAAATATTTTGGAAACAAATAGTGTATCCATTTCTTCAAAGCCTAAACTATATCATAAAAATCCTGATCATAGACAAAATATTTCTTAGCATCATTCAACTTCTCACTAAAACAGGCAACAAGCTTACCCTCTTGACTCAAAACAACTCCTATGACAGTGCCACTAGCATCACAATCTATCTAAAAGACCTTATTGAAATTTGGAAGTGCCAAAATAGGTTGCTTTGTGACTTTCTTCTTCAACATATCAAAACTCTTTGTTGCTCCTATAGTTCATTTAAAATCCTGTCGCCTCTCATTGTTTCAGTTAGAGGTGCACAAATACTGCTGAAATTCTTAATAAACTTTTTGTAAAATCTTGCTAAACCATGAAATGATCTTACCTTTGTAACAATCCTCGGGGTAGGCCATTCAATGATATCTCTCACTTTCTCTTGATCCATTTTAAGACCCTCTACTGAGACAAAAAATCCCAGATACACCAACTCCCTCTTCACAAAACTATATTTCTTCAAATTAATCAATAGCTTCTCTTCCCTTAGCTTCTCAAAAACTCTTCGGATATGCATCAGGTGCTCCTCTAGTGTCTTACTAAAAATTAAAATATCATCCAAATAAACAATAACAAATTTTCCTAAAAATTCTTTCAATACCTCATTCAGAAGCCGCATAAATGTGCTCGACACATTGGTTAGCCCAAGAGGCATGACTAACCACTCGTACAAGCCCTCCTTGGTTTTGAAGGTTGTCTTCCATTCATCTCCTTCCCTAGTCTAGATTTAGTGATATCAAATCTTCAGATCTATCTTCGTGAAGTGCTCAGCTCGACTCAAACAATCCATAATGTCATCCATCCTTAGCAAGGGAAATGTGTACTTGATGGTGATCTTGTTGATGGCTCGGGAGTCTATACACATCCTCCATTCTCCATCCTTCTTTGGTGCTAGTACTATAGGTTTTACACATGGGCTCAAACTCTCTCAAATCAATCCCTTATGCAACAACTCTTGCACTCGTCTGTTCAACTCTTCATTCTCTACTAGAGTTATTCAACAGGTTGCCTTATTTGGAAAATTGACTCCAGGAATTAGATCCATCTGATGGATAATCTTTCTTACTGGAGGAAAACCTTCAAGTACATTATCAGAAACAATATCCTAAAACTCATTCAACAAATTTGAAACCTCTATTGGTACCTCATTAGTATCTTCTTTATCAACTCTAGGGATCAATGCAAAACACATATGCTCATGCCTCATACCTTCTAGGAACTTTCTTCCATCAACCAAACAAATTCTTGCATTACTGCATGTACCTTTTCCTCTGCCTCTTTCAAGGGCTTCAACTTATGACGAACTCCATCCTTTGTCAAAGAATAGGTGTTGGAATGTCCATCATGTACTGCTTGTCGATCAAACTGCCATGGTATGCCCAACAACATATGACAAACATTCATAGGCATAATATCACATAATACCCCATCATGGTAATTTTCAATCTTGAAATTTACCAGACATTGCTCATTTACCAAAGCTTGATGGTCCTTCTGCAACCAAGCAATCTGGTATGGGTTCAAATTCCTTCTCTCCAACCGCAACTTACTAACCATCTCTTTTGAAACAAGGTTATTAGTACTACCTCCATCAATAATAACATTGCAAACTTTACCTTCACACTTACATCTAGTGCAAAACAAATTATTCCTTTGAGTTGGTTCCTTATCCTCATTCAGCAAGGATCTTCTAGTTCCAAGAACCTCTCCTCTTTTTGCATCCTCAAAATGTGAAGACTCAACATCTTCATTTACATGTGCAACTCTTGCATTACCCTCAGGTCTTCTATTTGTCCTTTCTTGATGTTGGGGACACTCATAGGCTCTGTGTCCTTCTCTGCACTAGAAACAAGTTCCATGAAAGCCTCCTCTTCTCAATCCTTGTCTAGATATTCCTCTTCCTCTTTGGTCTCCATTATTTTAATCATGAGGACTGTAGGTGTTATCTCCTTTCTAGTTCTGGCTACTACTGGATCCTTCACCCTTCTTTTGATCTTCATTTCAACCTCCAAATGACCGTCCACTAGTCTTTCCACCATGACCCCCGCCTCTTTGCTTTCTTTCAAATCTTATATTCAACTTTTCTTCTACCTTCAAAGCAAATTGATATGCATCTTCAATGGTAGACATTCTGACCAGACCCAACTCTTCTTGAATACTCGGCTTCAACCCATTTATGTAATGGGAAACTTTCTCCTTACTAGCCTCATAATGACCTATTTTGACCAAGAAATGGTAGAATTCTTCTATATACTACTTGATGGATTTCCTCACCTAATTCAACCCTTGCATCTTCAAAAAATCTAGCTCATAATTCACAAGAATGAACTGTCTTTTTAATTTTTCCACCATACAATCCCATCTTGTTATTTTCTCTTTTCCTCTTCAATTTATTTCTAGTTGTACCTCTTTCCACCAAATATTTGCATGACCCTTTAGCTTGGTCTTTGCAAATTTGACCCTCTCAAGATCTTCCACCTCCTCATACTCAAAGTATTCCTCCATATCATTGATCCAATCAATCAACTCTTTTGGGTTAAGATTTCCAAAAAATGTAGTTCATTGATCTATGGATTTTCCCAATCTTAGAGATGGCCTTAAATAATCTGACTTGCTTTGGATCTTCTCCTTGTTTTTCTTCAAAATGCTCCTCATTTTTAGCTTCATCTTCACTTTCATCTCCTCTTCTTGGCTCAAAACCTCGATGAAGCTCCTCTTGCAGTGCTTGAACTTATCTCTACATAGCTCTAAAACCCTCTTCTAGTACAATAACATTCCTTCCACCACCATGGTTTCTTCGCAGAGGCATTCTGATCACTTTTCTCAGAAACCCACAACCACAAGTCCTAGTGCAAACTGTCTCACATTCGGTGATCTGTTTACACACTTAGGAAAACCTACTCCGATACCACTTGATGAGGGACACACCACCTAAAACCCACACAAATCACAACAATAAATACCGACATAAAATATGTGAGACAAAAATTAACTCGCTTTCAATTATTTTTAGAAAATGAAATTACATATTCAAAACTTACAATGCTATAGCTTCATGGGCTTGATTCATTAAAAAAAAAAATATTATTCAGAGCCATAATCTGCACTAATGGAGCCACTTCTACAACCCCACTAATCCATTTTTTATTTCACCCCAATAATTTCCCTAGAATGTTCTACTAAGTGTAGCTTTCCCTTTTGCTTTGGTGCCAAAACTCTCACCGTTTGATTTCTTGCCTAGGAAGAAATTTTAATGAAATCCACTTTTTAGTGGGGCAGCTTTGCAAGGCCATAACTTTTGATCCGGGTGTTCGATTGGATATTATAACATATCATTGGAAAGATCTCGAGGAGATCCACAACGTTGAACCATCGAAGATCAGTTCATCCACTTTTCTCGTTGTTTTGAGGCTTCTAAGGTTTTCATATTTGAATTTGAAGTTGCATTGGAGAAATTTCTTAGGATGGAAAGTTTAATATCTCCCAAACCATGCAGGGTATTGAGATGATTCTTTCACAACCCGAATTTTTTTTTCAGTTTTGCTCCTTGGGGTAAAATTTTTAGGTCCATACGAGCCCATTTAGGCTGACTTACTAAAAATAGTAAGTGACCGTTTTTTTCCTTTTTTGACTTTTGATTGTCTTACACCCTTTAAGTTCCATCATGGGACTCAAAACAACTAAAGAAAATAAGGATTTTTTTTATTTTTTTGGGTGATGCAAGATTTCCCTACACCATTGGATGCTCCTACATAAAGGAGGCATCTTAATCCCCAAGAGGGTTAATCTAGGTTGAGTGACAAATTTGCATGGTCAAAATAGTTACAAAATTTTCTTTGTTATCTTTTGTTTGTTTATTTGTTTTCTGGTATGAATATAAATATTTTTTTGTTTCATATTAAATTTTTCCTTTAAAAAACATTATATATAAGAAAGAATTAGAGTAGGATTTAATGACTTTGTGGAAGGGTGACACCCCTGCATGGGGGTCACAACACCCCATAGGAGCCACACCCCATTAATGGGTAGGGGGTGATGCGCCCCCTCTCCCCCATCCCTAGCCATAGTGGCTAGGGTTTGGAAAAAAATTGGTTTATATTAAATTTATTCTATTCTTAAATCTACTTATTTCATCTTAATATTATTCTATATGTTTTATTATAATTTGGTATATATGTACAGTTTTCCATATATTTTAACTCTCTTTTTAAAATGCATCTACATGCGTTGAAGTACATATAAATGTAGATATGATAGATATAATTTTATAGCTATTTTCAATCAAACTGTTTTATGTGAACATATATAAATTTGAATTAATATGCACACTTGTGACAAGAAAATTCAGTATCATTTTCTAACTTTTTTATAAAAGCTTAGTAACTTTTTTTATACAAATTAGATTTAATATTTTAACCAAATGATTGTTTAGTTGACAAGAGTTTTGTAGTTATTTTTTTTTACACAATTTTAATATTTTATTGTCATCCAACTATGCTCATGTAAACCTTATTTTTCATATCAATTAAAATGCAAAATAATAAAATTAAACTTGACACACAAGCATTAAACCACAAAATTTAATTCCCTCACTTTCTAGGCACAAGGTCACACTTTAAGAACTTCAATAAGTGAAGTATTTGAACAAGGGTTTTGATGATTCTCCCTATTCCTATATTGGTTGTGGGAGTAAATGGTGACTCCCCAACACCCCCAAGAACAGTTGCGACCAAAACCACTTCCACAAGAGAGAGAATGGCAAGAAAGCTTGCTTCACAATGCAAGATTGAATATTGGTTGAATTGATTGATGCAAATGTACATGAGATGCCTTGCTTATAAATGCAAGGTTCAGAGATAGGATTAGAAAAGATCATGACAAGTGTCGTAATCCGATGACATGAGACAACTAACTACCTAGGAATCATGCAATATAGCTAGATAAGATAAGTTCTAGATAAGCCAACTAAGACTTCTAGAAAGAATATTATATCCTAAGTAAACTTAACATGTGAATATGTCCCCTAATTACCTAGTGAGTGAATTAGCTAGGTACAAGACATTTATTCACACCAACATTGGCACTATTTTCCTGTATATTGGCCATCACAATAACATATCTGATATATATTCATAAGGTTAGATCATCAAAGATGATCACACTATTTTCCAATCTAAATTTTCAAAATATAATTGATGGTAATTCACCTTAATAATGTTCTATGCACTTTAATATATAAAATTTGAATCTATCTTTTGAGGAATGAAATCATAAACATTCAATTCATCCTTTATCTATTCTTCTAATCTATCATTGAATAATTCCTTATTATTGAGGATTACAAATCAACAAGACATTAAATTTGTATAACCTACCATCCCTACTCACTTGTGGTTTACATTTGGCTTGGCTAGTGTTGTCTTCATATGCACCTGTATTTAATTTATTATCCATCCCTTATAGCCACCTGAGAATTATCGAAAGTCCTAATCTCGCTCACAACTAGCATCCCCGCCAAAAGCTACAAAACACATTAGAAAATTATTATGTTGAATCTAGGTATAACTTCATTTCTCACTTCTTGTTTGATTAATTTCATTTGTTGTGAGAAGTTTCTTAGATTAAAATCAACCTTGTAAAATCTCATCAAATATTTAACTAAATTGGATGGTTACCATTCTAGTTTTAATGTTGCATAATAATTCACATTAGGTTTACAAGATATACTTGAAGAGCTAGAAGGTACATAACATAGTCAATTAAATTTGATAACATCAATGGTGTTTAAAGCATGAAATTATATATCTGAACTAGGGGTTCTCATATAAACATTTTATAAAATAAACATGTGATTTCTTGACATGATGACACATTTTCAACATGTTTTAAAGAATGAGAAATAGAGATAGTAAGAGAGAGAGCAACCCACCAAATTCACCAATGTGACCATCATTCATCAATTTTAATCTAGCTAAATAGCAATAGTGGAACACACTTAAAGAAAATGGAGTTGAATAGTTGCACATGACGAGGGGCCTTACAACAAGTCATTGTTAGAATCTCCAAGTCCTTTTATGATCCTTTGAGACTGATCTTAGAAAATTGATATGGGTTGAGTGTGTTACTATCTTTGAGGTGTTGAGTGAAATTGTAGAATCAAAATTTTTAACACTATATATAATTTATGTACTCATAGCTTTATTTAGGTGAAATTTTGTCAAATTATCCTTTGGTATGATAAAAAAATGCTTAACCTTTTAATCACTTCCTTCTTATCTGTTTCTAGAACATATATGGTCTATTCATATTAGCACAATATTTTGGAAAATGTCAAGGATTAAACAAACTATCAAATTGTCATGATTATAAAAAGGTAAATTTAAATATCCCTAGGTTGAAATTATTGTTATGAATAGTGTAGGGGTATAAACCTTATTATTCTTACATGAGCATGGTGGTGAAGGACGAAGTGTGGAAATTAAATTGTAAGGATAGTATCTTATGAACTAGATATGATTTAAATTATAACATAAAGTGTAAATTGGTGTTGATGTGTAAACAAAAACAAAGTATTTACATGACATAGTTTAAGAGAAATGAATAGTTAGTAGAGTATGAAATAAAAAAATTGTAGTATAAACTAAATTAAATTTAGAAGTAATGAGAAAGAAATCGATTATAAGTATTAATACAATGAGGTAATATTTAAGAAAATAGATAAGGAATATAAAAATGAATAATGGTTATTTAGATACAAGGAAAATTAAATATGAAAGCAGTAAGTAAAGTAAGATAAAATAATTAGATGTGATACAATATACATAAATAATAAATATGGTAAAAATCGAGTGGAAGTGAACAAGGGATGTGTCATGCCTATAATTTTCACTAGAAAACCCAACAATTTATTTTTATTTTTATTTTCTTTCTGACAACATCTAGGATGGTCCTTATGTCTGATAAGGTGGTACACGACACACAACGAATGTTGGTATGCAATGATGTTGCACGGATAACAGGGTGACAAGAGCCACTAAGAGGGTGTAACATGATACGAGGAAGAAATCTCCTATTGCCATGCCCTAAATTTACATGAAGATCAAGAACACAACTATTAATTATTTTTTAAACAAAGCTACAAAGTGCAAGCTAAAACACTAACAAGCGAAAACCATGTACATACTATCTTGCCTACAAGCAGGAAACCCAATTTTTATTTTGTTATATTTTATGCACTAATTAAGCTAGTTAACTCTTTGAATGGTTGAGGTGTAACCGCAACCTGATATGAGTTAAAATCCTTTGGGAGATCACTCCTATCTTTATTATCAAATTAAACCTATACTTTGACACAATGCTATTGTTTAACAATGTCCCATCAATAGTCATATTATGATTCGCTTGGTAACTAGAATAATAGAAACAATGATACTTGTGCTCTAATACATTTTTTTTAACATTTATGTTATTAAGAAACAACATATATTCTTATGAATAGCCATACTATCAAATTTCCATTGAGTTGATAATAATGAATATATTTATTCACTTGTTGTAAATGTTTAAACAATTTTCTCTTCACCCCTATGTTTAGCATAATAATAATAATAATAATAATAATAATAATAATAATAATATCTAAGCATAAGTCTTATTCGTACAATAATATTATTATTCCCGTAACAACCAAATCTTAGAGATACCAATATTGTTATGAGGTCCACTCTTAGCCTTAAATGCCTATGATGTTAATGCACATACATATATTATATTTGTTAATATATTATATGCATGTATAATATAATGTATAAATAGTGTATATGAATAATATTTAACATTAAATATTTTTCCCATATTGCTAATATTAATATTATAATTGTCATATTCCATATCACAATAATATTAATCCTTTCTAAAATTATTTCCAAGACTATATGAATTTCAACTAAATAACTTTGAAAGATCTAACATTTATTAAACTAATGTTAAAGTTAATATAATGCTAATATTTCACATAACTAATACGATAATTAATTAAGTATCCCACCTTAAACCAATATACATTATCACGTAACATTTTACCCCACATATTATTTATTATATTAGCTGAAAAACATTAACTAACTCATAATAACATTTTGCTTGTTGGTAAATTCCTATTCACATTATAAATTTGTGCATATTGCAATACTTACCTTTCTTACCTTGGACTCCATTGTTTACATTTACCACTGGCAATTATGGGTTGTGGTGAAACACTTCCGCACATTGATATGTAAGTTATTATTACTAGCTACTCTTAACTACCTTCAATATGAACCATGTTAAGAATGATAATAATATTTATTTAATATCATTATTAATAATTCACTTCCTTTTTTCTTTTTTTTTACTCTTGAATAATGATTTACTACCACTCAACATAGGTCACTCGTACTCTTATTATTGATCAGCTTGACATTACTCTTAATAACATTAAGATTAGTTATCAATTTTATTATTATTATTATTATTTTAATGATATTTATATTTATATTATTAGCCACCTCCCTTAAAATAATATCACTAAATGATTTTATTAATATTGATATTATATTTTTTTGTTTTTATTAACACTTTCTATTAATATTAGAATTGTAACTATTTAACTATTACCATAAATTAATAAATGGAATTAATTCCCAGGTTGGTAGTTGCGTCATGATCACGGCTGCAATAAGTTAAATATTAAAAGTATTGTGGCAGCAATGCCCACAGTAAATTCTTTTATTGCTTTAGATTAAAATAAACATATAGATTTGAAATAAAATGGTGGAAGTCATGGTTAAAGGTGGGTATTCAATTTACATTTTAATATTACTTAACAGTTACAGTTGCGCTTATATACTGATCAACATATTTGTCATTAACACCAATTATTGTTTAATAAGAGTATTGTTATATGTAACCAATACTATTAAATGAAGGCATTGGCAGCAGGTAGAAGTAAAGCAAGTTTAATATTTCTCAGGCTCTAATTTGAATACAAAATTAATGTCACTGCCCCAGAATTTGATAAACTAATACATTAATCTGAAGGCCGCTTCTTACGATCAACCTCCCTCAGCAATATTGCTGGGAGTTCTTGTTTTTTTTTAAATTTTTTTAACAGATTCATGTAAGTCTTATTAAGCTAATTTTGATTAATTTAGTTGAAAAGATAGCTCTGACAGCCATAAATAGTTATGGCAACTATTTTCTTGTCTGGTTGATTGGCGCAGCAAGTTAAAGGATCTAGTATTTATCACGGCATGTCCATCCTCTGAAAATAAGACCATACTAATTGATGAGGTTGGTACCGATGTCAGAAAGATTTTCAACCATTATTGATGGCCCCTGGCTCACATCGAAAACTTCCTCACCTAGGCCTAACTACCAACTCTAGCTTGCAGCTAATATCATTGTGGAAATATGAGAATTATCTTGTCTCGAGCTCAAGAGTGGAATAGCTCTGATAGCGTGATAAGGTGATTTTAATGTCCAGCCACACAATTTCAAGGAAGTCATAATTATTCCAGCTATACAATGTGGTAATTCATTTAATGTGCACTCAGGGCTGAGAGTGGTATAGTGGGCGCCACATCCACACAGTGAAAGACAATTTGATTTGAAAATCTTTTCATATACAACACCCCTAACGTGACAGCGGGTGCCTCTTAAATTAACTCTCCATGGCTACATCCATTGACATAAGCTGCATACTGTAATACATATCAGAATGTTGCCAGCGTATCCCACAGATCCCTTAAATCCATTGCTCTCCTCAGAGCTGAACGACAGTTGCTTCAGGCCACTTAACTATTTGGTGTAACCTTGGACTTAAACGCCTAGCTTATGCTTCCTTTTGAAATCCTTTGTTAAATGATTGTGTAATGGTTTTGTTGTGCACAGATCTTTCTCTATTATTTACAACCATAATGGTATGATTCCAGTGCTGGCGTTGGTGCTGAGAGGGTATTGCAGGCAAGATAATTTGCTTCACTATACTTTGTAGAGCCAGTGCAAAATGAAGGAAGACGCCTCCAAGGGAGTCTACAGACCCCATGTTGGCTACTGCACTTAGTATGGTTTATTTCTTCTGGGTGTTGTACAGTTCAGTGTTTGCTACAATATACACTATTGTATTCATCTGGTCTTTTGTTATCCACAATGCACATATATATATTTGGATAAAACTTGGAGCTTTTTCTGAAATTTACAGTTAGTTCACACATATTTTAGTATTAGTTATCTGTGTAGTTCTATTAGATTTGTTATTACTTTTGTATTTGTTTCAAAAGTCTTGCTTCTAGAACCAACATTGTATTAGTTTCAGATTTTATGTTTTCTTGCAACATAAAGTTGTGTGATATCCGTTAACAGATCTCCTTGATTACAAAACTAAGAGGTGAGAACTATTTAGGTTCACGTAATTACATTTGCAGACGTAAACAAGTAGAATGTAAAAAGGTGAACTTTCCTTGCAACTTAATGAATATACTGTTGTTCTATTTAAATGCAAAATATAATGTTAACCAGTTTAAACAACATTTTCTTCGAAGAACCCATGAGAGCATCTTGCTTTATTCCACAAATTTTCCCTTGCTTCGACTCATAGAGTATTTTATCTTCCTAAGTACAGTAAGATACAAATTCTTCACTTAATTACCCCTTTGTTTTTCTTTTTCCATATCACAAACAAATTTAACAAATTACAATGAAGGAAACACAACTAATTAAGGCTTGCTCTCCACCCTACCGTAATGGCGTCATGGAGCCTCGTGGGCTCTAGCCATACCCCCAAGCAAGGAATTATTTAAGCTCCATGATGATAAATGGAGTCTCTTTCTCATTTTTACAAAATGGGTAAAACTAACATAGCACAAACTTCATGAATCTAGATTCTCTACTTTCCATTTTCAAACATGATACATACAATAGATCACCTCTTAACAACCAATAAACAAGGGTAAATGGAAATAGGAAGAACTTATCTTCTCTTTTAAATGAAGGGACTAAGCTCTTGTATCCATCTTTTCTCTCCAAGCCAAGACATCTTCATCACCATAATTCCAAAAGATGGACTCCCCTCCTCATCTGATTCTTTCTACCATCTTCACTAAAATTCTCCAAAAGAAGAAGTGGGTAACACCCCAATCATTCTTCCTTTCCAAATTATATAGGAGTTCCAAATTGCAACCTTTTGGATGGGGAGGTGTGAAGTGTGCCTACCTCCTTTAATGAGAGTCTTTTCCTTATTAAAGAAGAAACATGCACTTGGACAACCCCTTCATCTTTTCATCTCACCCACTCCTCAAAACTCGTCACTTTCCATTATGAGGACTTTTGAGGGGTCAAATCATGTCCTTGGGGCACTATTATATGCCCACTTGACCCCTACCACTATGGTATAGACCCTAGGGGGTTTCTTTTTGCATCCCAACCAAGGAAATTTGACCAACAACCCTCTTTAAAGGCCCATTTAAGGATCCATCCGAGTTTCAAATTTGGATAAGGGTTATTATACCCTAACCCTAGTTATAGCTCACAAGTATTATAATTAAATACCAAAATGAATTGGCCCTTTAATATCTACACTCACAACCTTACTCTACCAACACATTAACTCTATTTCTTCCTAAGCCCCAAAAGGGGTCAAATTCTTATCACAAGATGTCTTTTGATTTGCTCTCAATGGTTTTCCCTTCTCGAACTGACACCCTTAATTTCCTGCACATTACCAATATGCAATCATGAGAACAATCATATATCACATTAATCTAACAGCTGAAATGAGATTTAATTTTTCAACCATTTCATTTACAATTCCAACCCATATTCACAAGTTACGATTCCTAACTCCTTCACGGTAGCATAAATAAATTGTCAGACTGAAAGGAAGAATATTATCAAATAATCACACTATTTACCATCCACAATACATCTTACCATCTACATAAAACAGGTTAGAGCTTTACTAATCACATGCAAGGTGGAGCCTTACAGGATGGGTAGTAAAATTGGACATGAAAGTAAAAATTTATATGATCAAAATTTTTGAGTGATTGCTTGGTGGTATTAATTTATGTGATATATCTCACACTCATATATAAAATTTTTTATAGCTACTTTAATACTTATTTGTGTATCCATACGGTTGAAATGGGCTAACCATACATATGGCTTTGCTATAGGGGTTAAATATAAAACTAAGAGATAAAGCATATTGAGATGCTACAAGCATGTTCTAATCAGATACCTTTAAGTATGAAGATATATTTTGAAGGAACAATGGATTGCTGAGGATTGGTTTGCATTAATTGACATCCTTAACATTTGTAAACTAGCATGTTATGAGTTTCGAAATCAGTTTTTACTATAACTAGCATTGTATGAAGCCATGGTAAATAATAACTTATATAGAACATAGAGTTTGTGTTTATATTCTTCAATGATTAAATAAACTAGTTAACATTTTGATAATATGGATTTAATGGGAATTTGGTGGTATGTGGTGTAAACCTATGTGTGAAATACAAAGCTTCTAATTCCATCAATGAGATATGTAGGTAAGGTAAAGATTTGGTTTGCTAAGGAATAAGTCTTGATCTATGGATATGTCATGATATAGAGAGATAACCTTGTTTATTGCAAGAATGTAAGTTTTTGGTAAATAGTTGTTGTCATTGCCATGATTTGATAAGGGTAGAAATCTACCACTTCTTAACTAGAATAAATTATTATATTATATAAATACATGATACCATAATTTAAAGTTGCTTAGTTAATTAGGATTATGTTTTAAGGTGTAACAAAATAAGAAAAAAAATTGTCATAGTCAAGAGAGGTTATTCCATTCTAACATTCTAAAGAACTTCTTGTGCCCAAAAAGATGCCAATAAAAAAATACAAGTAGAAGTTGAGGGAATCATATGCTAATGGGGAGGAAGAACTAGAGAATTGAAGGAAGTTCCAGAGAGAAATGAGGATAAACGTTATTCCAATTTACATAGGACTAGTTCTATCCTAGGAGGAGCTAAGAAACATTCAAGCTATAAAATTCTAGTGTTCTTTCATCTATGGGGGTTGTGTTAGGTAAAATCCAATAAGCTAATGAAGACACTTAAATGGATAGAAAAGCATTGTTAGGGTGTGTTGGATTTTTAATTATAGCAACCCCTATTTATTTTACTTTTCCTAAAGGAAACCACTTTAAAGCTGTAATGCCCCGCCACGCAACCCTAGGGGAAGTTGCAAACTACTAAACAAATGCACAATTTTTTTTTGTTTAATTACAAATACATGTAAGATTACAACACAAAGCCAACAATCCCCTAAGGTTACGAGATAGATTATTTAAATCACAAATTAAAACAACATGCATGAAATGAAACATAACAACATTCACTTAAATAATTAAAGCACATACATTCCATACATGAGAATTTCATTTAAGACCATGAGATCCTTCATGGTTACCAATAACAGAAGTTTTACAATTACAATTACATCACTCATTCCCAGAATGAGGTAAATCAATAACATGATAGCTTAATTACAATTTCCACCTCGATAACAATGAGGGGTAAAATAATACAAGAATGACTAACATAAAAGAACCAAGGTAGCAACTGGATTCCACGAGCTCTCTAATATGAAAACCTCATCTACACGAGCAAGAGCCAAAAAAAAAACAACGGAGTAAGGTGCACGTTCCACCCAACCAAGTGATACCTGAAGGCTCACCCCCCGTGCTAGGAGATAGTAACAAGGGTTTCAGGTCAAGACCAACAACCTCTAAACATAGGCAACATGACTCAACTGAACAAGATACGAACATGACATCACATGACACAAAGGTTACAATGCTTCAAGATTTTAAGTAAATGATCACATCACGAATACAAACATATTGTTGACTTAGGAGAAGTGTCATCACAATGTCGCATGGGATATCTTGGCAAGTCTTCCTAGGTCCCGACCCCCATCTCAGGATATCCTGGTAACCTCTAACGACTCCCGGCCCCACATGCAAACCAATGCGGAATCAGTTATCTTTCGAAGGGACAAGATAACGATCTTGCCATTCCAGGCCTTCTCGACTCATCCCAAGTCTATACAAGCACTTGCGTCCATGAGCGAGGCAAAATTAATCTTTTTAAATGTTGGTACCACCTACACTAATCAATTGGTTTAAGTTTTCACTGAATTAACTAACTTACATTGAGATCTCCTGGCACCACTTTGTGTGTCGGCCCTCAATGTAAGCCACTTGTCTAAGACAACATGTGGAACTATACCACAACCAAAGGGTACTCAAGTGCAACCTAGGGATAATGAATCCCTAATCACGACATGAAGTCAACATAGCCCGTTCATGATAACCGGGTACAACACTGGACACTATTACGCACTACCCAAGGAAAACAAGGTTGGTCGACTTGACAGCAACCCCAAAACAAAGAAGACGGTTCTATTTGGAAGACTTACAAAATCTGACTCAAATCCCAACAAGAATGAACGCCCCATGACGAAAGGAAGCTTGCAAACAATATAACGTAATCTACATTAGGATTTCGTAAATCCAATCATTCATCGCATTAGTGCACTTAATCAAATTAAATAAACTATGTTCTTGCACAATCACATAAGAGTTTGACTATTCGTTTAATTCTTGTTGACACAATCCACCAAATAAATTAAGTCAATCTTTCTTTTGATATACAATGATTTTCCATAAACAAATTTTCATCTATCCCTTACAAATACCTTTTCTCTTTTTTTAAAAAAATAATTCACATTTAAATATATATATATATATATATTTTAAAATACATATATAATTAATATTTAAATATAAATGATAATCACTTAAGCATACATTAAAATATAATATAAATATATTATAACACATATTATATATAAAAAAATTTAAATTATTATATGCAACATATATATTAAAATATATATATAAATTATATTTTAATTGATAAAATAAAACATTGATTTCCAAATTTCATATTATATATATTAAATATAAAATATATAATATAAAATATATTATATACTTTATATTTAATAAATATAATAAATATAATTAAAAAAATGGATTTTATATTTCATAAAGCACGACCATTAGGGTTCGGCCGCGCCCTGCCCTTAACAGGGGACGTGCAGCCCCCATGATTGGGGGCGGCGGCCTGTGTAGGCAGTGACGGCGCTGCCTCCACAAGTGGTCGTCGCCATCCATGGGGGTGGCCAAGGGCTTGAAACCCTTTCCTTCCACCACGCACGACGAACACAAAACGAAAAAAAAAACGACCCGCCATTTGCGGATTCATAAAAAATAAAATTAACTGGTAAAAACATTTTCTGGGCAAAAAAAACAACAGAATGAAGAAAAATACAAAATTCTTTTATTTCTTCAAAAAATTTAAATCAACGAAACTCATATATATATATATGTGTGTGTGTGTGTGTGTGTGTATGTATGTATATATATGTATATATATATACATATAACCAGGTATATATATACATACACACACACACACACACACACACACACACACACACACACATATATATATATGCATATATATATAAATATATACACCCAGTCATAATAAAATGACTGTAAAAATACCTTTTTTTTTCAATACCTAGATTGGGCAAATGCTCAATCTAAGAAATAAAATAAATTGCCATTGAAATTACATAATTTAACACAGAAATTTAAAGATTTCTCATTCCTTTGCAAATCAAAAAGAATATTTTTCCAAAGCAACCACAATTTCATAAGAAAATCCATTTGAATCCCCAGGTTTGTTTCAAATTTTATGTTGAAAGTTTGATGATGAATTTTGAATCTTTTTGTTTCCACAATATTTTGAGGATTCTTTTGTTCAAGTTTAAATGGAGATTTTTGATGGGTTTTCTTCCTCTAATTCACAATTGAATCCAACAGTTTGAATACTTTCAAAAATAAGATTTTCAAAAATAAGAAATGCATAAAATTTCAAACATTGCACCTTATGTTTTCTCCAAGCTTCAAATCCTTCAATGGAGATTTTCCTTTTCCTTTTTCAATTCAGCTTCACCAATCTTCAATCTTTTCTTCCCAATTTCTTCCAAGAATTTCAATCCAAGTTTGCTCTCCAAAATTGCAAATTAAAATTCAAAATAAAACAACAATTACCTTATGCAATCCCTTCTCCAAATTTGTCAAACCCCTAATTTTGAACTCACCCACCAAAATTTATTGCTAAACTAGATATTTTATTTTTGCAATTTAATAAAACAATTTCCATTTTCCATTGAATTTGCATAATATTTATTTAAAACAAAGTTCTATTTTGCAACCAAAAGATAATTACATTTTCCTTTTTCCACAAAATTGAATTTACCCATCTACATTTAAAATCATTTTTAATTTTATTTCAAAAAGGAATGCAAGGCAATTTCTATTTTGATTTGATCTCAAAATTTAATAATGCTAACACAACATTTTAATTTAATTTATCAATAAATAAATCTAATCCATGATTAGATTATTTATTTATTGAATTAAACTAACTAATTAATTAATGAGCACTCCTTTATTTATTTTGACAAAGAAATTAAATAAAACAAACACCATTTTTCTTGCAAATTTTAAATACGCAAGTAAGGAGAGAAGAGGCAACAAAGAAAATAACTTATCCCAACTAACAACTCGACGACACACTATGGCTAGGGTGATGTCACAACACAAAAAACCTAGCTACTATCTCCCAATCATTTTCCGTTGGACAAGGGACATGTTCAGACCTGTAGAACCAGGTGGAGTCGATGTCCTGTACCTGCATCCTGCACACAATACGAGTGTCAAACATGCATATAATATATTAAAACACACCGTGAAGAGGAAATCGTGGAATCACAGGGCACTCGCACGCGAGTGATGTGATCCCGTCCCCTTCACCAATACAACATCGCTAACTGACGCATCTAATCATCACTGATATAATCAAAGCATGAACATCAATAATTCACACACATGCTAATTTAATCCATAACATGAAATAATAATAACATCTGATTAAAGTGCCATCACATCAAATATAATGTTTACATCGCTTAACAATTAGTAGTCAATAGTAATCAAGTTTATAACCAACGTGCTAACAAAGCAAAACATACATAACGAACATTGTTCGATCAAAAGAACAAAATGGAGGGGTGTTACAAAAGCTCTAATATTTTGACATCTTGTCCAAGATGTAGGTAGGCCCCTTATTTTTGTCATTTTCCTTTTCTAACTTGTGGTTAGGGTTGTCACTTGAAGATCAATAAGTCATACAAGAGTTAGGACATTTTTTTTTATTATAAAATTTGGAAGGTGGTTTCCATAGAAATAATAATTAATATATCATATTGTTAGAACATAATATTATTATGGGTCATAGACTTATAACATTTATATAAAGTTCTAATATAAGGTTATTGAACCTTGTATATTATATAATTTATTAAACATATCCCATTTAAAATAATTATAGTCTAATAACTATTAGATTATTGATTGTTTATGAATGATGGTTTTGAGTAGGTATGACTAATATCCCTTTAGGTATTTTTTTCATCCTATATTTAAGGAGGATCCCTCTCATTGAGAGGGAGTGAATTTGGAGATTTATAGTGAATGATATCACTATGCACATAAGGTATTATTAGCCATATGAATGTATGTAGAGGAGTGTTCCCAATTCAATTTATTTTTAATAGACTATTTTTGTAAGTGTTTTAATAAAATAATATTTTATGGGATTTTTTACCTAAAGGTATTTTCCCCATGTATATCTTGTGTAATGTGTAAAAATATGCTTGCATTATTCTCTTTTTATTTATTTTATATTTTGTTTGTTATGATAAGTATCCTAAGATCCTAATTTCTAACATGGTATCAAAGTTGGTTAGGTTATACTAATCATTTTTATAGGTTATACTAGAAGACATATAGAACTTGATGGAAAAAAAAATTATGCTTAATCAACACATGTGCAAAGCTAATTATGCAATACATTTGTTGTATTTTTTATATTGTTTTAAAATCAATTCATCAAAGAAATTTAAGAAATGTTTATCATTTTTTGTAGATGATATTTGAGATAATTTTCATACTAATCCTCTTTCCTAACATACTCATGAAATTTCCTCAAATGAATTCTCTTGCTAAAAGATTTTGTCATGTTTTCTTTGTACTTAACTACCACAAAACTCACAACAAAGATAGATGTAAGTTCATAATATGGAGTAATAAATAGGTTCACCTTGTGTGGTGTTAAGTTGCAAGGTGAAGTGTTCATTCATTTTCCCACTTATCCTTAAATATCTATTGATATATTGTCACCTTGACTAACGCTATAGATTATGATTCTCCTTTCAACAACTCAAAATCTGATTAGAATATACCCATTATATTATATTTAAAAATGTATATTTTAATTTATTATACTTCAAATTATTTTAACACTCAACTATGGAGTCCAATACTATGAATCTATAAAATATGAATGTACTTATATTCCTTGTTCAAGAACAAATGATGATGAGAAGGAAATTTTCACTTGAATCAAGACTTGCACTGGCTAAGAATTGATAGAGATAAGGAAAGAGTCGATGGGAGAATTGACTATGATTAAACCTTAGAATGAAAGTCTCCATCGAAATCTAAACCATAGCCCCAAAGATGACTACATTCTAGATAACACATTCTCCTTCTTTACGTTTCCCAAATCCAATCATGGTGATTCTCAACGGGGTGCTTGTTTATCTTTGTGAGGAATAGAATTAGTATTATGTATGTAATGGACATTGAATTAAATCCACATCAATCTGTATGAGTTTAGAGATGTGTTGATACTGGTGAAATCTCTCTCTATAGAAAGAGATTGACTAATCGTGCTTGACTAGGCTCAAGAAATGGGTTGTTGAGATGCTTGGGACCAATCCACCATACAAATCTTCCATTTCTTGAATTGATCTAGGAAAATCTATATTACTTCCTTATTATATAGGTGGGCTTGAGAAATGGGAAGAATGCAAGTTGTGCCTCAGACATATTGATAACTAGATGTTAGTCAGAGGAATTCATAATTTGTGAACCATTTATGAAGTCTTGATCTAACCTAGAATTACTCAAAAGTATATTGATGGATTTTGTAACTCTCTATATGGTTTCTTTTGGAGGAATAATTTTAAACATATTTTGATCTTCTAGATGATATGATTTTTACACTGTGTGATGAGAATAGAAATGGAATATTTCCACCTATATTAATAAAAAAAATCTATTTGGAATGCTTCAAAATAATTTGGCCATATAGTTGGAGAGTGAATGATAGTGGAGAGTGAATTATAGAGGATTAAGGGAATTTTACATGTGTGCCTTCACCAACCTTCAATTGTTGTGCCTTACTATCTTCAAATATTTCATTCTTTATTCTCTTGGAGAAATTAACCTACTTGTGGGGACAAATTATCATGTTTGGTATACTCAAATTTATTGTTCAGATGCAAAATTAATCTTTAACATCACTTAAAATCATGGCAAGTTTTTGTTTGCATCTTAAAAAGTTCAATATTGACTAACCTAGAGTGGTGTACAATTGAGGTTTTTCTATTGGACCAAATTTTGGAGTTGGATTTTGTTTGCTTAGTATATATCTCAAGTATTGGTTTCATTACACTCAATTCACATTATGCTTAGTATTTCCAAATGCTCATTCTTATACAAACACAATAGCTTGTCTTGATAGATTACTTGCTTATTATAAATTGAATCAATTATTAAACATAACATGTTTGGTCCTCACTTTTATTTGGATTCTTATTCATAATTGAATGATGCATATATTGGCTATGAGCTAAAAATTATATTCCAGTGAGATTGTATAGGGACTCATTCCTTTGATAAGATTTAAGTGGCTCTCTCATTAAATAATTTATTTCAATTTAATTTGGCTTCCTATCTATCAATTTAGTTCCACTTGTTTCATTTATTCTAGGTTTCATTTATCATTTATCTAAATTATTTTTTCTCCCAAAGAGATATTTCTCATATATAATCCTTGATTTTTTATTTTTTTGATACATTTATATAATCCTTGATTTTAAAAATTTATCAATTAAAGAAAAAAAAAACTCATATCTCAAGACAAAATCCCATGTCTCGAGTTTTTTAATAATAAATATCCTTAAGTTTTGATGTCTTAATCAAATTACAATGGATATTTGTTTCCTTATGAAAGACTAAGTCACAAAAAGATCTTTTTCGCTTACATTAAAAGATTACAAATAAAAAAATTAGTATGTTGGCAAACAATGACCTTGTCAAAAGAAAATATTTTTTCATCTTTTATTATCAATTAGATTTATCATATAGCCTTCTAATTAAATTCCCAATTAAAATTAAATGGCATAGAGGATGGATGATAACTTTATACTTATATCTCAATCCTTGCAAGTTGTCATTTTTCAATAAATATTAATACAAGAAATTCAAATGATATCATCATCTTTGTCTATGAGCTAAAGATGCCTTGGTGATAATTTATTATCTAATTATTCCTTATTATTTAGATTGATCATATTCTAGGATCATTTTCATGTGTATCAAAGCAAAGTGTAATTAAAATATAACATGCAATCCCATTAATTGTTGTAGCTATCAAGAATAGTAGTTATCTCACACTAATATCATCATGTCAAAAGACCAATTTTACAAAAAAAAATTCAATCACATTCAAAATTTGAATATTAATTAATTGCTTAATTTTTTTAAGAAAAAAAAGAGTCCACCAATAAGTCAAGTAAGTACTTGGGATGTTTGTTTCTAAAAACACATTGGATGGTTCCTCATCCTCTATAATCTCAATTTTTTGAGCTAATAAATGTAATTTGGGAGCCCCCTTAATGATTATTAACTCATATGGAGCTCTCTCGAGGACACCATGTCAAACTCTCCACTTTGCATCTTATCAAACATAATTTTTGTGAATTCTTGAGATATTCTATGGACTTTGTAATTATCCATAATTTACAACAAGAAGGATTAATTAACTCTTATCTACACTAAAACATTCAAGCCATTTTATTTATATTTAAAGTACAAGCAATGAATCACATTTTTAAAAAAATTACTTGGCAATGTTGTACCCAAATCCAAATAATTGTCTAGTTTCCTATACACCTAAATTCAATCTATATTGGACCTTATTTTGTTGTGTAGTATCATCTTCTCCACAGAAGTAAGGAGTCTACTATTAAATTCTTATTCCTACAACTTTAAAAAAAATCTAGTCAATTGTACAAGGATTTATAAAATAATGGTACAACTTGATTAATAAGTGGATTGGTTCTATGTCACATAATTGATCACATAGCTCATTTAGTTGTAAGACAACTTATTTACGTACATCAAACAATTAATGTTTAACCACATCGATGGCCTAGAGACAACTAATGTATTATGATAATGTTTAATTCAATTCACTTGTATTTGCTTCCATTTTTGGGGTTTAATATACTAATTTATAATGGGTGGCTATTTCCATAATAAATTGTTCAGGGAGCAAGCCTAGAAAGGATAGCTCGCTTGTTGCTTTTTTTTTCTTGAAATAAACATGACAAATTATTTATACTTATGTTCATGAAAATATATTATGAACCCCTTGCTAATGATCATTAGACTATATTCTAGATTTATGAGGAATACTATATGCTTGCTAGCAAATGACAAACATATATTAAAAATATTATATTTTTTCTACATCAAGAATTGACTTTATTTTTATTATTGTGTTATTGAATATGTTAGTGATTCCATTTATAGTAAATCTACCTTAAAGTATATCTTCAAAAATAAATGGTACAAGTCTTATTTCATAATGGAGCAATACTTAAAAAGTCTTAAGTGTTTTTTATTCAAAAGGCTAAATACAAAAGTAGTTCCAAAAAGAATTAATGTGGCTTTATAGATTTATGGAAGGATTTCATTTGGGTACTAGTAAAATACCTACCTTACCAAATTATAACTAGATTTATTTTACTCTCACCAAAGACTCTTATTTCCAACAAAAAGAGATAGGAAAGCACATTGAAGATCATGGGCACTTCACTCAAGGGAAAGTATTCCACCATAAATTTTCTCTCTAATTTTATTCATCTAATTATCAAATGGTGTACTATGATCAATAAGAAATATATTGGAATATCATCCATCATATATCTAACCTTTGTGTAGTGATTGTCGTTAAGGTGATGTCATTTAGGAGGAGTCTGCATGTCAATCACGCCACCTAGTGGCTAAATACTGGATGTAAGACCTAATATGAAAAATATAAGACCTTTAGGCATTATATGCTCCAAATTCATCGATGCTTGGCCTTAGGTGATGTCATTGATGGGGATTGTGCATGTTAATGACACCCCTAGTGGCTAAATCCTAAATATAAGACCTAACAAGCATAACATAAGACCAAGCTAGGAATTATTTTTATAGGTCCTTTAGACATTGTAAATTATTTTCTCTATAAATCTTCCACTTGTAAGAGAATTGTATTATATAAGACCTATGGAAACTATGTAATTAACTTGGGGAAGGCCATTTTGAGGAGTCATGGGCTCCAATAAAAACTTTATAATACCTCATATAAAGCATTATTTTCAAAACTTTGGGATTATAAACTATGACAAGATTACTTTCATGTAGTCCAAAATACATGCTCTTCATTTTGGCACATATCTATGTTTTTGTTTATCATTTTCAAAGAAGACCTACAATACTGGGGTTCTTCATTTTTTCTTCTATGGAAATTGATATACATGATGTCCCCTGTTAACATTAAGGAGGAGCATTAGAACATAATATTATTAGGGGTCATACCCTTATAACATTTATATATTGTTCTAATATAAGGTTATAAAACCTTATATATTATATGTTTTATTAAGTATATCTTATTTAAAATCAAATTATTGTCTAATAATATTAGATTATTGATTATTTATGAATGGTGGTTTTGAATAGGTGTGACTAATACCACTTCATGTATTTTTCCACCCCTTCTCATATATTTAAGGATTCTCCCTCTCATTAAGAGAATGTGAATTTGGAGATTTATAGTGAAATATATCACTATGGACATAAGGTACATTATTGGCCATGTGGAAGTATGTAGAAGAGTGTCCGGGCCAAGTATAGTATATTTTTAATAGACTATTTTTTGTAATTGTTTTTAATAAAATGGTGCTTATGGAAATTTTTACCTAAAAGGGTTTTCCCCATGTATATCTCATGCAATGTGTAAAATATATGCTTGTATGATTCTCATTTTATTTATTTTATACTTTATTTAATTATCCTAAGATCCTAATTTATAACACATACTCATTATCTTTTATTAATAATGTGGCTTGTTATATTTTTATTTTATTATAGGAGAGGGACCCACTAAACCATTTATTAATTAATAATAATATATAGAAATTGTAGATTTAAAAGAATATATATGCTCTCTATATTAGTTATTTTTATTAAGGTAAAAAGTGGGTTTTTGAAAGTTACCAAACCCTTTTACAAAAGCAATTCTAACATGTAGAAGAGATGGGCCCCATGAGCTAAGGCCAACAAGAACAACAACCAAAAGAAGAAACAATAGATAACTAACAACAACAACAATAAAGATAAAGAAACCCAAACATAATATAGGCTTATTTAGGATCAACCAATTTCTTAAGACTTGAAGTTGTGTGCCACTCTTTAGTTATAAAATTGACCTAGTCCTCAAATAAACTTTCTCGAATGCCATTTTCTCATTCAATGACACCAAACCTAGTCCTCAAATAAACTTTCTCTAATGCCATTTTCTCATTCAATGATACCAAGCCTACGGTTTGATGATTTAGACCTAGACCTGTTAGTGGAACCTTCTCCAATTACCTTCATTCCCTTTTCTATAGTTCAATTTGAAGCAAAGATAGACTAGTTGAAAAATTCTCAATTGTGTTTTTTTTTTAATTCCATAGTTTTTCCAAGATTTCTCTTCAATTCATCTTTATTTTTTTAGAGAACAATCATCCTCCGATCTTTGAAATGGTTGTTTCTATCAATACATTTAGGTCATAAAATTTTATTTAAAATTAAATATTATGTTTGATATTTTTTGGATATGCATAGTATATTTGTCTGTTTCAAATCCCATTTAGAATCACATATGCATGTAATTTGTGGGTTTGGTTGATTTCGTTGATGGGTCTGTGGGGTAATGGACCTTCAATTTGGGGGTGCAGGGCATTTTGTATGGTGGTTTTTTGGCATATATTTTATACCAATTGTATTCTAATACCTTAGCATTTTTCATAGTGATGTGCCTATAAATAATTGCACATTGATTAAGTTTAAGCATAAACAAGAAATATCTTCTTGGAATAAGAGTTATTTTTTAGATTTTTTTCATAAAATATTCTTAGGGTAAAAAATCTTGTGAGCATAACTATATTCTTTCTATTGTATTTAAGATTCTATTAACATTGTGTCTTTTACATAGACATTGATATTATTTCTCTTCAAAATCTATTTTTAAATATTTTTCCTTGAGTAGAGTTATTTTTAAAGGTATTTTCATTACTTATATAAGTATGCTTAATTTAATTTTAGGATTAGAATTTGTAAGATTGAAAAGTGCATAGTTATCACTTTTCCCCTTTAATTTTTCTCTTATTTTAGCCACTTATAATCATCATAGTATGAATTAATTTGATCCCTTGGAGTGAGACTTATTTTCAAAGCATCTTATTTCATATGGATATGACCTATCATGTAGACAAACCCATATTTCATCCTTTCTCTTCACCTTTTAGTCACTTGAGACACTAGTTTGAAATTGTAACGCCCCGCCACGAAACCCTAGAGGACAACACACCAAACACCTAAAACAAACAATTTTCTTTTTTTCAAAGTGCAATATTCACAAATTAGAAGATGAATCAAAATTTTGTTTCCTAATCTAAGTCATCTAAGGTTCGTGACTATGCTACTCAATTCCCATTAACTAAACTAGCAAAACAGAAAATCATTGCATTAACCAATTCCATCAACAATATGAAATTACATTTAATCACCTCATTTAATTGAACCATCAATATGAAATAACTAAAACAAGTATTCAATAGAGATCATTTAGAACCAATCCATTTAACTAACATATACAATAACATCTTTTACATTTTCCATTACATAAGAGAGTTCAACATTTGTTTACATCATTACATTGATACATTTGAACAACAATGTCTCCTCATATACATGTGAAGAGAATACATCAAAAGTATGTTACATGATACAATATATTTATAGTTCAATACAAGTACATGGATAATAATCCACATGAACTGATACAAGTGCAAAAGTATTCAAATCTAGGAGTATCCACCACAAACATGAACAAAGTGAGGGAACCCAATGGAGTACAAGGCACATTCCACCCAACCATGTGGAAACCTAAGGTCCACCCCCAATGCTAGGAGATAGAGAAAGGATCTCACTAGTACAATGAAAAAAAGATGATATACAACTAACACAACAAGGCTATAAAGGATTCCAACATGCACAGTACAACATAACATTACACAACGGTGCCTCTGCTTCCAAAGGCACATTCAAAAATAGAAAGGAAAGACAAGCCAAGGAAAATCTAGGCTGTAGCAGGGGAGAGTGTCATTGCATGGTCCTGACATGGGTTGTCCTAACAGTATCTCACTAGACATCAACCCCCATCTATGGTTGTCCTGAAAGTCTCACATTAGACGTCGACCCCATAGGGTGACACATGCAGAACCAATTTCCTTTCATGAAGACAAGGAGGTTGGTCTTGCCAACCATGCCTTCTCAACCCATCCTTAGCCTAGACAAGCGCTATAGGCATGGGTGGGGCATCCAATTATCTTGATTAGAGTTAAATACTACCCAACCCCCTAGTTTATTAATTATGTTATCACTTAGTTAAGGAACTCCCACATGGGTTGTCCTAGACACCACTTTGTGTGTAGGCCCCCATTGAGAGCCACTCCCCCTTATAACAACCAGAAAACACAACACATCCAATAGGGAAAGCCAACATGCACAATTCACATAAACATATGAGCATACACAAAGGCGAGGCATGTACCATCTCGCACACAAATCAACCATAAAAGTAAGTAGCTAGTGCATGGCTAAAACCCCCTCAGTAGCACATGGAAAATATCATACCAACCAAATTCAAGGTTCAACACATACATTTAGTCAAAACACAATTTATCCAAACCTCTGGAAGACTTCCAATTTCAATCTCCCACAACAACTTACACAATTGAATAATAACTCACAACACACCAAAACAATAATCATAAGAAACATGGGGGATCACCTATTGGTGTAACGGTGAAATGGTTGCCTAGTTGTGGTGCAAAAAAGGTTCAAATCCCCACCTAGACCATTGCGGTGTAAAATCCGGTTTGGTCCCAACTTGGTTCGGAGATAAAAGTGGTGGTTGATCTTGGAGGACGTACAGGTGATCTTGGCGGTCGTGGTGATCTTGATGGACATGTTGGTGGTGTGTGTTGCTCATGGATCCAGTTTCCTGTCGGCGTGTGTTGCTTGTGGACTACGGTCGAACCCACACGGGTCTTTCATGCCTGGCAATGGTGCTGCATCAGACCCTCGTGAGTCTTTCACTTTGCCTGCACGGTTGGTCTTGGAGAGATAAGGCTGAGGAAAACACAAAAAAATAGAGGAATGGCATTAGATCCAGTAGGGAGCTCGGCGGGTCTGCTGGTAGGCGTAGCACTGGGAGACTAGTGGAGGTGGTGGTTTAGCGGGGATGAGGCCCCCTGAATGTGGTCTCACTGGTTCATAGCTCCAGTCAAAAGTGTATGGGTGCTGCCCCTAGCAGTTATTCAACGATCAAAACAAAAAAAAATCATAAGAAACATGGAGTACACGAATAGTTTACAAGCAATCATTTCATGTTAACTAAATATTCTTCAAAGATATTCTCTTTTCACATACACTAACTTCAACTATTTGACTACAAAAATATCCAATTTCTAAACCACTTATTCATTTGTTTCATATGTTTAATTAGAAATACATAAAAGTAATGAGATACTTTTCAAGAAAACATGACACGTATTTGTGAATACTTAAACACACTCACTCATACACACACATATATGTATATATATATATATCTATGTATATATGCATGCATATATATATATATATATATATATATATATATATATATATATATATATATATATATATATATATATATATATATATATATATATATATATATTTGTATATTGATTATCTTAATGTTGTTAACATAATAATAAATTGAAAAACAACAATGATTTTATAATATTCATATATATATATATATATATATAATATGCGAACATCAAGAAAGGCCGATAGGAAAATATCAAGTAAAGTCCGATATACAAATCCCTTACAAAGGCTGATTTCAACATAAGTTTAAGCCCAATGAACTGAAGTATATTTCATGCAGAGTAACAATCGAATACTTTCCCAAGGAAAATATATCCAAAGAAAGCTTGACTCCATAGCTAACAGTTGATTCTATGTATTTCAGAGGGCGGTGAAAATAAAGAGATGCGTACATTTTAGACATAGTCAATGCATGTCACAATAAATACAAATAAATATCCATATGCAAATTAGCAAGAAATACAACAACATTGAGGTTTGACTTTATTCACTATAAGAGAGAGGAGATAGGAATGGGCATGGACTAAATCAAGGTAAATGAAATCTATAGAAAGATTATGAAGGTAGAACGGCTTGAGTAAGGAGGCAGTCGATGCCTATCTCCAAATATGCATATCACAGATTCAATTCAGTCAAAACTTATACTTCATCTCTCCCATATTAATGTTTTCACAAAGAAAGCATGCCAAATTTAAGACCACCGAATCTACAGAACATAACTAGGAGATTTAATAAACAAAGCATAAGGTTACTATGAAGCGGCAGTTTGGGTGACTTGTAAGGTTGTCTCTAAAATAGAAAAGATGTGAACCAACAATAATCTAGAACAATGATTTACAGGGAAACCTATAGGTAGGCCGGAAAACATGCAGTAAATCTACATAAAGCAAATCTATTTCCTGAGGCATTAACCAAAGCTACCCCCAGCGATAAGAATAAAGCAGGGTGTCAATGACCCAAGCTTAAGCCATACGAAGTGACAAGCTAAAAAATGCTCAAACGAAATGAAATTGAATAGAGGCAGCGATGTACACTCCCAAGTAAATAAAAGAACTAAACAATCTTTGTTACAGGAAAGCTTATACTCTACAGAAAATGCCTTTTGTCTTACTTATTTAATTTCATAATTTTAGCAATCAAGAAAGATTTTATCCTCACACAGCACAAACATGCAAAATCCATTTTCTAAGCAGAATCAAAATTGAGAGAAGGAAACATTGGAACCTGGGTTATTCGACTAGTTAGGTTGGAGATTGATGTTGGTTCCAAATCCAAATTTGTAGCTCCTATCTCCTCAACAAATTCTACAAAAAATCCAATGCAAGAAACCCCCAAATCTAGTGGAAAGCTCCCAACAATAGAGAAATTTTTCAAACCTCCAAGAACAAGAACAAGAAACTCAAAGCTTCTTCTCCAAACCAGAACATTCACGGAAGAGATAATCAAAAATTAGTTCCCAGAAAGAATGCCAAAAGGCCCCTTTATTTTTGCAAGATAACCAATTTATTTTCCACTTTTTCCCCCACTCTCTATTACTACTTGCATTTTAAATTTAATTATTTTATTTAATTTTACCTCACCTTCAACTGCCACTAATTTTAATTGTTTTATAGTATAACTATACTTTAATGCTTGTACACAATAAATCAAACCATTGAAATATTAATTTATTAATTTAATCCTTCATTTAAATTTTACTTGCACAATGCACTCATTAATATATTTATTTAAATATTTTTTATTAAACCATAAGTTTTGATTTATTTAAATTAAACAAACCTTAATAATATTTTATTTATTTAAATTATGAATATATCAAAACATTTATTTAAAATTATCAAATACCTTTTTAATCACAATATTCTTTTATTTAATGTAAAATCAATCAAATCAATCAAGCAAATAACTCAAATGAACTGAATACCTAACAGTACCTGACCGCAAAGCAAAAGGGAAGGGAAAATGACAACAACATCAACAAAACAACTTGAACAGATCACACAACAGGGAATGGCAAACGAACACTCATCCTTGTCAAGGATGATGGCTCAACATAGGGGACCCAATACTATCTCCAAATCAACTATCTCCATTGGGTATAAGGCATGCTCAAACCTAGAAATTCAAGTGGAGTCGATTCCTGGTACCTGCAACCTACAACAAACCGCACAATTGAACATGTACATAGAAAAGTAGTCAAACACACTGTGAATGGAAAATCGCAGCATCGCAAGGCACTCGCAAGCAAGAGATGTGACACTGTTCCCCTTCACCAAAATACACCAATGCACAATAATCAAATACCAATCATGATAAGAACATGCATCCAACAATCACATAATACTCATATCAATAATAACCCACATAATCAATTAAACTAATCTACTAAGCATGGTATAAGTGTAAACATCAGATATAAGAGTGTCATCAAGTATCATCATAACTGTGCATCAAAGTATCATCAACTACATCATAACTATAAATCCATCATCAAACAAAGTAACATAATATTTGAATACATCAAAGTCACTATCAGAAGCAAAAAGAAAACTGAGGGGCACTACATCCTCCCCCTAGAGCCAGGCTTACTCCTAGAAGCCTGCAAATGGATATGGGTAAAACTCACACATCCAAAATGCATCCTCCCAAGAAGCATAAGACTCATCATTAGGATCCTACTGGACCCTCACTTGGACCATGACTCACCCCCCAAGGGTCAATCCCCAATGTTGCAAGACGTGCATAGTTTTCAAAGAATGTTGCACGTCCTCTACTAGAAGTCTCTCGAAATGAACCCTGGTGCTCATCCTGGCGGTTATCCACCTCTGCAAACACCCTATGGGACTTTCCTACATTGCTTATTGTTGACTATGAATCCACCGACCTCTTACTAAAACCAGTTGTGCCCCTTCTAAGAACACTGTCTAGCGATGTGGCCTTACTGGCCGCAAGCAAAACATCTTGTGCCTCTACCATAACCCCAACCACCTAAGGGTGCACTAGACTGTAGAAAACTACCTCTACTAACCATAGATTGTGAGCTTTGAGTAGGCTGGTCAGGACGATACTACAGAGCTCGCCGCCAACTCTGATCTTTCCTTTTCTAGAACCTACTACCATGTTGAGATTGAGAGTTCCCAAGTTTTGACTAGGAGTGTTGTTGTTGATGCTCACCCTTAGCGGGTGCTTGATGGCCCTTCGAGGAACCCGCAACCTAAGATGGACCACCCTGTGATCTGATACCAGCTGGAGGTGCACTACCAATCTATACACTTGTCTATCTACCTAAAGCCATAGCCAAATTCTCCTCAACTATCCAAACCTTCTCTACAGCTACCTCCATGGTTTTTGGATCAAACACAGGAACACCTCCACTGATATGGGCATTCAAGCCCCAGATAAAATGTTGTACTAACACACCCTTATCATCACCTATGCCAGCATACTACTTGAGCTCATTAAATCTCCGCTCATACTACTCAACTGACATTGACAACCGCCTCAGCTCATCGAACTCATCTGCACGATGTTGTAGCCAATGATCGGACAAGAACCGTGCTTTGAATCTCTCTAAAAACATCTCCCATGAGACTGAATCTATATCCAAATGAAGCTTTTTCTCCTCCAAATGCCACCATGTGGAAGAAAAACCTCAAAGACGCATGATAGCACACCTAGCCTTAGTGTTGCTACCATATGGATGCATAGCGAAACACCTATTCAGATCAATTAACTAGGTCTCTGCCTCCAAACCACTACCAACCCCATAAAAAGTAGGACGTGCTTGTAAAAGGTCCCTCATATGTCCAACCAATATAGCCTCCTGCTCAACTGCAATCTCTCTCCTCCTAGGAGACCTCTCTCTCTCCCTAGTCACCAACTACTCACCCTCCTATCTCAAACCAGGACAAGCAAGAACCTCCTCAAGTAAGTGACACAACTATGCGCCCTCCAACCCTGGTTGATCTGGATTCTGACCTCTACCTCCCTGATTGTTTTGGGAACCTTGTTGTTCCTCACGATCAGACTCGTGGGAACTCTGAGGTGGGGTATTGGCGATAAGCCCCACGACCACGACCACAACCTCTACCACATCCTCAACCTCGACCCCAACCTCTAGGAATTATCCTACACAGACACCACAAAGGACAAGTTCAAGGTGTTAGAAAAGGTCAACAAGGGAAAACATAAACTTCAGAATCTATGCAACTAAGATAACACAATGGGATCTTGTCTATACCTAGAGTGCCCAGTGTTAGAACTTGGGCGCTGATACCATGTGTAATGCCACACCACGAAACCCTCGAGGACAACACACCAAACACCTAAAATGAACAATTTTTTTTTTAAAGTGCAATATTCACAAGTTAGAAGATGAATCAAAATTTTGTTTCCTAATATAAGTCCTCTAAGGTTCATGACTATGCTACTCGATTCCCATTAACTAAACTAACAAAACGGAAAATCATTACATTAACCAATTCCATCAACAATATGAAATTACATTTTATCACCTCATTTAATTGAACCATCAATATGAAATAACCACAACAAGTATTTAATAGAGATCATTTAGAACCAATCCATTTAACTAACATATACAATAACATCTTTTACATTGTCCATTACATAAGAGAGTTCAACATCTATTTACATCATTACATTGATACATCTGAACAACAATGTCTCGTATACATGTGAAGAGAGTACATCAAAAATATGTTACATGATACAATATATTTATAGTTCAATACAAGTACATGAATGATAATCCACATGAACTGATACAAGTGCAGAAGTCTTCAAATCTAGGAGTAACCACCATGAACACGAACAAAGTGAGGGAACCCAATGGAGTACAAGGCACATTCCACCCAACCATGTGGAACCCTAAGGTCCACCCCCCGTGCTAGGAGATAGTGAAAGGATCCCACCAACACAATGACAAATATATGATATACAATTGACACAACAAGGCTATAAAGGATTCCAATATGCAAAGTATTACACAGTGGTGACACCGCTTCCAGAGGCACATTCAAAAATAGAAAGGATAGACAAGCCAAGGAAAAAATAGGTTGTAGTAGGGGAGAGTTTCATTGCATGGTATTGGCATGGGTTGTCCTAACAGTCTCTCACCAGACGTTGGCCCCCATCTATGGTAGTCCTAACAGTCTCACGTTAGACGTTGGCCCCATAGGGTGACACATGCGGAACCAACTTCCTTTCATGAAGACAAGGAGGTTAGTCTGGCCAACTAGGCCTTCTCAACCCATCCTTAGCCTGGATGAGCGCTATAGGCATGGGTGAGGCATCCAATTATCTTATTTAGAGTGAAATACTACCCAACCCCCTAGTTTATTAATTATGTTATCACTTAGTTAAGGAAATCCCACATGGGTTGTCCTAGATGCCACATTGTGCGCCAGCCTCCATTGAGAGCCACTCCACCTTCTAACAACCAGAAAACACAACACATCCAACAACGCAAGCCAACATGCAAAATTCACATAAACACATGAGCATACACAAATGTGAGGCATGTACCATTCTGCACACAAATCAACCATAAAAGTAACTAGTGCATGGCTAAAACCCCTTCAGTAACAAATGGAAAATATCATACCAACTAAATTCAAGGTTTAGCACATACATTTAGTCAAAACATAATTTCTCCAAATCTATGGAAGACTTCCAATTTCTATCTCCCACAATGACTTACACAATTGAATAATAGCTCACAACACACCAAAACAATAATCATAAGAAACATGCAGTACATGAATAGTTTACAAGCAATCATTTCATGTAACGCCTTGCCGCTCGAACCCCAAAGGACAACTAGAACTAACAAATTATAACACAATTTAAAAAAAAAAGTAAAACATAACATAAGATGAACATTAACATACAACACATGAATGCAATTATACATATACAATATCTACTACGTCCTCCAGGGTACACGACACTGCATTACTAAACAAAAACCCATACCATAAAGATAATTAACAAATCCCAAGATTACATTATAAAACCATAATATAGGATAAGTGAACAATGTGCATACATTCATCATAACACAACAATGAGAAACATCCATATATGAACACATGATATAGGCCAGAATATCCATACATTACATTGATCAATTCAGAATGTACATATACATTGATAATATGAAATTACATCGTTTCAAGTTTACAAAAGTACAACAGTGCTTCCTGACACATAATGGGAGTAATACATCAATTACAAGAGATAAACAACTGAGTGAACATAATACAATTGAACGTTGGTGAAGCTTTGGATCAACTGTATCAGTACATTCTCTGCGCTTCACGAACTCCTGTTGGGAACCCAATGGGATGCATAGCATGTTCCACCCAACCACATGGACCCGAAGGCCCACCCCCGTGCTAGGAGATGAAAAGAAAGACCCACGACAAAGAACAGTCAAGCGAAAAGGCTACAAGACTCAACAAACAAGGGTAACAATGAACATAAATAACCACTGCTTCAATTGACTACTTCCAGAGGCTCACAAAGGAAATAGAATAACAAGGGATACTATAGGAAGAGTGTCATTGCATGGCCCTAGCATGGGTTATCATGGCTTCCTCTCACTAGGCATCGACCCCCATCTATGATTATCCTGGTTGCCTCTCACTAGGCGCTGGCCTCATAGGGTGACTCATGCGGGACCACTTAACCTATCGTGAGGACAAGGTAGTGATTTTGCTGACCATGGACTTCTTAGCCCACCCTTAGTCTGTGGAAGAACTAACGGCATGGGTGAGGAATCTTACTTATCTAATTTAGTGTGATCCTACCCAAACCCACTAGTTTATTTTATTAAGTTTTCAATTATTAAACAAACTCTTCCATGCGTTATCCAGACTACCCCTTTGTGCGTCGGCCCCCATGAAGAGCCACTCTCCCTAGTAGCATAAAAAAAACCACAAGACATCAAAGGGTGTACCAAATCGCACAAAGCACCAAAATCATGAAAACCAAGTACATATGTGAGGCATGAACCTTCAAGCCCAAAAGCCATAACAAAGGAAAAACCATGGTACAAGGTAACACCCGTAAGAGCTCAAAATAAGAAATAATCTAACAAATAATTCACAATGATCCAACCATGGAAATCCAACATAAGCAAGTTTTCCCCATTGCCTATGGAAGCCTAACAAGCCACCTAACCATAATCTCCCAAATGAGGGTAGCTTGTAATGCCCTGTCTTGTAACCTAAAGAATGGTGCATTGTCTACGAAAGTGTGATAATTTTTTTTTAAAATTATAAACACTTACTTAACTAACCGCAAACATTCCCTAAGTAACGCGACGACACACTACTTGAAATTCCCATAGACAACTTTAGGACTTAGCATTGCATATATATTAATTTTCATAAACTTAGGGGCATACATTGTATAACATTTGAATTTCATCAATGAGGGTATAAAGTACAAATAAGATTCTTACATTGCATTTGAAATGACATTACAATACTCATTCTCCAAATGAGGCAGATTAAATAATAGTTTACGATTACATATTACAAATTTTCACCTCATAAACAATTGAGGAATGTTACAAATATAAGATTTCCAATGATACAAATAAGGAAGTACACATATTTCTGTATACGAGCTCGCCACCCAAGAAGCACTCATAGCCACGATCAAGAACTGGGGACCCAACGGAGTAAGGTGCACGTTCCACCCAACCATGTGGTACCCGTAGGTCCACCCCCCGTGCTAGGAGATAGTAATAAGGTTCCCTAGACATAACCTACAAACCCTAGACACAAGTAAAATCATAAACAAACTATACAAGTACATAACTTATTGGTTACATTGCTTCCAGAATTAGGATAATAAAATATGCTAAGTTCACAAGGTCACTGTTATTTTAGGTGGAGTGTCATCACAATGTTGCATAGGTTACCCTGGTGTTTCTTCCTAGGTTCCGGCCCCCAACTTGGGTTACCTTGGCAACCTCTTACGAAACCCGGCCCCTCATGCAAACTGTTGCAGAATCGAATATCTTTTAAAATAACAAGATATCGACTTTGCCATTCCAGGCCTTCTCGACTCATTCTCAAGACTGAACTAGCTCTTAAGTCCATGAGTGAGGCATAATTAATCCAGTTAAACATTTTAGAATACCCAATGTGTTGATTTAGTTTTCTCTTATTTACTAACTCTACATGAGTTACCCAAACACCACTTTGTGTGTTGACCCTCACACAGAGCCACTCCCCTAATAATAACACAAGGAAACTAAGTTCTCTAACTAAGGTAAACAAAGTGCACAAAAATCCAATTCAAATACCATAAAATATCACAACAGACAACACCTCTTGTTTACAGAATCACGTGTCAAATCTACGCATAAATCATGTGCACAAACCTAGTTATCTCAAAGGTGGTATATAAACAAATAACAACCCCCACCTTAAAACAAACTTTTCTATAAGACTTGTACTTCTAATACATTCTCAATTTTCCCAATAAAAGGAAAACACAATTTAAAGCAAATCAGGGATATTAAGTATCTATTATTAGGATTTACTAAATCCAGTCAATCAAGAACTTGAAGTATGTTAATAATCAACTGAAACTTAATTCATCTTCTATACAATATGAAAATCAAATCTATAATTTACCCAATTTCATAAACATATATTATAATGAAATTTTTGATTTCTTTCCTTATTATATTTCATTATAAAATGTTCATTTATACTTTTCAACCCTAAATAAAATTATATTATTTTTAAATAAATGCACATCAAAACAATATAATTAAATATTTATTTATATTGTTAAACATCCTTAATTATCAAATTTATACTTATAGTTTCTCATATTAATAACACATATCAAAAACTATAATATTATAATATATATATACATAACATATATAATATATATGTAATATACATATTATATTATAATTACAAATTAAAGATAATTTATAACAATAAAAAAAAAACTAACAATAATTAAATGAGGGCAGGGCCCGGCTGTCTACATAGTCGAACCCTCCATGGAAGGGCACGGCTGTGCAGGCAGCGTCGGCACTGCCTATGAAGGCAGCGCTGGGCGCTACCCTCACAGCCGGCTCCCCTATGGGGGTCGGCCGTGGGGGTAGCCCCCGGCCCTTCACACTGGTAAAAATAAAAGTTAAATTTTATTTTATATAAAACTTGAAATTAATTCTGGCATTTCTTGAACGAAATTCGCGTACGGAACTTCAAAAAAAAGAATTTTGTCACAGAAATTTATCAATTTAAAAGATTATATATATATATATATATATTGGTTTATGTATATGTATATCTATCAATTATACATATACATATATTAATATATATATATATAATTTTATTTAATAAATAAAATTATCCAGATTGGGCAATTAATTTCAACAGAGTTTGTTACAGGGAATCGAGAAATTTATCAATGTACAAAATTATTTTCTCATAAAATTCCAATTCAACCACAAAGGGTTTCAACTTCTTTTTTTTAAGTAAAAGCATTTCTTCATAATTTAATTACTCAAATATTTTCTACAGGAAACTTTTAACAAATTTTGCATCAGAGGTTTCCAATTCAAACTATCAAAATCTTTTCTAATTAGTTCTTTCAGAGGCTTCTTTTTCCAGATATCACAAAAATTTTACTTTATAAAACTACAGAGAGTACTTTTATTTTCTTTTGAATCTTTTCCAATGTTTCCTCTGTTTTCACTTTAAGATCTTGTTTTCTTGAAATTCTTACAGAAATCAACAAATCTCTACAGAAATATTTTCAACAAACAATCTACTGAGAAGAAGGGTTTAAACAAAAATTTCTTTACACAGGCAATCTTTTCAAAAGAAAAAAAATTAAATAAATAGGGAAATACATGTATTCCTATAGCGAGAAGAACTTGACTGGAGAAGAAAAGCTTTGTTTGCCTGTTGCGTGCAATCTTCCAAAGCCTTTACAAATCGCCACTTTACAGAAGAATACAAATTTCTATCCAGAAGCAATTCCAAAACTTCTTCCAGAAGCATTCAGCAAAACCCAGAGGAAATCACAAATAAACACAATTCCAAAAAATTTAGCAGAACTCTGTTCTTTTCCATTTCCCGTGAAGTGATTTCTTGTTTTCCCCAAATCACATAATATCTTCTGAGAGAATCCTCAAAAAGAAAAAACAATTAATTTAACTAACACACATGTCAAGAAGAAAATATCTTCTAACAACCTTACGACAAATCTTTCTTTCTTCCTTATCAAGAATCCAATGCATATTAAAGAATTAAAGAATTCAAAATTCAAAATCCAATTTCCTTTTATTTATTTATTTATTTGTTTATTTCATAATTAAAATTCCATTTCCCACAAAACAATTAATTTAAATTTAATCTATTCTCACAATTAAAGTAACTTTAATTTAATTAAATAATTTATTTAATTAAATAATTTAAACCTCAATGATTAAATTACTTAACCAAATAAACTAATTAATTAATTAAATAAAATGTAAAGCTTTATTTTCAACATTTAAAATTAACTTAAATAAACATTAATTAAAAGAACGTTAATCTTACATTAAATTTACAAAATTAATCTTTCATATCAAATAATCCAAACAGACATAGACGAAACATCCAGAAATACCAATCCTAAACTGACGACATACTAAGACTGGGTTTGAGACTAGACTAGGAAAAACCTTGTTACTACCTCCCAATCAACATTTCCGTTGAGTCTTGACACGCTCAAACATGAGAAATCAGGTGGAGTCGGTGTCATGTACCTGCAATCCTGCAATTCAAACAAATAACATACATATATATATATATATATATATATATATATATAATCCATGTTTCAAACACACCGTGCGGAGAAAATCACAGAAATCATAGGGCACTCGCAAGCGAGTGATGCAATTCCATTCTCCACACCAATACACATCACATCAGACTGACAATAAATATCAATTAATCTACCATAAGCATATAGATAGCAATAACATCTGAAGTAAACATCTATGTTAGCATAAAGCATGTCAAAACAATTACCACCATACAATGTATCATCACATCACAAAATAAATCCACCATCACTCTAATGTCAGCGATCAAAATATCCAAAACAAAGTACCAAGGTCCATCAAAGTGAAAACATGCTAACAGAAAACATAAGCAAAATGGAGGGGTACTACATAGCTCAACCACTACAGGTTCCCAACCATCTCAGAACATGACTACAAGAAAGTTAACACATAAATTCTATATAAAATCCCCAATCACAAAATGACAAGTGTGGACTAAGAGTGGTAACATCATAACAAAATCTTCACACTCAATCAATGCGAACATAATCAATTCAATGTAAAATCAACCACAATAATCAACAAACGACGCAGTATTCAATCCTTACAATCCTTAAATCACAAACATAATTACTCCAAAGATTAAACATTACTTCCTTTTTGCACCATTACAAACTCACCCAGACTCCACTAATCCAACACATCAATCCAACAACAACCAATTGACAATACAACCAATCTTCTTTAAGAATGACCTAATCAATCATGTTGGATACACGTATAATCCTTACTAACACATGATAATGCATTAAATAATAATCTTACTTTCTCATTATCATAGCTTAGCTATTAACTCTAATCTATTCAAATGCAACTCACAACAAACTATTGTCCCGCAATCAAAAATACCTTTCTTTTCTAAAACATAATTAAAGATTACTCTATAAACAAAATTTATCTCATTAGATATTCCACAACTAATTCTTAGTGATCTTATAAAACAATTTTGAAGAAGAATAACATTCTATAATATAGGCAAGGAAACCTAACCCAACATACTTAGTCAAATATTTTTAATTATTTCATTATATCTAAATCAATATTTATTTTGTTTTGTTTTCCCAAAATCATACATTATATACATTTATGCCTAAAATAAGGAAACTAACTTACTTCTATAAAAGTGACTATTAACCCTTGAAGTATCTTTCTATAAAGCTATACCCAAACAACTTTCATGATTCTAACATGTAAATATTGATATAGTCCTACCATACTTAGGAGGTTATCATATTATCCTATAAGTGTATTCCTAACAAGAGCCTTAAATACTAAAAGGTGCATTTAATAATATGTAATATAATCCAATTAAATCCCTCTTTAAAATCACAAGTCTTAATTTCTTCAGAGAGATACTTGACTCAATTAAGATGACCTATAAATTTTCCTCTAACTATGAAATTTCCCTATGCGGATATAAATACCCTACCTATTCACTTAATTACCCATTTTACTTATCCACATAATCATTTCATTCCTATATACATAAATATGTTCTCTTACTATGACAAAAATATTTAATTATTGTTATTATTATCTAAATTACAAAACATTTCATTGACCTAATTTACAATTCAACTGAGTGTATAAACCTAGAAATAACACCTCTATATTATCATTCAATGATGTGTTAGGAATTCTATTATTTTATATTCCTTTTGAACATAATAGAATACCCCTAAACATAATAAATAAACAACTTAACATACCTTGTTATTTTAGATAAGCAAAATACGTTGATTTCCCATGAATATCTAAACAAATCAGTTTAAAGAAGACTATAATGACAGTATGATAGTCAAGAAAATATAAATAATTTCATCAATACTAGAACATGCAATAATCCATTGGGTAATTATATTTATTTTTAAGTATCCTCAAGTTGGTTCAAATAAATTTAAGGCATATATAGGTATTAGGTGAATATGATTATATATATATATTATGTTTACTATCATATACATGCATTTAAAATGCTTAAAATTAAGTTGCTTAAGAAATCATAAGAGACATCCACTTAAGTGTGCTTTCTTTTACTTTCCCATACACATGTATAAACTTATGCATATACATTCAAATACCTATATAAATCCATCAATTTCCAAGAGATAAGCATACAAACCAAATGCCTATAAGTCGAGTATCAAGCATACTATGCCTGCCCTAACACCACACTTTTACCAAAAGAAATACATAGAGATTTAACTCCTAATAATAGTATTCACTACATTCCCAACTCTATAGTGAAACATTAACTATTATGTTTAACAAAAGCTTCATTTAGGTAAGTGACCATCAAACCCAATAAAAGACACATCTTTCACAAAACATCTATGCAGATGTGGGCAGGTGCAGCGAGGTTTAAATGGTAAAGATTTTGACATAAAGCAGAGGGATAGAATATACCTAGATGAAGTCAGACCGAAGACCATAAAATGGTACGTTCTTTCTGTGAATTTAAGGATATTTTAATCTATTGCAAGTCTTTGGAATATTATGAAAATTCTAATGTATTGCTGCCAAAGACAACACCCTAACACTTTGAAGACTCTCACAGGTGTTGCACTTATCTATCGTCCAATCACAAATCTTTGCGCAAACTCTTTCTACTTATTTAGATTGTATACTATAATTTGTTTTAAATTCTCTTCATGACCATGTTTAAATCTTGTATTTGTCCTTAGAAACCTAGATTTTTACGTACTCGAATCTACAACGCTGCAAATGAACAATAAATTCAGGGAGGCGTCCAAATCGCATCTCTTTATACAGGCTAATATTGTTCAAGAATTACATATTATGAGGACACTTTTTGAGGGAAATGTAACCTGTAACTTGAATGCCAAAAGTAGAGATGGTAGATGATAAAGTCTGCAATAGAGGACTTGTGGTGAAATGGACAGAATGAGACATAACTCCAAACAAATATACGCAATGTATTGGGTGTAGGAATCAAAATAATAGTATTAAAGATACAGGGCATCGCCTACCAGGCATAAGTTATGGCCACCAAAGGTAGATCACAAATACTAGCCATCAATAAAAAAGAAAACCTTCAGTATCGAATGCAACATGTAGAGAATACAATAGTTATCGATTAATATAAAATCAAATGCCCAAATAAATTGCAACACAGCGAATCTCTAGTTAGGCCAAGTAGATAGGGCGGTGCATATCAAAGTTTGGAGGGATTAACACTAATGCACAGATGCAATCTCATCAAATAAACTAGGGGCAGCATAACTATAAAAGCTCGAAGACCATCTATCATGCAAAAAGTGTGTGAGTAGTAAGAACAAAAGGACACAAATCGACTCACACGAGACATAGAGATAAGGCGACAATTGCAAACATGAGCAAAATCTACAAACCTTAAAGGGGACAAAAGACCACGCTGGCTGGAAAGACAAACCAAAGCTCCTAAAGAGAAGGAGGGGCCGGCTGATCTTACACAACGTTGGGCGCCATATCAAAATTATCCACCACAGTCGATTCACTATACTCAAAAGCATCTATTACCAACACACATACATATATATTCATCAAATTGAAAACAATCTTCCTTAATTCTACAAGAAAATCAGAAATCAAGCATTTTCATAGCGAATGCCACATAGGCAAGTGACTGCATGATTAAAATAAGAATTTGTGAAGCTTGAACTAAAAACAAGTCGAACCTCTTAACACTATAAGGTAGAAATCCCAAATTACAAAATAACAAGACCAACCTGGAATCCTACGTTCATTGACGGAGACAGTGAGTGAAGACGACCTCTTACGCAACCCTCGAATCCGTTCTCCAGAAAAGAACCAATTTCCAATTAATCAAATTCTATATTTTCTTTTAGAAAAAGACTGAGAGAAAAATAATTTTCAAAGAAAGCTTCTTGTTGAATAACCAACAATTAACTTTCTTTTTCCCCCTTTTCAATTTACCATTCCCAAAATTATCTTTGTTTTCGAAATTAAAAATCAAATGCTGAATCATTAAAAATACAAAAATCGGCAAGTTTTCCTCTCATTTTCAGTTCAAAAAAACGCATGTACTTGCATGTGAAATATTTCCCGATTTAAATTTCTTCTTAATTATTATTTTTTTGGTGATATAACATTATCTCTAAATTTCCATTTAAAATTCCAATTTAATAATTTATTTAAACACATTATCCATCATAATTGAAATTAAAATAAACATTATTAATAATTACAATAATATTTCATTAAAATCTTTATTGTTAATAAAAGTAATAATATATAATTATCGAATCATTATAACTTGTCGAATTAATTTAATAATTAATAATCAAGTTATCACCACATAACACCTTTCCACAAACATATTGTATTTAATTAATATTTACTTTAAATTTAACTTAAGTTACATTGTAAATCAATTTAAATTGATTACTCAAGGCTCATCATAATATTAACTTTATCATATAATTTTGAAATCAAATTAAGTAATATAATCATGAAGTCAACAAGACATCTCAAATCAACCAACCACACTTACTCAAATGTGATGAGGGACCAAACGCGGAGGGGAATTACATCCTCCCCCCTAGCATCGAATTACTCCTAAAAGTCGCAAGATAAAAATAAAGCGTATGCAATCATAAGCACATCAACATAATGAACTAACAACTATATCCAACAATTAAAATGACATTAATTAGACAATTAAAATTAAACAACTAAAAAAAAAACGATACCAAAACGGAGACGGGGTTGCAAATGGACTGCATTGTCAAACATAATGACGAGGTGACGGACTATGGTGAGGGACTTTCTTGTCAACTCCGGTTTCCACATCATACCCATTGGGATTTGCAAGACACGCTCAAACTTGACAGTGCAGGTGGAGTCAATGCCTAGTACCTACAACCTGCATCAAACCAAATGTCAAGCAACATATATATCCAATAACAAACACATCGTGAGAGGAAATCACAACGTAGCAGGGCACTCGCGAACGAGCGATGCTACACCGTCCTCTCACCAAGACTCCAAGAAATAGACACATCATCATAAATATCATAAAGCAATTACTTAATCAGATGCATAACAAGCGTGGTACAAGTCCATGTGATAAACCCAAACAAATTACTCTAAATACACAAATGACTCCATAAATCATCATAACATGTGTAGTAGTAAAGAAAGTCATGATCATCTAAGTCAAGTAAGCTATCACCCAGCCAAATCAAAATGGTAAAACAACCACCAACACAGTCTCAAGGTACACAACACATCATAAAAAGAATTAGCATAAAGAAAACAACACAAGAGACACTACATTCAATCAATTCAAACACATAATTATAGTTATTATGTATTGCAATCCTTTAAAAATATTCATGCTTATTCATGGCATGTGTAAGTAATACAAGCTCACAGCTTTGAGCACACAAGAAAAACTTATTTACTATACTAATGGATCACATAGATCCTTATTCACGATAATCCCCTTTACTAAGCGACTATTCGCTATCAGATAGAGGACACTCCTCTAGGTCCTCATCTGAATCTATTACAACTTTTTTGGAAGAGGAGGGATGTGCACGTAGGCAATCCTTTTCCGCCTTCGCTAAATTGGGTACATTGGGTCCACACCCCAACAACCAATTACGAATTGTCGACGATTTCCTAGCTCTAGCAGTGTTCTTAAGCTCATCGACCTTCTTTCCCTTCTCTATTTTGATTCAAATGAGGGCATGTGCTAAGGTTTCATCATAAAAAATCTCTAGTTGGTCATTACGTGTTGGTTTCACTTCAACAGTAGCTTTCCTTTTTGTAATCTTAATTGTTTTCCCCTTCTTTCCAGACTTCAACCCTCCCATTCTTGCATTCAAATCAGGTTCATTAAACTTAAAATCAAATCTGAGGGTTGACTAAACCTAAGTTTGACCACTGAGGTCTCCTAGGCCTAGAGCTGAACCCTAAGCTTTAAATAAGCACAACATTTTTAAGTACATAAATCACACATTTTTCACACACACACACAATTCAAATCATAGGGAAACACACCACAAGGAAACACAAGGGTTCATAATGCATTCCCAATAGGAAGAATATCAGTGCATTGTGCACTACACCGAGGGTCCTATCCTTTCCACCGGTTTTCTGCACCATTGAACCAACACCACCTAGGGACAAACTCGGATTGCTAAGTGAGAATCGACAAAAGGGTGGAAACCTAAACTCAAGAGTCTAAATGCAAGGTTAACATAATGGGCTCAATTAACCTAGAGTACCTAGTGTTTGATAACTTAGCTCTAATACCAAGTTGTAATGCCCCGCCATGCAAACCCCAAAGGACAACTAGAACTAACAAATTATAGCACAATTTTTTTTTAAAGTAAAATATAACATACAATGAACATTAACATACAACACATGTAACACAATTATACATATACAATATCTACTACGTCCTCTAGGGTGCATTCGACTACATTACTAAACAAAAACCCATACCATAACGATAATTAACAAATCCAAAGATTACATTATAAAACCATAATATAGGATAAGTGAAAAATGTGCATACATTCATTATAATACAACAATGAGAAACATCCATATATGAACACATTTTATAGGCAAGAATATCCATACATTACATTGATAATATGAAATTACATCGTTTTAGGTTTACAAAAGTACATCAGTGCTTCTTGACATAATGGGAATAATACATCAATTACAAGAGATAAACAACTGAGTGAATAAAATACAACTAAACTCTGGTGAAGCTCTGGATCAACTACATCGGTACATTCTTCGTGCTTCATGAACTTTGGCTGGGAACCCAATGGGGTGCATAGCACATTCCACCCGACCACGTGGACCCGAAGGCCCAACCCCCATACTAGGAGATGACAAGAAAGACCAACGGAAAAGAATAGTCAAGTGAAAAGGCTACAAGAATCAACAAACAAGGGTAACAATGAGCATAAATAACCACTGCATCAAACGACTACTTCTGGAGGCTCACAAAAGAAATATAATAACAAAAGATATTATAGGAAGAGTGTCATCGCATGGCCCTAGCATGGGTTATCTTGGCTGCCTCTCACTAGGCGTTGACCCTCATCTATGGTTATTTTGGTTGCCTCTCACTAGGCACCAGCCCCATAGGGTGACTCATGCAGGACCACTTAACCTCTCGTAAGGAGAAGGTAGTGATCTTTCCAACCATGGCCTTCTCAGCCCACCCTTAGTCTTCGGAAGCACTAATGGCATGGGCGAGGCATCTTACTTATTTTATTTAGTGTGATCCTACCCAAAACCACTAGTTTATTTTATTAGGTTTTCACTTAATAAATAAAATCTTCCATGGGCTATCCAGGCTGCCCCTTTATGTGACAACCCCCATGAAGAGCCACTCTCCCTAGTAGCATCAAAACAAACCACAAGACATCAAGGGGTGTACCAAATCGCACAAAGCACCAAAATCACAAAAACCAAATACATATGTGAGGAATGAACCTTCTCGCCCAAAAGCCATAACAAAGGAAAAACCATGGTACAAGGTAATACCCACAAGAGCTCAAAATCATAAATAATCTAACAAATAATTCACAATGATCCAATCATGGAAATCCAACATAAGCAAGTTTTCCCCATTGCCTCTGGAAGCCTAACAAGCCACCTAGCCATAATCTCCCAAATGAGGGTAGCTCAATCACTACGGGTTCCCAACCATCTCAGAACATGACTACAAGAAAGTTAACACATAAAGTCTATATAAAATCCCTGATCACAAAATAACAAGTGTGGAATAAGAGTGGTAACATCATAACGAAATCTTCAAACTCAATTAATGCGAACATAATCAATTCAATGTAAAATCAGCCACAATAATCAATGAATGACATGGTATTTAATCATCACAATCCTTGCATCACAAACATAATTACTCCAAAGATTAAACATTACTTCCTTTTTTCACCATTACAAACTCACCCAGACTCCACTAATCCAACACATCAATCCAACAATAACGAATCGACAATATAACTAATCATCTTTAAGAATGACCTAATCAATCATGTTGGATACATGCATAATCCTTACTAACACATAATAATTCATTAAATAACATTCTTACTTTTTCATTATCATACATTAGTTATTAACTCTAATCTATTTGAATGCAACTCACAACAAACTATTGTCCCACAATCAAAAATACCTTTCTTTTCTAAAACATAATTAAAGATTACTCTATAAACAAAATTTATCTCATTAGATATTCCACAACTAATTCTTAGTGATCTCATAAAACAATTTTGAAGAAGAATAACATTCTATAATATAGGAAAGGAAACCTAACCCAACATACTTAATCAAATATTTTTAATTGTTTCATTATATCTAAATCAATATATCTTTTGTTTCGTTTTCCCAAAATCATACATTGGGTGATCCCACAATAGTGGTTTACAATTTTTGGCCAAATTGGACACTTAAATTATTATTTTTAACTAAATTTTCACATTCAGGCACCTATAGCAGCTAAACCGTGAAGAATTTGAAGATGATGCAAACTAGAGTCTCGTCACATTTTTCCTATAGATTCTAAAACTATTTTTTTCAAAAATTTTGGAATTAGATTGCACTTATTTTTCCATCTCCCACGAAAACTAGTTTTTTTCATAAAACAACATTTTTAAAAAGTGACGCACACCGTATAACGCATAACTTTTTTTCCATGAAGGATAAAATTCTAATTCTTTCGAATTTATATTCGTAACTCCGATATCTAGTGCTTCCACTTGGTTAGACAGTTTTTATTGAATATTTTTTCTTTAATCAAGTTTCGAAGTCAAACCAATTACAATTCAAACATAGCAAGACCGTATAGTACATAACTTTTTTTGTATATATCGAAATTTTATTTTATTTTTTTTGTTGGATCAAGGACTTCAATAACTGGTGCACTCATATTATTCATTTTTTTTTTATAATCTACTATTTTTCCACATGTGCAGAACAAAGACCTTTGTTTTCGATGAAAAACCTATGTTTAATAAAACTAAAAAACAAATACATAATAAAACCAAAACATATTAAAATTATATTCGTTGGATAGCTCGTTCTGAGGACTACTTGATTCTAGTTGGGTTTGTGAATATTCCTTCATTTTCACCCTCAACCTAAGCTCTGAAGTGCCAAATTTTAGGTTTTTTGTGTGTCTTAGGGAGGGGATGAGGATTTAGGGGGGTTCATACGAACCCATAGGGGTTCAAGCAAACCCCAAGGGGTTCATTTGAACCATGGTTTGCTCAAACCTAGGTTTGAGCAAAACCTATTCAAGGGGTTTCGCTCAAACCCCTTTCATATGCATTTTTTTCGTTTTTTGGCAGAAAAAAGTTTAAGGGGTTCGCTCGAACCCAGGTTCAGTCGAACCCCTTTTTGGTTTGGTCGAACTTCTAGGTTCGTACGAACCCCCAAAATCACCTTTTTTTCCATGGGGTAATTTTTTCTCAATTTTCCTTCCTCCATCAAATTGTAAACCACTATTGTGGCTTCACCCCATTATATACATTTATGCCTAAAATAAGGAAACTAACTTACTTCCACAAAAGTGACTATTAACCCTTGAAGTATCTTTCTATAAAGCTATACCCAAACAACTTCCATGATTCTAACATGTAAATATTGATATATTCCTACCATACTTAGGAGGTTATCATATTATTCTATAAGTGTATTCCTAACAAGAGCCTTAAATACTAAAAGGTGCATTTAATAATAAGTAATATAATCCAATTAAATCCTTCTTTAAAATCACAAGTCTTAATTTCTTCAGAGAGATACTTGACTCAATTAAGACGACCTATAAATTTTCCTCTAACTATGAATTTTCCCTATGCGGATATAAATACCCTACCTATTCACTTAATTACCCATTTTACTTATCCACATAATCAATTCATTCCTATAGGAAAAAATATGTTATCTTACTATGATGAAAATATTTAATTATTGTTATTATTATCTAAATTCCAAAACATTCCATTGACCTAATTTACAATTCAACTGAGTATATCAACCTAGAAATAAGACCTCTATATTATAATTCAACGATGTGTTAGGAATTCTATTCTTCTATATTCCTTTTGAACATAATAGTATACCCTTAAACATAATAAATAAACAACTTAACATACCTTGTTAGTTTAGATGAGCAAAATAGGATAATTTCCCATTAATATCTAAACAAATCAGTTTAAGAAGACTATAATGACAATATGATAGTCAAGAAAATAAAAATAATTCCATCAATACTAGAACATGCAATAATCCATTGGGTAATTATATTTACCTTTAAGTATCCTGTAACACCCCTCCATTTTGTTCTTTTGATCGAACAGTGTTCGTATTGTATGTTTTGCTTTGTTAGCACGATGGTTATAAACTTGATTACTTTGACTGCTAATTGTTAAGCGATGTAAACATTATGTTTTGATGTGATGGTACTTTAATCAGATATTATTATTTCATATTATGGATTAAATTAGCATGTATGTGAATTATTGATGTTTATACTTTGATTATATAAGTGATGATTAGATGCGTCAGTTAGCGATATTGTAGGGGTGAAGGGGACGGGATCACATCACTCGCATGTGAGTGCCCTGTGATTCCGCGATTTCCTCTTCACGGTGTGTTTTTAATTTATATATATATGCATGTTTCGACACTCGTATTGTGTGCAGGATGCAAGTACAGGACATTGACTCCACCTGGTTCCACAGGTCTGAGTGTGTCCCTTGTCCAACGGAAAACGATTGGGAGATAGTAGCTAAGTTTTTCTGTGTCGTGACATCACCCTAGCCATAGTGTGTCGTCGGGTTGTTAGTTGGGATAAGTTATTTTGTTGTCTCTTCTCCCCTTGCCCTTGTATTTAATTCGAATGCAATTTAAATCGGTGCTTGTTTTATTTAATTGCATTGTCAAAATAAATAAATGAGTGACTATTAATTAATTAGTTAATTTAATTCAATCAATAAAATAATCTAATCATGGATTAGATTTATTTATTGATAAATTAAATTAAAATATTTGTGTTAGCATTATTAAATATTGAGATTAAATCAAAAAGAAAAAAAAATAGAACTATGCCTTATATTTCCTTTTTTTTAAAATAAAGTTGAGAGAATGATTTAAATGTGAATTGGTAAATTCAATTTTATTGAAAAGGAAAATTTAATTATCATTTGGTTGCAAAAATAGATCTTTGTTTTAAAATAATATTGTGCAAATTACACTTGGAAATGAAATTGTTTATGAAATTTCAAAAAAATGAAAATATCTAAATTGGCAATAAATTTTGGTGGGTGAACTCAAATTAGGGGTTTGACAATTTGGAGAAGAAAATGGCATAAGGAAATTCATGTTTTGTTTTAAAAGAATGAAAAAAAAAATTGGTAATTGGTGGGACAACAAAAAACTTGGGAATTGAAATTCTTGGAGAAATTTTTTTTGAAGAAAGGATTGGAAGAATTTGTTGAAGCAAAATTGATAAAAAAAGAAAGAATCTCCATTGAAGAATTGGAAGCTTGGAGAAAACATAAGGTGCAATTTCTTTAAATTCTTGTGCAAATTGTTATTTGAAAATCTTGTTTTTAAATTGGTTCAAATTGGTTTGGAATTCAAGTTTGAATTAGAGGAAAACCCATGACAAAATCTCCATTCAACTTGAGCAAAAGAATTCTCAACATATTGTGGAAACAAGGAAAAGATTCAAAAATTCATACTCAAACTATCAATAGGAAATTTGAAATAAACTTGGGGGATTCAAATGGTTTTCTTATGAAAATTTGTGGTTGCTTTGAAAAATCTCCATTTAAATTTGCAAGTGTTGAGAAATCATTGAATTGTTGTGTTAAATCTTGTAATTTTCAATGGCAAATTATTTTATTTCTCAGATTGAGCATTTGCTCAATCTGGGTATTGAAAATAAGTATTTTTACAATCATTTTAATATGACTGTGTGTATATATATATATGCATATGCATATATATGTATATATATATTTAATTGTATGAGATTTATTGTTATTAAAATTTCGGCGAAATGAAATAAATTCATTTTTTTTCCATTATGGGTTTTTACCCAGAAATTTCTTTTTTGTTACCAATCGAAAATTCCCACAAATCCGTGAATGGCGGATCGCTGTTTTCATTGTGTATGACGTGAGTGGTAGGGGGAAGGGTTATAAACCCTATGGCCACCCCATGGATGGCGACGACCGCCTGTGGAGGCAGCGTCGTCGCTACCTGCACAAGCCGCCGCCCCCATTCATTGGGGGCAGCGTCCCCTGTTAGGGCAGGGCCCTAACCCTAGTTGACTTCGCCGGTTTCTTTTTAAAACATGTTTTTTTATTATTATTATTATATATATATTAAATATAAAGTATAAAATATATATTATATTTTATATTTTATATTTAATATATATATATATATATATTAATATAAAATTCGTTTTATACTGTTTGTTTTTGTTATATATATTTAATTTAAAATATAATGGTATATGTATTTAATATATATATTATATATGTTAATTTGATATTTCATACATATATAATATATATATTATAATATATTTATATTATATTTTAATGATTGGTTAAGTGATTTATATTTAATATTTAAATATTAATTATATATGTATTTTTAAATGTATATGTGATAATATGTATATATATACATTGAGTACATATATATACATGTTCGATTACATAGTCATTTTATATATATATATATATATATATATCTTATATTTAAATGTGTTGTTTTTTTTCTTAAAAAGAGAAGAAGTATTTAATTTATAAATGAGATATTTGTAAATGATAGAGAAAAATTGTTTTGATAAATCATTGTATAGCGAAAGAAAGATTGATTTAATTTATTGCGTTTACTGCGCCAACAAGAAACAAACGTAAAACCAAACCCTTATGTGATTGTGCAAGAACATAGTTTTTTTTTAATTTGATTAAGTGCACTAATGCAATGAATGATTGGATTTACGAAATCCGAAGGTAGATTATCTTATATTGTTTGCAAACTTCCTTTCGTCGTGGGGTGTTCATTCTTGTTGGGATTTGAGTCAGATTTTGTAAGTCTTCCATATCGAACCGTCTACTATGTTTTGGGGTGGCTGTCATGTCGATCAACCTTGTTTGCCATGGGTAGTGCGTAATTGTGTCTAGTGTTATATCTGATTATCTTGGTCAGGTTTTGTTTAAGTTTTATGTCGTGTTTAGGGATTCATTATCCCTAGGTTGCACTTGAGTACCCTTTGGTTGTGGTGTAGTTCCACGTGTTGTCTTAGAGAAGTGGCTTACATTGAGGGCCGACACACAAAGTGGTGCCAGGAGATCTCAATGTAAGTTGGTTAATTCAGTGAAAACTTAAACCAATTGATTAGTGTAGGTGGTACCAACATTTAAAAAGATTAATACTGCCTCTCTCATGGACGCAAGTGCTTCTATAGACTTGGGATGAGATGAGAAGGCCTGGAATGGCAAGATCATTATCTTGTCCCTTCGAAAGATAACTGATTCCGCATTGGTTTGCATGTGGGGCCAAGAGTCGTTAGAGGTTACTAGGATATCCCGAGATGGGGGCCAGGACCTAGGAAGACTTGCCAGGATATCCCATGCGACATTGTGATGACACTTCTCCTAAGTCAACATTATGTTAGTATTTGTGATGTGATCACTCTATTAAATCTGGAAGCTTTGTAACCCTTATGTTATGTGATGTCATGTTTGTATCTTTCCAGTTGAGTCATGTTGCCTATGTTTAGAGGTTGTTGATCTTGACCTTAAATCCTTGTTACTATCTCCTAGCACGGGGGGTAAGCCTTCGGGTATCACTTGGTTGGGTGGAACGTGCACCTTACTCCGTTGTTCTTTTGGCGTTTGCTTATGTGGACGAGACTTTCATGTAGGAGAGCTCGTGGGATCCAGTTGCTACCTTGGCTTCATTTATGTTAGTTATTCTTGTATTTTATTTTACCCCTCATTGTTATCGAGGTGGAAATTGTAATAAGCAATCATGTTATTGATTTACCTCATTTTGGGAATGAGTGATGTAATTGTAATTGTATAACTTAAGTTATTGGTGACCATGAAGGATCTCATGGTCTTAAATGAAAATCTCATGTATGGAATGTATGTGCTTTGATTATTTAAACGAATGTTGTTATGTTTCATTTCATGCATGTTGTTTTAATTTGTGATTTAAATAATCTTTGTCTCGTAACCTTAGGGGATTGTTGGCTTTGTGTTGTAATCTTACTGGTATTTGCAGTTAAACAAAAAAAAAAATTGTGCATTTGTTTAGTAGTTTGCAACTTCCCCTAGGGTTGCGTGGCGGGGTATTACATATCCTCAAGTTGGTTCAAATAAATTTAAGGCATATATAGGTATTAGGTGAATATGATTATATATAAATATGTAAGTATTTTATGTTCACTATCATATACATGCATTTAAAATGCTTAAAATTAAGTTGCTTAAGAAATCATAAGAGACATCCACTTAAGTGTGCTTTCTTTTACTTTCCCATACATATATATAAACTTATGCATATACATTCAAATACCTATATAAATCCATCAATTTCCAAGAGATAAACATACAAACCGAATGCCTATAAGTCGAGTATCAAGCATATTGTGCCTACCCTAACACCACACTTTTACTAAAAAAAATATATAGAGATCAAACTCCTAATAATAGTATTCACTGCATTCCCAACTCTATGGCGAAACATTAACTATTATGTTTAACAAAAGCTTCATTTAGGTAAGTGACCATTGAACCCAACAAAAGACACATATTTCACAAAACATCTATGCAAATGTGGGCAGGTGCAGCGAGGTTTAAATGGTAAAGATTTTGACAAAAAGAAGAGGGATAGAATATACCTAGATGAAGTCAGATCGAAGACTATAAAATGGTACATGCTTTCTGTGAATTTAAGGATATCTTAATCTATTGCAAGTCTTTGGAATATTATGAAAATTTTAATGTATTGTTGCCAAAGACAACACCCTATCACTTTGAAGACTCTCACAAACGTTGCACTTATCTATCATCCAATCACAAATCTTTGCACAAACTCTTTCTACCTATTTAGATTTTATACTATAACTTGTTTTAAATTCTCTTCATGACCATGTTTAAATCTTGTATTTGTGCTTACAAACCTAGATTTTTACATACTAGAAGATGGCGCTACAAATGAACAATAAATTCAGGGAGGCGTCCAAATCGCATCTCTTTATACAGGCTAATATTGTTCAAGAATTCCAGATTATGACGCATTTTGAGGGAGATGTAACCTGTAACTTGAATGCCAAAAGTAGAGATGGTAGATGATAAAGTCTACAATAGAGGACTTGTGGTGAAATGGACAGAATGAGATATAACTCCAAACAAATATACGCAATGCATTGGTCATAGGAATTAAAAGAATAGTATTAAAGATACAGGGCATCGCCTCCCAAGCATAAGTTATGGCCACCAAAGGTAGATCACGAATACTAGCCATCAATAAAAAAGAAAACCTTCAATATTGAATGCAACATGTAGAGAATACAATAGCTGCTATCGATTAATATAAAATCAAATGCCCAAATAAATTGCAACACAACGAATCTCAAGTTAGGCCAAGTAGATGGGGCGGCGCATATCAAATTTTGGAGGGATTAACACTAATGCACAAATGAAATCTCATTGAATAAACTAGGGGTAGCATAACTATAAAAGCTTGAGACCATCTATCATGCAAAAAGTGTGTGAGTAGTAAGAACAAAAGGACACAAATTGACTCTCAGTTGGAACATAGAGATAAGGTGGTGGCTGCAAACATGAGAAAAATCTACAGACCTTAAAGGGGACAAAAGACCACGTTGGATGGAAAGACAAACCAAAGCTCCTAAAGAGACGAAGGGGTCGGTTGAACTTACACAACACTAGGCACCATATCAAAATTATCCACCACAGTCGATTCACTATACTCATAAGCATCTATTGACAACACATACATATATATTCATCAAATCGAAAATAATCTTCCTTAATTCTACAAGAAAATCAGAAATCAAGCATTTTCATAGCGAACGCCACATAGGCAAGTGACTGCATGATTAAAATAAGAAGTTGTGGAGCTTGAACTTAAAACAAGTCGAACCTCTTAACACTATAAGGAAAAATTCCCAAATTACAAAATAACAAGAACAACCTGGAATCCTACGTTCGTTGACGGAGACAGTGAGCGAAGACGACCTCTTACATGGCCCTTGAATCCGTTCTCCAGAAAAGAACCAATTTCCAATGAATCAAATTCTGCATTTTCTTTTAAAAATAGACTGAGAGAGATAAATAATTTTTAGAGAAAACTTCGTGTTGAATAACCAACAATTAACTTTCTTTTTCCCCTTTTTCAATTTACCATCCCCAAAATTATTTTTGTTTTCAAAATTAAAAATCAAATGCTGAATCATTAAAAATACAAAAATTGGCAAGTTGCCCTCTCATTTTCAGTTTGAAACAACGCATGTACTTATATGCGAAATATTTCCCGATTTAAATTTCTTCTTAATTACTTTTTTTTTGTGATTTAACATTATCTCTAAATTTCCATTTAAAATTCCAATTTAATAATTTATTTAAACACATTATCCATCACAATTGAAATTAAAATGAGCATTATTAATAATTACAATAATATTCCATTACATTTCATTAAAATATTCATCGTTAATAAAAGTAATAAGATATATAATTATCGAAGCATTATAACTTGTCGAATTAATTTAATAATTAATAATCACTATCACCACATAACACCTTTCCAAAAACATATTCTATTTAGTTAATATTTACTTTCAATTTAATTTAAGTGACCTTGTAAATCAATTTAAATTGATTACTCAAGGCTCATCATAATATTAACTTTATCGCATAATTTTGAAATCAAATTAAGTAATATTATCACGAAGTCAACAAGACATCTCAAATCAACCAACCACACTTACTCAAATGTGAAGAGGGAACAAACGCGGAGGGGCACTACATTTCATGTTAACTAAATATTCTTCATAGATATTCCCTCTTCAAAGATATTCCCTTTTCACATACACTAACTTCAACTATTTGACTACAAAAATATCCAATTTCTAAACCACTTATTCGTTTGTTTCATTTGTTTAATTAGAAATACATAAAAGAAATGAGATACTTTTCAAGCAAACATGACACATATTCGTGAATACTTAGACATACTCACTCATACACACATATATGTATAGATGTATGTATATATATATATATATATATGTATGTATGTATGTATATTTGTATATTGATTATTTTAATGTTGTTAATAGAATAATAAATTGAAAAACAACAATAATTTTATAATTTTCATATCAAACATTTATATCTAAACATTATATCAGTATATAATATATGTATATACTTTTATATATATATGAACATCAAGAAAGGCCGATAGGAAAATATCAAATAAAGGCCGATATACAAATCCCTTACAAAGGCCGATTTCAACATAAGTTTAAGCCCAGTGAATTGAAGTATATTTCATGCAGAGTAACAAGCGAATACTTTTCCAAGGCAAATATAACCAAAGAAAGCTTCACGCCATAGCTAACATCGGATTCTATGTATTTCAAACGGCGGTGAAAATAAAGAGATGGGTACATTTTAGATGCAGTCAATGCATGCCACAATAAATCCAGATAAATATCCATATGCAAATTAGCAAGAAATACAATAACATTGAGGTTTGACTTTATTCGCTATCAGATCAGAGAGGAGATAGGAATGGGCATGGACTAAATCAAGGTAAACAAAATCTACAGAAAGATTATGAATTAGAATGGCTCGAGTAAGGAGGAAGTCGATGCCTATCTCCAAATACGCATATCATGGATTAATTCAGTCAAAACTTTTACTTCATCTATACCATATTAATGTTTTCACAGAGAAAGCATGCCAAATTTAAGACCACCGAATCTACAGAACAGAACTAGGAGATTTAATAAACATAGCATAAGGTTACTATGAAGCGGCGGTTTGGGTGACTCATAAGGTTGTCTCTAAAATAGAAAACACGCAAACCAACAGCAATCTAGAACAATGATTTACAGGGCAACCTATAGGCAGGGAAAACATACAGTAAATATGCATAAAACAAATCTATTGCCTAAGGCATTAACCAAAGCTACCCGCAATGATAAGAATAAAATAGGGTGTCGATGGCCCAAGCTTAAGCCATACGAAGCGACAAGCTAGAAAATGCCCAAACGAAATGAAATTGAACAGAGACAGCAATGTACACTCCCAAGTAAATAAAAGAACTAAAAAATATTTGTTAAAGGAAAGCTTATACGCTACAGAAAACACTTTTTTTCTTACTTATTTCATTTCATAATTTTATCAATCGAGAAAGATTTTATCTTCACACAACACAAACATGCAAAATCCATTTTTCGAGCAGAATCAAAATTGAGAGAAGGAAACATTGGAACCTGGGTTATTCAACTGGTTAGGTTGGAGATTGAAGTCGATTCCAAATCCAAATTTGCAGCTCCAATCTCCTCAACGAATTCTACAAAAATCCAATGCAAGAAACCCCCAAATCTAGTGGAAAGCTCCCAACAACAGAGAAAATTTTCAAACCTCCAAGAACAAGAACAAGAAACTCAAAGCTTCTTCTCCAAACCAGAACATTCGTGGAAGAGATAATCAAAAATTAGTTCCCCGAAAGAATGCAAAAGCCCCCTTTATTTTTGTTAAGATAACCAATTTATTTTTCAATTTTTCCCCCACTTTTTGTTACTGCCTGCATTTTAAATTTAATTATTTTATTTAATTTTACCTCACCTTCAATTGCCATTAATTTTAAATTTTTTTATAGTATAACTATACTTTAATGCTTGCACACAATAAATCAAACCATTGAAATATTAATTTATTAATTCAATCCTTCATTTAAATTTTACTTGCACAATTCACTGATTAATATATTTATTTAAATATTTCTTTATTAAACCATAAGTTTTGATTTATTTAAATCAAACAAACATTAATAATATTTTATTTATTTAAATTACAAATATATCAAAACATTTATTTAAAATTATCAAATACCTTTTTAACCGCAATACTTTTTTATTTTAATGTAAAATCAATCAAAACATCAATCAAGCAAATAACTCAAATGAAACGAAAGGAAAAACGACAACATCGACAAAACAACTTGAACTGACCACACAATAGGGAACGGAAAATGGACACTCATCCTCGTCAAGGATGATGGCTCAACATAGGGGACCCGACGCTATCTCTGAATCAACTATCTCCATTGGGTATAAGGCACACTCAAACCTAGCAATTCAGGTGGAGTCGATTCCTGGTCCCTGCAACTTGTAGCAAACCGCATGGTCGAACATGTACATAGACAAGCAGTCAAACACACCGTGAAGGGAAAATCACAGCGTCGCAAGGCACTCGCAATCGAGAGATGTGACATTGTTCTTCTTCACCAAAATACACCAATGCACAATAATCAAATACCAATCATGATAAGAACATACATCCAACAATCACATAATACTCATATCAATAATAACCCACATAATCAATTAAACTGATCTACTAAGCATGGTATAAGCATAAACATCAGATATAAGAGTTTCATCAAGTATCATCATAACTGTACATCAAAGTATCATCAACTACATCATAACTATAAATCCATCATCAAACAAAGTATCATAATATTTGAATACATCCAAGTCATTGTCAGAAGCAGAAAGCAAACTGAGGGGCACTACAAAAATGCTCCTATCCCTTTAACAAGACCATGCACATCCATGTCTCATGAATTTAAACTTACCTTTTACTACCCTAATAATTTTCTTTTCATGAACTTATATGACTTAACTTGTGTTTTTAATATATTTTTAAGTAAATCACTATTATTGGGGTAAGAGATAAAATGTTAATGCAGAATCTAACCAATTGGCATAACCAACCACATGGCTACATAGAAATGAACTCTAATGGGACATCAACAGATAATTCAAGAATAGCTAAGTATTATGTCTCATTAGAGATCATAATAATGCATTTAAGGGGGAAATTATTTTATTTATTCCAAAGGGCACAATAAATTAAGATAAGTTGGCTTTCCTTAGGATTTCCCTCCTCTAGGTTGTGTGTGATTCTTAGATAATTATAAATGTAATGACTAAAATAATTCCAATGCTACCTCATGAAATTTTAATCAACCACCTTTAAGAATTTCTTAAAAGAGAGAACAAACCAACAAAATTCTTGCTAATGTTGCCATGTCATAGCATTGTCTTTCATCGATTGCATGCTATATGTTTGAAGAATGGGATGGAAATAAGCCTTATCAATTAATTCCTCATTTCTCATTCTTCTCATTATATTTAGTTCATGCATTTGCATTCTAAGATTCACCATTGATTCCTTGATATGTTAGTCTTTGTTTTAATTTTTTAATATTTTTAGATTTTATGTGCAAGAATCTAGGTCTTCAATGGTTCTAGATAAACTAATGAGTGATACTCTTTATTTGGGGCCCAAGTTGAATCTCAGTGGATAATTCTCTATATAGGGATCTAGATGAAGTTGTCAAAAAATATAATGATATAGAATATTGTAATATAGAGAGATGAAGAACTAAAATTGATTTTAATTGTATACAACTATCTATTTTGTATATGGCATACCCTTGAGAAAGGTGTATGAATATTATCTTCTAATGTCAAATTTCTTATTAAATTAATTTTATAAGCTACAATACATATATGTGTATATATAAGTTACATAGATTCATGTCATGGAGACCAAGGGTCATTGATAGGTTGAAATTGAATCGTCTTCTATGGAACTGCAATCGTTTCCTTGTATAACTTCTCATCCTACGATGGTTGTGGAGTGCAATTGTTTATATAGTAGATGTATGATGAGATTGAGTATGACTTAGCATAGCACAATTTTCAAGTGTGCCACTTGAATTGTCACTTTGACTACATTGTGTAAATTCCAAATAGTGACTTAAAATGATGTAGAATTTTTGGTACATTTGACCTTTGAATTTTTCCTAGAGGTATACTACATCCTACTAAATCTATGGTAGAAAATTTATTGTTTGAATTAAATTTTTTTACTACATGATTTTTTTATACTATGAAGATTACTTTGTGCCAACGTTGGGGCATGTACAACACTTTCTAGAGATGGATGGGCGGTCTTTTGTGTTACCAAGATAATTTGGGAGATGCTTTGGTTTATTGCAGACCATTGAAGTATCCCACGATTATTATAATTCATGAGAATGGTCCTAGTGTTATCATAGGTAGCAATATTGATGAGTCCTAGATTATTTATTCCTCCTTGTAAGGAAATAGTCTCAATCATGTTGTGTAAGAAGCTAGTGTAAATCCTTGAGTTCTATTTTTTGCTTAGAGAACCATTTGGCTTATTTTGGGAGTTGAAATTTTTTAACAACTCTATATGCAAACATAAAATAGTTATGTATAAACATTATTTCTAGAATCTAATTTTTATTTGTCACAACAATCTAATATTTAGTTGAAATTGGGGTGCAAAATGCTTAGTATGCATAGTTATACAGCACAATCTTCTTTAGAATGTTGGTTACTTCCCACTTTCCCTTATTTTTGAGCTCCTAAATGGTCGTTGTGTAGAAATATGCTACACCCATTATTTTAACCTTGATCAACTTCAACGTAGAATATATATCAGGTGCATGATATTGCAATATTTGAGGACTCAATGTTGCTTTGTCTCAAATGAGCTTAAGCTTGCATATATCTCATGGAAGGCATCATTCTATGCTTGGACTGATTGGTAATGTCCCTATTACAATTGTGACCACTGTATGAAGAAATCAACATAAACATCTTTAGGATGATGCTCATCCTTGAAGAATTCTCAGAATTGATCCCAAGTTGGTTCAAATCTCTCTTTTTTATAGTCTTCCTCCCAAAATGCATGGGCTTTCCACTACTTCTTGATAGGTGGGGAAAATTTTAGGGGGATGATCTTGATTTTATTTTTATCGGTAAAATAATTCATCTAAAAGTAAGAATATGAATCATATAACTAGTTAAATGTAGAATTTACATCAACATTACCCTCAAACACAATCTAGGTTTACTTAAAACTTGAGTTGAGACAATATATGTTGTACACCTTACATAATGTTTATAATATAAAATTAATATTTATTTGTAATGCACTTAGGGAATTTAGGGATGTGTGGATTACATGGGTTAGACATTCTCGGGGCCACTTTGTATGTCATGTGTAATATTGGGATAAATATTTAATATGGATTGCCCATTGGAAAAATATTTAATATTAAAAAACTTAGTACCACAAAGGAAAAAGTTAGTACCAAAAATTAAATGAGGACATGGTTTTGTAAGCTCATGGTTTAATAGAGGCATGTGATTTATCTAATACTATTTAGTGGTTTTATGTAATCTTATTTCTATAAAAGAAATCACATGAATAGTCATTGAGGTTGGCTAAGGTTGATTGAACATCGCTTGTAAGTTGCATATGTAAGGAAATGAAACATGTATTGAGATGCACGTGGTTACATTATTCTCATTAGCTTGTTCACATGAAATGTAATTAGAGAGCTTGATGTTTCAAAAGCTTTGCATGGAAACTCTACAAGTGAATTACAATATTTGTTCATGAGATAATACATCAAGTGTGTGAGTGCTTTTGGAGGCTAGGTTTTTCTCTCGTGAGGGTTTTTCTAGGGTATGACTTATTTCATCTTGATGGTATATTTATCTATTCTTTTGCATTGTGAATTTTGAATACTTTTTTATATATTTTTATCTCTAGGAGTTATGTGGAAATAGTTATTATTGTTGTAAGAAAATCATTTGGTATTAGGGCTTGGTTGTCATGTTGAAAGAGATGTTCTTGTTATACTTGTAAAAAAATTATTGTTGTAACCAAATTTCTAACAGCTATAAGAGTGCAAAAAATAACACCCTAATGAAAAGTTGTGCCTCCCAAAAAAAATTATTCTTATGTCAGAAAAATGAGGCCACCTCATTGTGCAAGCAATGGGTTGTGTGATTCAATAGGTGGTAGAATAACGTGGAGCCACTCATGGTTGGGTAGAGGTGGTGAGGTGCTATACGGGCAATGTTCGAGTGCACTGAGGGTAGAGTAGGGGAAACTACTCCCTAGGAATAAGCCCCATATGGCTAGAGGTGGCTAGGAACCTCACAACCACATGACTAGGGGCTACAAAGAACAACACAAAAATTTATAAGAAAAAAAAAATACAGTAAAATGTTTGACCCATATCTTTGATGACATACAAATGATGTATAAACAAAACAAACTTATAGCCACTATGTAGAGATCTTCATTTGGCACACCAAAAAATCTGTAAGACATAGATTATATGTAGTTTTTGAGGACTTGTTTGTAACCCTCTAAAAATGACCCATTTTTTTACTTAACCCTAATGAGTTTTATATTGATTTATAGGGTTTTGGGCCTTCTAGACTCAATGACGAAGCTCATTTTTTCTAAGAATAGACTCAAAAAAAGTTTTTATCAAAATCACTACCAAATTGAGAAGGGGATTACAAATCTAAAATTCTAATACCATGTAAGAGTGACACAACATACTTAAATGGTTAGTATCACCTATAAAACCTAAAACAACCTTCTTGAAAAGAGTGGCAAGGAATAAATGCTAGATTACACAATGAAATAAGATACAATAGGATTTATTATATAGAAAAAAATCCTTTCTTATATAGGTAAGGTGAAATATAGGAAAAAATAGGAATTATGAAAAGTGTCACAATCATATGTCATGAGACACAAAAAGTAAATAACTTAGAAGGGCCCAAAGTAAACTTAACCAAGTGTGAATAGGACCTAGATGGGAACCAATTAAACAATTTAGCCGATTCACACCAACACAAATAAATGATATCTTCATCCATAACATAGAAATTCATAAGAATATTGAGAATGGAGGCATCAAAAGCCACAAAATGGGACTTGTCAAAAAATGAAATCTATGCATGTAAATTAGTTAGAGAATATAACTTTTAAAATTTCTAACGATTGAATATCCAAGGGTGGGTTGGTGGGATCAAATAGAAATATCATTATGTATACGCAATCCCTAATAGAGATATGATAAATAGTTAGAAACAAGGGTAGATCCAAATCCTAATAAAATCTGATACAAATGATATATACAAGTATAAAAAGTAAATTTAAAAAACCTGGATAAAAATATAAGATAAACACTAAAGTTAAACCTTGGGTTGTATAAGATATTTTATGTTTACAAAAAATGTGAAGAATTTTTTTTCTTTGAAGAGATCTAGTTTAATTGAATAAATGCATCCACTCAAGTAATAATTAACATAGATTGTAAAATTGGGACTAAACATAGAAAATTACAGAAAATTAAATACTCAATGAGTACACAAATTAAATAAATTAATTGCATAGGTGCTTAACATTATGATAGAAAGACGTGGCTATAAAAGAATATACTCGAGAATATTACAGGCTAACCATAAGAGTAGGTCATCATGAGGAAATCGTGAGAAAGTGGCTAAATATATCAATGGATTGAGAGGATTTATTCAAGATGATCTTTGTGTGTTGACTATGTAATTAGTTGGGGAATCATACCAATTGACACTAAACGTTATTGAAAAGCTAAATTACATATTCTAAATCAAGAAAAGTGAGGAAAATGTGGTAGATTCCCAAGAAGATGTCAAGGTAGAGATAGAGAAATATATAATGATAAATTTGAAGCAAAGAATGATACTGAAAGTCGCTATAGAAATATGTCTTATCACTATCAAAGGAATAAAAGTAGATCTAGTTATTACACTAATGACAAAAGATATAATAGAGGAAGACAAGGAAGCGATGATGTGAGATACTTCACTAAAACTTGTTCTAAATGTGGACTTGAAATCCAAATATTATTTGGTGTGTACTCATTCACAGGAAAGTTATAAAAGAAGACTTGAGAAAACTACAAGAGCACCAAATAATGATGAAGAGAGATCACTGCATGAAAAGATGAATGTGGTAGAGCAAGGTGATACATTATTGATGCAAATGAACTTATTAAGATATCAATATGGATCTATGAATACAACAAGCTTTTCTAGAATCATACGCAAATCAAGTTGGAAATATTGTAAAGCAACCATTGATAACAATAGTACCAATAATTTAGTTTCTAGTAAGAGGGTTGAAAAACTAAAATTGAAAAGGTTAGAGCATCCTAATATGTATAGGGTATCTTAGCTGCAAAAAGATCATAGAATTCTTGTAAGTGAACAATTTCTTGTAAATTTTACAATTGGAGGATATGAAGATGAAGTTTTCTATGATATCATATCTTTGGATGTTTGTTATGTTTTGTTAGATAGAGCATAAAAAATTGATACAAAATCTATACATGATGGTAGAGAAAATACTTAAAGATTAATGGAAGGTGATTTAAGATAAGTATTGTTTCCCTTGAAAGAAGAAGGTGAGAGTGAGTAGTCTTGTGACAATAATACTAGTTGATACATATTACTAGGCAACTCAGATTGATGCCAACTGAAAATGCATATTGGAATTGATAAATATAAGAATTATTCATTAAACTATAATTATGAGAATGATTCGACAAGTGATACTCATAGTTTTAGCATTAAAGAAAAGGGAAAAATAGAGGGTGTGTATAGAATCTAGAGAAACAAATAAGATTACTATCAAATATAGATTCACATTGCTAAGTATGGGTGATCTCATGGATTGATTGAGTGGTGCAAGTTATTTTAACAAGATAGATTTTTTAAAAGTGAATACCATCATATCAAGATAACAAAGGAGATGAGTGGAAAACCTCATTCAAGATAAAAGAAAGTTTATATGAGTGGCTAGTTATTCCACTTAGATTAATAAATACACCTATACTTTCATGAGGTTGACAAATAAGATGTTTAACCCATACATTGGTCTTAGTTTGTTGCATATTTGAATAATATTATAATCTTTGGTAAAAGCAAAGAACACTTGGAACATTTTCATTCATATTATAAAGACTAAGAGGATAAATTGTTGATGAATGGAAGAAATATATAATTTCATGAATGAAGGATTGGTATACTTGGGCTTTGCCATTTTTGTTTACGGAATAAAACTAGATCTACAAAAAGCATTAGCAATTGTTTCTAATAAAGTAAGTAGCATTTACAAGGTGTTGTACCCTTTACACAGAGAGCCCTTGGGGCCAAAAAAGAGCTAGTTCAAAACAAGACATGAACTAGAAAGAGCTTACAAACATGCCACACAGAATAGTACCAGAACACGAATAGTTGACAGACAACATGTCAAAAGAAGTATTGGGACTAGACAACCCCAAAATCTAGGGGGATAGATCTGACTCCCAAAACCCAAGGCCATGGTTTGAGGAGTCCCTTTTTTTTGCATAATATACCAGGAAGGCTCGGAACAAAAGTCAATTGAGCGAGGCGAGATGAGCAGTTCATCCACAACCACAACGAACAAAGAGCCTCCACGTAGCGAAGTGAGCAGCGTAGAAGAGGAGTCAGAAGAATTCAGGGGATCAGTAGAAGTGTTTAGTGAGGGACGAGCAAAATCAGTCAACACGGTGATAGCAAATCGAGGCAATGGTTCCATAGAAGGGATGGCCGAAGGAGGATCCTGGGGAGCCACAACCACCAAGGAAGAGTCCTCCTTAGAGGGATCATTCAAAGAGGGAGAGCCCACCGTGAGATGAGTCGAGAGAGCATCCTTCAACCAGATAGCAGTTCCTTTGTAGCAAACAAGGGGGCAGCCAGAGGCTAAATGACCAACAGAGAAATATCTCCTACACCGAAAAGGGAGCCCCTTATAGTCCAGAAGTTGCTTCCAAGGTTTGTCCTCCACCATCAAGACCATATCACTATGGAGAGGTTTGGAGATGTCCAAATAGATTAAAATACGAGCCACCATAGTATGCCCAAGATCTCAAGATGTAGAATCCACCTTCAAAAAGCTACCAATGGCATTGCCAATAGCTTCAAAACAAAAATCCTCCCAAAACTGGAGAGGGAGATTCGGCAGACGAACCCAAATCAGTCTAATATTTAAAGGCTTCATAAGAGGATTGAATGAGCGACACCAAGGCCGAATGGACAGTGAATGAACACCCCACATCCACACCCTGCCCAACACTCGGTCATGATCCTCAGCGGAAGTAAAGGTTGCAAAGAAAAAACCTCTAGCACTAGGATAAAGGTCAATCTGCCCAGAAACAATAGGTTTCCAAGAAACAGAAACCCACTCATGGAGATCCAGAAGGGAGCGCCACAAGCCATTAAACCTGCAAACCACACCCTGACGCACATAGAAATCCTCATTCTCAGCAACCTCTGGCCCACAGACCACCACATGGGAGGCACGGGCGCAGGGCAAAGGCCGAACCCTAGCCTGAGCAACAGGAATCTAGGCACGAGTAGCATCAAAAAAGGATTTCCATTTGTCAGGACGAACAAGGTCCCCGAACACACAACCCCATGCAATACCAACAGATGAAGCGCCAGGAGGAGAGGGAGGGCCCCCACCCACACACTGCACCTTACCGACCACAGGATTCAACACGCCGAGCTGAGGGAGATCATCGTTCAGAGGAAGACCATTCGCCACACCGAAATCCACCCGTTGCAAACACAGAGTCCCGCCCATTGTCATTTCAAAATCCCCTGCAAAATGAGCTTGAAACTTGTTGAAAGGTGTAACACCCCCACCACAAAACCCTAAGGACAACACACTAACACTTAAAATGGAACAACTTTTTTTTTAAAGTTCAATATTCATGCGATTACAAATAAAACATTAACTTAAATTTAAACCTAAGTCCTCTAAGGTCCGTGACTACGCTACTAGATCCCCATTAGCTACACTAACAAAATCTATAAATCATTTCATTAAATAAATTCCATCAACAATATGAAATTACATCTAATCATCACATTTACAAGATCAACTAATATGAATTATCCATTTTATGCCAACATTATAATAACATCAAAGAACATTAAATTGACAATAACATCCATTGCATTTACCATTACAAGAGAGAGTTTACAATAATACATCATTACATAATTAACTCCTTGAATGGAAGAGGAGAGTACATCAGAAGTAATTACATGATACAATAGAATTATGGTGCAATACAAGTACATGTAATATTTAATCCACAGGAACTGGAACAAGTGCAGAAGTATTCAAGTCAAGGAGAAGTTGTTGCAAACACGAACAAAGTGAGGGAACCCAATGGAGTACAAGGCACATTCCACCCAACCATGTGGAACCCTAAGGTCCACCCCCCCATGCTAGGAGATAACAAAGAGTCCCACCATCACAATGGCAACAAAGTGAAAACCAACTGACATAAAGGATCCCAACATGCAAGTACAACATAACTCAACATAACAATGACACCGCTTCTAGAGGCACACACATACATAACACAAATGCAAGTCAAGGGAATGCTAGGTTGTAGCAGTAGCATGGGTTGTCCTAGCAGTCTCTCATTAGACGTCGACCCCCATCTATGGTTGTCCTAACAGTCTCACATTAGACGCCAGCCCCATAGGGTGACACATGCAAAACCAACTTCCTTTTGTGAAGACAAGGAGGTTGGTCTTGCCAACCAGGATTTCTCAACACATCCTTAGCCTGAACGAGCGCTACAGGCATGGGTGAGGCATCCGATTATATTGATTAGAGTGAATTACTACCCAACCCCCTAGTATATATTATTGTGTTATCACTTAATTAAAGAACTCCCACATGGGTTGTCCTAGACGCCACTTTGTGCACCGACCCCCATTAAAAGTCACTCCCCCTTCTACAACTAGAACACCCAATTGAATCAACAGGGCAACCAACATGCACAAATATCATAACTGTATGAACATACACAAAGGTGGGGCATGTAGTGCCTCTCCAATCATGCTACTATGTGTTTAGATTTGTATATGTTGTTAGTACCTTTACTATGATAGACTTTGATACCTTGTTACTATTTATGATCGTTGACTTTAGAGCGATGTGGATGTTTTACTCTAATGAGATGATGCACTATATGGATGTTATGTTTTATGTTATGCTTTGGATTAGCATAGTTGTTAATATTGATATATGTTTATCTGTTGATTAATGATGCTTTACTTTCGTCAGTTTGGATGTGACTGTATTGGTGAAGGGGACGGGATTACATCACTCGCATGCGAGCGCCGGGTAAGTGCAAGAAGATGAGTGCACGAAACGTGGAAGTTTTTGCCTTAGGCAAAAAAATTAATTTGGCTTGCAAAAAACGGGATCCCGCTATTTAATAAACGGGATCCTGTTTTTAAAAAACAGATCCCGTTTTGAAAATTTTCTATTTTTACCTTGTTACTATTTATGATCGTTGACTTTAGAGCGATGATGTTTTTTAAATTATGAATTTTTGGGCGGGTTTTTGGCTTTTTTTTGGTTTGGGAAATGGCTTGGGGACCCGAACCTAAGCTTTGGACCTAGTTTGACCTGCAACTTAAAGGTTTTGTTAATGTCACAGGAAAATAATAACTTTGGACATATGTTTGAAGACCTATTTTGCAGAATTTTTTTACGAAATTGAAACCCATTATAGATGAGACAATGCAGATTCCAAATATGTAATTTTTTTAATAATTTGAATATTTTCTCTATTTTTCAATTAATTTCTAATGAAACTAGTCCATAAACTTGAATTATTAGGTTTTTTTAGTATTTTAATAACTTTTGATCAACATAACATTTTGACGAACAGATTGCACGAGAACAAACTTCAGACAATTCTTTTCAATTTAAAAAAAAAAAAAATCAAAAAATGATAAGTTTAGTTCATCTTATGCGTGTCGTACACAACGATTTTTCAAAACGACAAATATGCCTAATAAAAATTTAATAAAAACAAAAATATTCAATAAAAAATTACAAAAAAATATCGAAAACAAGCTTCAGTGAGTCACAAATCTTTTCCTAGAAGGATTTTGAAAAATATGATAATTTAGGTCAAAATATGGATGTCGTACATGTTCATGGTATGGTATAAAAAAGTAACTTTTAAACAGTGGTTTTCAGAAATGCCTATTGAAACTCATTTTTTACAATCTGGGTATTGAAATAAATTACATATTTGGAAACTAGACTCTGAGTACTACATTTTATGATCAGTGACTTTTTTGAAGATTTCATCTTTAAGTGCTTCAAATTTTAAGGTCAAATGTGTCAAATTCTGAAAATCAAGGAAAACACTTCCACTTTTTGGCCAAAAAGTGGACTCAACTTCTTGCACACACCCCGCCCTGTGACTCCATGATCTCTCTTCACGGTGTGACTATTATGATTATCCATGTACGACATTCGTTTTGATTATAGGATTGCGGGTACAAGACATTGTCTCCACCTGGTTTCACAAGTTTGAGCGTGTCCATATCCCAACGGTATTGTTTATTGGGAGATAGTAACGAAGTTTCCTTGTCAAACCACAACCCTGTCATAGTGTGTCGTCAGTTTGTGTCTAGTATGTTGTTGAGTCATGTCGTCTTTAATGTTTTGATCATTTATTATCAGTGAAAATTATATGTGGGAATTAATATTTAAGAGGTAGAAATGTTAATTTGTGTATTTTAGATTAAATTGTTATTTAATTTTATTTTATTTAATTGGTAAGGTAATTTAATTTATTGATTAAATTTGTCTTATTGATTAAATTTATTTTATTAAATGGATAAAGTAATTAAGTAAATTTCATTTATGTGGTAAAGCAAGTTAATCTTCGTGGTTAAATTTATTTTATTAAGTCAATAAACTAATTAATTAAATTTATTTTGTTGAGTAAATAAATTGATAAATTAAACTTATGTTATTGACTAAATAAATTAAATAGTTAAAGTTGTTTTGAAAAGGCATAAATTAAAATATTTAAATCTATTTGAAATTAAAATTTGTTTTTAAATGATTTAAAAGTAAATATCTTGGGAATGCATGAAAATATCTATGGTGTTGAAAGGGAGATATTTTGGAAATGTTGACTAAGTGTGGAGAGAAAAAGAAAATATCTTTAATTTATTTTTGGTTGCAAAAATAGAAGAGGGTTTTCTCGTTTTTCATCTAGTTTTGGATTTTGAAAGTGAAGATCTTGGAAGGAAGGAAAATTGGATCTTGCAGAGAAGCTCAACCCCAGTTTTCAATTTCTTCAAACTTCAGAACACAAGTTCTTTCTTGTTTTATTATTTTGAAGTTTTGGATTTTAAATTTGAAAGCTTGAATTCTTAGAAAATCTTTGTAGAGAACTTGAAAAATTCTTAGATTTTTTGTAGGGAAAACAACAAAAAAAATTGTGAATCTTTGTAATTAGATTTGAGATCTTCCATTGTATTTAGAAAGTAAATTTCTAAAATTGCTATAAAATTTTCCCTCTCTGTAAATTACTCTTTCAATTTTGTCCAATTAGACTGCTGGTTGGAAGCATTTTTAGATATATATATGTGTGTTTATATATATACATACAGTATATATACAATTTAATATACTTTTAATTTCTCCCTGTTGAAAAGAATTTATATAAAATAAATTCATGTTAAAGTTTTTTTTTTGTGTGCTGGGAAATTAGGGGATTTTTTTTAATTTAAATTAAAAAAAAAATTATTATAAAAAAATTTATGGTCCGAGCTGGGGGAGCTACCCCCACAGCCGCCCCCATATGGGAGGCGTTGGCTGTGGAGGCAGCGCCCAGCGCTGCCCCCACAGGCAGCGACCCCCATAAGGGGGAAGTTGTGTGGCAGCGTCCACAGCAAGGGGCAGGGTTTGACCCTGCGACCCCTGCGTGGGAAGTTTGTTGTGTGTTTTTTTTTAATTTAAAATATAAATTTATAGATATATTTATATATAATATGTAATATATATATATATATATATATAATTTATTATGTATATATATTATATATATGATTATTTATATATGTTTTATAATTTATAAATATAGGTATATATATTTTATATATGTTATATATTATTTTAAATATAATATATATATATATATGTATATTTTATTTACTTTTTAAATTGACAAAATTTGGGTTATATTAATGAGTTGGAATTTAAATTAAAAATATAAATATTGAATTAAATAATGTTTATAGGTTTAAATATATTTATATTTAAATACAATTGTTTTAAGGTTATCTTATTATATAAGATGTAAATATTGATTTTATGATGAAATGATTTTAATGGGAAATGGGATTCTTATATTTAGATTTTATTGGGAAACTGAAGTAGACCTTTAGATTTAAATTTATAATTGCTTGTCAAATGTTCAAGTAGTTATAGTTAATAAGGGAATGATTTTAAGGGAAATAATTATTCGTTTTAAATGAAATGAAAATTTGTAAAAAAATGATGTTATGATAGTTTAAATATTTTTTGGTTGCAAATGAATTTATGATAAGACTAGTTATTTTCATATAATGTGTAATTGGGGAAATTATAGAGATAAACAATTAGTTATGATTTGTTCTTATCTTATGAATTAAATTGTCTCGAATTAGAAATAATTGAGCAAAGTTTTATTGTTAAATTGGATTTAAGAAATCTGAATATTAGAAGTTTTATTTGCTTGAATTGCTTTTAACTTGTGTTTTTCCTATTATGTCTGTTGGGAAAAATGGACTAATCAAGTTAATAAGTCTTCCAGAGGAGTTATTCTATATTGGGATGTTTTATGTGATGGTTCAATTTGTGAATTGCTTTGGGTAGTGCACATGGGTTTAGTTATTTGAACACCCGGTTACTACAAACGGGTTGTGTGACCTTATGTATTAAGGTTGGTATTTGTTATCAGTTTTGTGAATCTAGTCTACCCATTGAATTGTGGTTTTGTACCGTGTGTTGTCGATAGGAGAGTGGCTTTATGTGGGGGTCCGACACACAAAGGGGCGCCAAGGTAACTCACTTATGGTTTAATTAAGTGATAACTTAAAAATAATTAATGAGAAAATTTCAAACTAATTAAGATAATGAATGCCTCTCTCATGACTCATGTGCTTACTAAGGCTTGAGATGAGACGAGAAGCACAATTTGTATGGAGATCCGGCCGCTGGTAGAAGCAAGCCAGGGTAACCCAAGATGGGGGTCTGGTAGCCTATGAAGGTTGAGCTAGAGTAACTCATAGAAAATTATGTGTGACACTCTCTCTATGACAATCAAAAGTAAGTTTTGTTGTACTGTGTAGTTGATCATTGGTATCTGGAAGCATTGTAATCATGTTGTTAGTATTGTACTTGTTTGGTTTAGTATTGTTCTGCCTATGTCTAGAGGTTGTAGGTTTTTCCTTGAAAGCTTTTTACTATCTCCTAGCACGGGGGTTGGTCCTTCAGGTACCATATGGTTGGGTGGAACGTGCACCTTACTCTGTTGTGTTTTATTCTTGTTCGTGTGGACGAGATTTCCAGTTGGAGAGCTCGTGGGATCCAGTTTCATTTCATGCTTTATTCATTTTAATTGAATCTTGTAATTAGTTACCCCTCATTTGTTATCGAGGTGGAAGATGTATTATGTAACCATGCTTATTGAATTTGTCTTATTCGGGGAATGAGGGTTGTAATCTTATTGTTAAATGATTGTTATTTGAAATCATGTGGTATTTCTTATTCTTTGATGTAATTTATCATGTATGGAATGTATGTGTTCTTAATTCTTTAAGTAATTAAATGTTGTGTTTTCAATTCATGTTTCTTGTTTGGGTTTTAAAGTAATCTCAGTCTTGTAACCTTAGAGGTTGTTGGCAATGGATAGTGAACTTGCATGTTATTTGTACTTAAACAAAACAAAAACAAAAATTGTGTGTTTGAGTAATTAATTGCAACTTCCTCTAGGGTTGCATGGCGGGGCGTTACAAGGCATGAACCATCCCACACACAAAATCAACCATAAAGCAAGTGAATAGTGCATGGCTAAACCTCCTCAATAAAACACTTCAAGTATCACAACAATCAAGATTACAGGGTCATCACATCTACTTAGCCAACAACATGTTTTATCCAAGCCTCTAAAAGACTTCTAATGTTCACTTCACAATTGATTTAAACAATTGCACAGTAATCCAAATTATTCCAATCAATACTCATTTATTTTACTTCATACAAACACTCAAACAATAACAGACTCATGGGATTCATAATAGATTTATGATGCAATCCATTTTCACGTTCAAGAAATACAGATCTATCATTTATTCAAGATTCAATACATCAATCTATTCATACTTAATGTTCTCCTTGTTTTGTTAAGTTAAATACAAATATATATAAAAGTAACAACACTCTTTTACGAAGTACATAATACATATATGTGAGCACACACACACACACACACACACACACACACACACACACACACACACACACATATATATATATATATATTAAAATAAATCATCACATAATGTTGTTGCCAATCAATCAAATTATAATATAGCAATTAATTTACAATAGAATAGCTGTAATAATATATATATATATATTAGCATAAAGTTTGAATTTCTAAACAAGCTGGAGGCCCGTGGTTGTTGAGAAAAGCCAGTGGCTACTTAACATATATAATAACAACTGGATATTACAGTTATAGCGAATTAAGTAAAGCACCTAAGTTGAAGACAACGATACAAATACATTTCCACACAGCATGTTGATTTTCACACAATCAAGTCTATCAATAGGAGTTATATCAACGATGATTATTGTTAACTATAGGTAGACAAGTTGCATCAAATAGTTTATAGGCATCAAAGTTAAACTTTTACTATAGCGAATGAGATCTATGTGGCAAGGGAAACAGACAGTCGATTTGCATGTAACAGATTTATTGCATGATGCTTTCCATCACTGTTGATAGCAATAAGGAGACAACTGGATGACACCATTCAAGTTGAATACCCAAATTAAAATGAAAACAATATCAAGGGTGACGCACATTAGATTAGAATACCCTCAATTAAAATTTAAGCTAATACCTAATGAACTCTTGAGAAAATATAGTTCATTGTGATTGTATTAAAGGGAATGGTTGATCGGTGAAAGAGGGGTTTTAGAAAACTGTTAAGAAAATCCGATTTATAGGTATAAACATTGCTTTCAAACCTTCAATTGCATTCTCTGTTATGCATAAAAGCGAATGGAAGGCGGGCATCAAAGTCAATAGGAGACATTGTGGTTGCAAACATCTATGCAAAGATATGAAAGCATAAACAAAGAGCACATGAATTCTTGGACAGAGTACCTAACAGTAAATGCCTAAAGGGCACAACATATGAAGGAATGGATAATGGCAAAATTTACGTAAGGTGATTTATAGAGTCAACTTGAAGACATTTTCAAGAAAAAGAAACTCATAGGTGTAAAGCCAAGAAACAAAATTCTCTTTGCCTATGCTAAAATGAGAGCTTTGAACAAGGTATGAATATCCATCAAAAACATTGGAAATGTAAATGAACTGTTCCACAAAATGCCCCAACTTGGAGAATAAAAGATTTGAGCTATGAGATTTATAGGCTGAGAATATTCTTTGATAGAATCAAACAATAAACTATCATGCCATACCATTAATTTATGAATAAGAAGGGAAAATTTGACAGCAAACAAAAATAGAGTAGAGGTTTGCAAAAAAACGAGAATGGAAACATTTATCATCATTACAGCTGAGATGCTTAAGAGTTTACAGTCAAATAGGGAAAAAACACAGAGCAAACAATTTACAGAATACACAGATTTAACTAATTTTTATTTGCTTCAAGCAACACAATCACACAATATTCATTTTTTGAACATTAAAATTGAGAAGAATTCATGGAACCTGGATTATTTCGAATCACAGAGCTAAAAGTGTTGTCAGGTATGAATTCCAACTGCAGCTTCAACTTCCTCCAAAAAAAACTTTAATTTCCTAAAGAACCTCAACTCCAGTAGAAAGCCTCCAAAACAGAATAAACCCAAAACCTCCAAAATCCAGAATCAAACTTTCAAAAACACCAGAAAACACCAAAAACAGGAAAAATCATTCACAACAAAGCTCCAAGACTTGTTTTCAGAAAATAACCAAAAAGCCCCTCTCTTAGTCATTCCTAACTAATTTATTTTCCACTCTCCGTAACTGCTTGTATTTAATTATTTCATTTAATTTTATCCCACCTTCAACTGCCACTAATTTTAATTATTATAATGCAACTATGCTTTAATGCTTGCACACAATAAATTAAGCAATTAAAATATTAATTTATAATTTTAATCCCTTTCATTTTAATTTACTTGCACAAGGCACTAATTTATATATTTATTTAAATATCTCTTTATTAAGCTATAAGTTTTAATTTATTTAAATCAAACAAAACATTAATAATATTTTATTTATTAAAATTTACAAATATATTAAAACATTTATTTAAAATTATCAAATACCTTTTTAAATGGCAATACTCTTTTATTAATATAAAATCAATCAAAGCATCAATCAAGCAAATAACTCAAATGGACTATATACCCAACAGTACCTAACCGCAAGGCGAAACGAAAGGAAAACGACAACATCAACCAAACAACTCGAATTGACCACACAAACAAGGAACGACGAACAGACACTCATCCTCGTCAAGGATGATGGATCAACATGGGGGACCCAACACTATCTCCAAATCAACAACCTCCATTAGGATTAAAGTACGCTCAAACCTGGAAATTCAGGTGGAGTTGATGTATGGTACCTGCACCCTGCAGCAAATCACACAGTCGAACATGTACATAGACAAACAGGAAAACACACCATGAAGGGAAAATCGCAGTGTCGCAGGGCACTTGCAAGGGAGTGATGCAACCCTATTCCCCTTCACTAATACATCAACACACAATAAACAAATATCAAATCATGATGAGAACATAGATCTAACAATCACATAATACTCATATCAATGATAACCCACATAAACAATTAAACTAATCTACTAAGCATGGTATAAGCATAAACATCAGATATAAGAGTGTCATCAAGTATCATCATAATTGTGCATCAAAGTGTCATGATATCCAAGTATCATCAAATAGTATCATAAAGTCCAAATGCATCCAAGTAACTATCAAAAGCAGAAAACAAACTAAGGGGCACTACAAAAGGACTTCAGCTAGCATTAGCAATTGTTGAATGACCTACACCTATGAATATCTTTGAGATTAGATCTTTTTCTTTTACAAGAAGTTTATCGAAAAATTATTTGTATTTTTTTCCCAATTACTAATATTATGAGGAATGATAAGAAGGAATTCAAGTGGATCATCACGACTAACAAAAATTTGAGTTTGTTAAAGGAAAAATTAACTAAGAAACTTGTATTATTTTTACCAAATCTTGATAAGTTTTTTCAAGTAGATTGTGATACAAGTGGATCTACAATTTGAGTTGGTTTGAATCAAGAGGGGAAACCTGTTACTTTACTGAGAAATTTAGTATGCTAAGAAAAAATATTATGTTTATGATTAAAAATTTTGTGTAATTCTGCAAGCCTTGAAAAAATGGAGACATTATTTATTATCAAAAACATAATTTTATATACTAATCACTAAGCACTACAATATCTAAATATTAAGAATAAGTTAAGTTCCATGCATGTTGAGTGTGCTGAACTTTTACAGAGTTATTCCTTGGCATTGAAACAAAAAAGTGGTAAATCTAATATGGTTGCAAATGCATTGAGTAGAAGACATAATGACAATTTTTCTAAGATGGATCATTTTATTATTTGTAAGTAGACTAATGATATTTTACATGTAGCTTTATTTTTCAAATAAATTATAAGGTTACATGGGTTGTCAAAGAGCATTGTATTTGACAAAGATATAAAATTTGTTGATCTGAAGAATATTGTGGGAGAAAATAAATAAAGAGTTAAAATTCAATTCAACATACTACCCATAGACTATTAAACAAATATAAGTAATAACAAAATTTTGGGCAACATATTGAGATATCTAATAAGTGAATAGACAAGTGGTTGGAACTTAGCTTTATCACAAGTTGATTTTTCATATAATAATTCAATGAACAGAAGTACTGATAAGACACCATTTGAAATTATGTATGAACATAGTCGTAAAAAAAATTCTAAGCCAAGTCACTACAAGTCATAAGAAGTGTTATGGAAAAAGGTTTTATGAAACATATGAAGAGTCTACAAGAAATGAGTTAGTATGGAACATACACATCAAAATAAAAGATATAAAGAATATAAGATAGGTGATGAAATAATAGTGCGTTGAGAAAAGAAAGATTTCCTAGTTAAACAAATAACAAACTAAGGATAGAGAAATTCAAATCTTGTATGATCCTTTAGAAGTTGATTCAAAAAATATATATTAAGTAGAGTTAGTAGAGTTACTAGAATATCTTGGCATTTCACAAATGTTTAATATCCTACACTTATATGAGTATCATAAAGGAAAATAAAATGGAGGAAGCAAATCATAAAATTACAAACAAAAGAAATAGAGATACGAGAGAATAGAATTGAAAATAACTCATGGAATTATAAGTATGAGGAATATTTAGTAAATGGAAAGGAAGGATGATAGAAAATTCTACATGGTTTTTTGAAGTTGAGGTGAACTAGTTTGGTCTCTATCCAAGGGTCCCAAAGTGAGAAACTCACCTTTTAGCTATCCAAAGTCTCTAATGTAGGAGCATCCCTAGCCTTGAACAGTCCTACATCACCAAAAATATTTTTGTAATGTTTGTTTGTCTTGCATGTACCAAAAATAAGACTATGTGATGAACAATCAAAATCTTGGTTGGTTGTTGCAAAAATTTGAATCTTACCTCAATTCTTAAGGTTTTATATTTAGCCGATAGGCTATATATAGTGAGAGGTTTCAGCCTGAAACCTGTCTCATGCCGCCAAACAACCACTAGATCACCGTTAAACTAGGAGGTAGTTAGTGGTTTTTAGACTTCGATTTTATCTGACGAGAGTTGCTATTTAATATGAAATCTTTCATCAAATCTTGTAGGTGTAAAATCATATCAAATCTCACCGTAAATGCAATGCCATAAATGCCTCCCTTGTGATGGTGTCAGTGATGAAGCCTCCAATATTTAGGACTAATTTTCGTTTATTGTGAACAGATTGAAGCAGCCGCTGCAAGGAGACTAGTTTTGGTTTTTCTCATCTGCTTTGATCAATTTTCATTATACCTATTTTTCCTCCAAACTCTGCAGACTTTGTTTCCTTGTAATATTTTTCTCTTGAAGCATATCCTGGTGATAAGTGATGGCATTTCGATGCCCATGGAGACAACAGGTGCTTGGAATTGTACATTTTATTTGTCTCTCTGTTTGTCGGCCAATCAAAACGATTTTCAATAAGTCCTTCCACCTCTGCCAAAGCCGTCTATTTTATTTTGTTTTTTTGGCTTTGCTGTAGGTAGGGCTTTAATCAATTTAATTGATTAAGTTAGGGTTCTGATCGATTTGATTGTTGTAGGCTTATGCAAGTATTGATGGATTCAATCGTACTATCCATGGACTGGAACGCGGAAGAAGTGAAAATCACGGATGTAGATAAGCTTGAGCCGATGTTTGGCCATGCGACACTGTACGAGTCTGATGTTCAAACGAGGCAGGTTGTAATTCCTCTAAGACTATCTGAAGAAGTAAAATCATGGAAGTTTCTAGAAGACTCTGTACGCAAGAAATAGGAGGAGAGCCTCAGAATGGGTTGATGAAAGAAACAGAGCAATTTGCGCCCAATCCCCAAACCATATGTCAAAACCCCTAAAATTCAAACAAACATGATTGCAACAAATAGTTATTCAAATCAGGGTTCCATGGGAACATAGCGCCAGGGGCCTTGATGACAAGATAGATGTCCCAAGGAGAGGGATAATATCCTCTCTGCTCCTCCTTGCATCTCATTTTAAAAAAAAAAATTGCAGTGTCCCAACTACCAGGAATGGTGCATAAAAAGAGAAGAAAAAATATGACTTATTAGTTATCCAATTAACACTGCTAAATTAAAAATATTACACTGGGTGAAACACTAACTTTGCAGCGTCAGAAGTTACATATATCAATTCATAGCATCCAGTTTTGCTATATTATATGCCAAACTTCCAATTCCAACGATTCCAATTGTAATTGCTTAAAATCCCAATTGTGAGAGATCATATATTTTCTGGATGTTAAAACAATTCTTGAATGGGTGGGACTGTGGGAGAACAATATTATTATATTAATAAACTGAGCGATTTGAGGTGTATTTATAGCTTGTTTGTTTTAGCAAACCTATAACCACAGGCTTTGTTGTCTTGTAGCATCATATCTTTGGCTTCAGTTGTGCCTCTTTAAACTTTTTAGCTTTTGTATGTATATGGTCTCCATTTTCAAGTGTGTTTACATAATAGTGGTTGATTATTCAGGAGACCACATCAAAGGTATGGATTTGTTTTGAGATCTTTCAGCAGTTTTGTTTTTGTTAATGCAATAGTTAATGAGTTTAGTTAATAACATTTAAAATTTGTTATGTTTGTATTTGAAATCGAGGAGGTCTGAATGATGTTGTAGTCCATGGAATGTAATCTTTCAAAGCTTCTTAATGTGTGATTGTCAATAGGAGGGGATTATTTCAAATTTCACATATCTCACCTTTCTATGAAGTTAGCTTTTATGTATTTCACTTGCTTCAGATGTTCACAGCATTTGGTTTTGTTGTTTATCCTTATTGACATTTCAAAATTAACTCTGGTTACTTTATGGATGTTTATCAGAAATTTTTATACCACACAATAAACAATCACAACAAATATAAGTATTTGATCTTCTGGAAAAGAATAGTCAACATTAGAGCCAGGCTAGAGATGGAACATAGAAATGCAATAACGTTTGTAGATTATTCAACCTCAAACTTTTTAAAAAATATATCCAAACTAACACACATGCCCCATCAATGCAAGAAAAAAATTTCAACTACCTCATGAAGTTCAAGTCATATGAGACAATCATTAAATGCTACCAAGATTTTGATATTATGTATTAGGTCATGTTTTTGTAGTCTATTCAATTATGTAATAATGAATTGACATTTTTGTGTAGTTTCAAGTCAATTTTCATTGACTCATATTATATTATTATGTTCAAATTGAGATGACTTATGCTCAACCAGATAATGAAAGCCAACTTTTACAGTTAGGTTTAGATTCAAAGTGCTTATACAGTCATTGCACTAATACATCAATGCTGCTATAAGTACAATAGTGTTTGATTCTTAATTCCTCAAGCCTAAGCTTGTAGAAATTATGAAATAAGAAATTGTACGATGCTACTTAATTAGAAATTAAGTGACAGTCAAGAGAAGAAGAGAACTTAAAGAAGAATTAAGAATACTATATTTATCCTAAAAACCTTCTGAAGAGAGAAAAAATATTTTAGCAGTGGAAAAAATAGATTGTGGCAGTTGCAATTGTCTATTACCTATATTATGTAGTAAACTGACATATACAATGAGTGTACAAATGATTTGATACAATCTGCCTTTGTTTCATTCCATAAGACCTTGGCTATGGATGGAATTTGGCCCTCACTCAATTAGCTGCATATTTCCCTTTGCTTCTATGCTCTTTTCCTTTGTCTGGACCATCTCTTCGAAATACTACATACAATTGTTCTGCTTAATTCTAAAAGAAATATAGCATTAAATTGTTCCTTCTTCCATCAATCTGAGAAGGCACAATATGAAAATTTTACCAATGCAACCTCCAATTTATAGATTCCTATGTGCTGCAAGGTTCTCATAGGCCCAAGAAGAAATTCCATCAAACACAAGAAGCTAAAACAGTGATTGTTCAGTTTGGATTCTAAATTGTGACATGTGTATTATTCGAAGATGCAACTGTAAATGTGGTACAGTCCAGGGCACTTAAGCAATAGCTTTACACTCTATCTTTTTCCTACTATGTAATCTTTCTAACACATACACCTGCACATAGTTTTCCTAGATCCAATTTATTGTTCTCAAAAACCCATGTCTTTGCACTTTTGTTATATTTTGTATGATCCAGTCAGATCACACCTCTATTATTAAAAAAGTTTGGTGTTAAGTTCAGGATAGGGGATAATTTCCCATCGTTTATGAGATCTTTGTGGTTAAATTCTAATATTTTATGTAACTCATTCTAATACTTGCGACACAATTAATATGGCAGCAATGTTGTAAATTTTAGAGTGATTAGGATGCAGAGCAAGGACCACCCATAGTCTTTCACCTATGGGGTGTCCTACCATGGGAAATTGTTTAGTCCACAATTTATTTGATAGTATTCCAAAATCCATTTACAACAATTTGACTGCAGCTGCTGCAGAGGTGGGATTTAGAAGTTTTATTGCCAATGCTTTGTGAAAATCTTCAATGTATGTCAGTTGTGTGTAAGTACTTATGATATAGTTTAAACTTCTTCAACTGCCCTTGTTTCTATAGTTTTTTTGTAAGTGTAAGCTTCTGCCGCAGCCACTTCTGTAATTTCTGCTTACATCTGTTGTTTCTACAGCTTCTGTGTAAGAGCTTCTGATGTTCTTGTTTTACTTTGTTAATTTTGTTTACAGCTTTTATTGTTATCTTATGTAATTTTGCTTGCTTTTTGCAATAATAAAAAAAAATTGATTCGATAATTATTTGGTTATAATTTTGTTTGTCACCTACTAATCATGATCATGTAATTTTTCAGAACCCTTCCAAATTTACAAGAAAATGTCCAAAACTCTGTTTTTTGTTGGATAATTTGTGTTTCAAATATCCATCTTGGCTGCGTATTTGTGATAAATAAATAAAATAAATTTTACATTCATGACAGTGTTGTGGTAGAGATTTATTTGATGGTCATCAATATAATTTAGTTTTGAGGTTATGAAAGTGTCTTGCCTCGTTAGTTTTTGCTATCAATCAACTTGTTAATAGATGCAGAATCTCACAATTTAGCTTTCAATCTTTTAGAACAAAATGTTTTTGAGTTTAGTTTGGTTTCAAAACTGGTATTTCATCTTCTTGTTACTATAATTTATTTCTCGAGAATGAACTTTATACAAATATTTTTTTCAATTAACTATAATCAAATAGTTCTCTATCGACGTAACCCTTGCACCCCTTCTGGTGCAAGTGCTAGTTTAATTTGAATCCAAGGAGGGTAGTGTATGGAATCATGTCATATGAGGAGACTTTGAGCTCAAGAAACATCAATCAAAATGAATCTACACATTACCATTGTATCATCAAGTTACCTAGGGTGATGTGCTTAATACTAGAGCCAATCATTGATTAAGATTTTTAATGTTGGGGTTGTTAAACCTTGCTCCATCCCTAAAAGTCATTGTAACACATTTATTGGAGACACGTATCATTTTAAACCTTCCTATATAAGCATAGTCAAATATCATTTGAAGGTAGCAACACAAATAGAGATAGTAGTTGGTAAGCAAAAATTTGAAGCATAGTTTAGAAAAGGCCAAACAAGAATAGAACATGAGGCATGTAAATGAGAATTATTTTTCGGTGGTCTTTTGATCTACTTTGTAAGCAAATGACTAAAGCCTAGCATGTTGCAAGCTCACTGAAGCTTTGATGTAATTTCATTAGAAAATATCAAGTATCGTCAATCATTGTTTTGTTGTGCAATTGGAAGTTTAAACTTTTTTCCTATTATTAGTTGTGTTTGTTTATTGCTACATAGTTTGACAATCCTTCATTGTACCCTTCAACCTAGTATTTTGTCATACTCGGATGATGTCACAAGAAAACAACATATTATTGATTCTTCTTTAAGCTCCGTGACTTAGGTATTCTTTTCGCATTCCAAATGCTAGATATTTTCTAGATGATTCACTCTAATTAGAGTTAGTATTTAAATGCACAAGACTAATGAACAGTTTAACATGGTTTACACTTAACTCATAACAATTAATAAAAATAATAATAAAGATCTAAATTGAAATTTTTTAATTTTAAAATTTCAAAATAAAACTCATCCAATACAAATTTGTATTAATTTATCAAATCTAGAAAGATGAAAGTAAAATATTTATAAAATGAAGTTAAATCTGAAAATAAGTGATAAAAATGAAGACCAAATAGCATTATTTGGTCAACTTCCATATAAAATGAAGTATTTTACATGCTATTCAATATTATTTCCAAGTAAATTCTAGTGCGTTTTCTTCCACGTCGCCACCAAGTCTAATGAGTACAGTCAATAATTTTAATAGGAATCTATTAAACAGTAAAGTCTGACCCGAAATATTGGTGAATGAAAATAGCACCTTCAAACAGATAATTCACTTATTCCAGCTTAACTACCCTGGGCAGCGCAACAGCAAAAGCTTAAACAGCAAGAATTTGAAAGCTAATTTTCAAGACACTTAGGCTATCTAGAATATGGAGAGCCCAGTCTTATTGGTATTGATTTTGTTGCTATTGAAATTTTGGGAATCGAACGGGCTTTTATAGACACACGATACTCAACTCCAATATATATAAACAAGACAATGAAGTTACATCAAAGGCTTGAACATTAGCCCTCCATAAGCACCCTCAGTCTTGGCTCAACAGGCATTCAGCGGCAGCCTACTAGATGACTAAATTTGTAGGTGCTTCACTTTCTTTTATTTTAAGTTATACAATCTCTTTTTCATAGATTTTGTTTTTAGTTTTAAAATATTCTAGTACATATCTGTAGTAGTAATCACAAGTAAATTGTGTTGAGTGTGAAGTCCAATTGTTGTCCTTCTGTCTTCGTCTTCTCATGACTCTTTGTTTGCCCTGAAGAGAACATTACATATTCTTTTGCTTGGTGATAGACGATGTTGTATTGTAATCTTGTTGTTGCAAATAATAAGAGTTATTTATCCTGCTTTTCCCGTGGATGTAGCCAATCTTTGGCGAACCACGTAATCTGGTGTTGTTGTTTATCCCTGTTTGTGTATTGCTGTTATGATTTTATCAATTATTTGATATTAATTATCTGCACTTTAAACTCAACAACTGGTACCAGAGCTGTGGTGTTCGATCATTTGGCATGAGAGATTCGAGTTTGAGTGGGAGCAATGTCATCTAACGAAGGAAGTCGTAGAAAATCACAAGGAAGGTCAAAATCCAAAGGGAGAGATGTTGGTTGCTGGTATTGTGGCAAGCAAGGCCACATCAAGAAGAATTGTTGATCTTTCAAGAAGGCTGAAAGTCAGCCAAAAGAAGATAAAGTGAATTCAATATGTGGAGAGGATGTCGGTGTTATTATGTTAACCTTGGAAAAAACAGCAACAAATGTTTGGGTACTTGATTTGGGAGCATTGTTTCATGCCACTCCGTGCAAGGAGTATTTCAAAAACCTACAAAGCGGTGACTTCGGTAAGGTCTTTCTTGGAAACAATAAATCTTGTGATGTTATTGGCAAAGGGGATGTTTTGTTAAAGTTAACAAATGGAAATAGTTGGCTTATGCGGGATGTTAGATATATCCCTCAACTTAAACAAAACCTGAATTCAGCTGGACAAATTGGCTTCTCAAGGGTGTGAAGTCACTTGTGGATTCAATAGATGGAAAATAACAAAAGGGACCTTCGTAATTGCTTGAAGTGGCAAAGTAAGCACCTTGTATATGGTAGAAAGTGAAGCTGAAGTGGGAGTTGTTCATTCCATGCTAACCCCTTCGTTGAGTGAGATTTTGGTTGCAAGGAAAAGGTTTTTTGACAGGTTAGATGCTGAAGTTGATTTGGTTGTTGAGGAACTTTTTAACATGTTGGAATCTGATCAAGATGAAATAAATGATACAGATGAAAAAAATGTTGATACTGATGTCGTGAAAGCAATAGATGATTCCTTGATTTTGAATGAGAAGTATGTTGAGGGTGCTAAGCAGGAAGCCTTGAAGGATGACAAGGATACATTTACTGTTGTTATTGGAAGTTGTATTATTGTTCTAGAAGGGGATGTTGATGTCGATGTTAAAGATATCACTATTGGTATGTGGGGACTGATCATGCAAATACTGTACACTTGTAACATATCCTCGTCGGTGTTTGGGGCTGGGTCGGGCTCCAAGCGGGGGTTCGAGGGCGGCAACCCCCGAGAGCAAGGGTTTGAGGGTGGCAACCCTCCATAGTAGGGGTTCAGGGGCAAAGCCCCTGAAATTTTTTTTCCCTGTTTTGCTAGTCAAAGAGTCGATAGTTGATTTTTTGTTAACCGACAATTGAAAAATGACTTTGTAAAACCCTAATTCTAAAAGCTTCCAAAAAGCTTGTTATAAGTAGTTGGGATGTATGTTGCGGTGTGTGATTCGCGAGATTGTAATCTGTTTTGCACTGGATAATAAAATCATTGGGTGGCTGAGTTTTTGTGGATGTAGCCCATGTTGGGTGAACCATGTTAAAATTCCATGTTGATCTCTTTTGTGTTATTCTCCATTGTTATTTCTGGATTATTTAATATGCATATAATTGTTATGTTTATTGCTCCGATCTGCCTAAACCCTAACAATCGCCATCGATAGATTCTCAGTATCTGCCCGAGGTAAAGAGCTTCTAAAGAATGCCTCTGTTAAAATTTCTCATGGAAAGCGTTATGGGCCTGTTGAGCAAGAGGTTGTAAGCGATGATAGATCTGCCTTGGAGGTTGTAGTTTCTGCAAATGAGGAATTGGTGGAATTGAGACAACAAGTTCAGGTCTTGCAAAATCTGTCTTCGGAAGAAGGGGTAGATGATGAAAACGACAGTGGTGAAAAACTGGCAGAGTTGTATGAAAGGTTACAAGTGATTGAGTCTGATGATGTTGGCCTTAGTAAGGCTTTGGATGAGATTGCGTTATTTGAGGATAACGATGCCCGGAATGGTGGAGGTGTTGACATGGAGCTTGTTCGTGTGGAGGAGAAATCCCAGACGGATGGTATAGAGGCAACCAAGGAGGTTGCTAATGCTTCCCAAGTAGAGGAGGTTATTGTCGTCTAAGATGTTGAGGAGAGTTTTGGACAGTGTAAGTCAGACGAATTGAAGGATCCCATTATACCTATCGAGTACGTGAGGTGTCTCCAGGATAAGCAAGTAGAGAGTGACGATGAGGAATTTAAGGGGCTGGATTTTGCAAATGGCAAGGACTTGAACAGATTGAAGAGCGAATGGCTTCAGGACATGTTGACTCCAAGTAGACATGAAAGGTATTTTGAGAGCTTATCACCAATTTTGAATAACATTATTGTGACTGATGATTTTGAGGCTTGGAAATCAGGTTTTAGATTGAAAGGAAGGGATGGTACAGTGAGTGTTAGGAGCGATAAGTTTATGGAGGTGCCACAGATTATATGGGGTTTCAACAACCAGAAGATTGCTTTGGCCAGGGCTGCTCTCACTATGAGGAAATTGAACAAGAGTTTGTTGCTCCAGCCAGTTCCCTTTGATAAAGTATTTTCCTTGGACCGGTTCAACTCTCACAGTCGCATTTTTGTCCAAATGGCCCGCAATTCAAAGCTCGGGGAAGGTTTTGTTGTGCGCAAGGGAAACGAGTGGCGATGGAGTGCTCACGAAGATTTGGCCTAGATGGATGAATGTCTTCAAAACCCGGAGATTGACCGGCTTTGTGTTATTAAATTGGAGGGAAAACACCCTTTTCTCTAGCATGACATCCGGCTTGTCAATGACTATGCTACAATTTTTGAATGTCTTGATTTGGTGGACGAATTGTCTGCGGAGGCTTCCAAAGTTGAAGCGAAGCTCGAGGGCATAAAAAACTCTTCCGCTAAATATGTTGCTATGCATATGAGAATTGAGGAGGACTGGATGATACACTGTAAGAAGCTAGAGAGCTCTGTACGTTGCAGCACGGTTTGGACTTCAAGTGGGAGAATGTTGAGTGTGAAGTCCAACCATTGCCCTTCCATCTTCGTCTTTGAAATATGCTAACCAATTTTTTCGAAGGAAAACACAAAATAACCAGCAGTAGATGATATGATTAGCGTTAGCCTCAAATTAAAAATCTGAACTTGAATGGAAGATGCTGAAGCTTGAACTGAAGAAACTGAATTGGAATAGAAGAACTACTCAACGTCAAGAATGTGCACTCAAGATCCCACTGAGGGCGAGGTGCTAACATATGACGGAGTCTAGAAATTGAAATTAAGAACTATTAGGCGGATAACCAGCCATGAGAAAACAATTCCACGCTACCACCAAACAGTGGGGGGAAAAGATTACAAATTAAAGCAATTCATCCGCTGCGGCGGGCATCCACAGAACTGTGGGGATTCACCACTTAAGTGGGTACAAGATTTACAAACAATTTAACCACACTGGCGGTAAACCATCCAGGGGACTTTAATGAGATACAATCAAATAGTTGCAGCAATACAAATGGTTAGATTAGTACTACTAATCAGAACCTTACAATTTCAACAAGACTGCAATTAAATGAGTTACAATGATAGAGAAGTGAAATGTAGATATAAGAATGAATTTATAACAGTGTTCTTTGCTTTCCAATGACTGAAATGGAGATTAAACTGGAAACTGATAAATCTGATGCAAATTCCTGAGTTCTGGAAATTTACAACAGCAAACTGGAAAACAGAAAAACATTCATAACTCACTTATTTCTTCTCCGAATGGCGTGAAACGAATTGCAAAAGCACCTTACAAGTCTGGCGCCCAAGATAGAATCCAGAAACAGCAAACAAAGTCTCTACTTTTTTTGGCACGAATCCCAAGACAGCATTAAATGGTACGGCCCTTGAGGAAAATCGACTTTGCAATATAAAATTGAATACTTCAAAATAAAATCTGATTTTTGGTGGAAGTTGGCGCCTCCAGTCAACAAGTAGATTGCTCAAACACCCAGAACCAAATAAAAATCACTCAGCAAGATACGAACAGAAAACAGCTTCAGCTGTAGCAAAACCAGGAACTTCAAAACTGTAGAATTCACCAAATTTCTCAATCTTTATTGCTCAATCTGCTAGTCTGATGTGAGAAGCAGCAATATTCCAATTAGGTGTTATATTTCAAACACGAAATTGGGAAGGGGCTAGGAGGTAGCATCCTCGAAGCAATAACAAAATGTCCATAGTCATTTTGACAGCATAACAATAAGGTAGTTGATAGATATCAAATGCTGGAGTCATGTCTTCATTTTATAAGAAATGAGAAACTCTTCAACTTCCTCAATTGGCACGCCAAAAGACAACCATTTGAATTCTCCTTATTTTCAAATTTCATAAAATATATTCCTCATAAAGTGGCGTCCACTTTCCTCCAAGCATAAATTCAAAAATATAAAATATTATTATCACCTTATGACAAGGCGTACCCTTCAAGTCCCCTTTTTAAAACAACTTGCAAGTTGTATCCTTAGGCCAAGGGGTCAATTGAAAATTATAACACTTATGCCAATACTTAGTAGATTTCAACAAATTAAGCTTGAGAGGAAGATATTGAAACAACCAATAATATGCTCACTGAAGAGAAGACTGAAGACAACCAACTGCATACTGCCACAACCATCATTTACTAAAAATAGTAAATAAAATGAAATGCTACAAAAGCCAAGCCCATGAAACCCTAATTTCCACCTCATTCCAGTCTACGGGTTCCGGAATAGACTGAAGAATGCCAATGCTGATCACTGATGAGAAGGGGACATTACAGTCCGCCCTCCTCGAAATTGCTTGTCCCCAAGCAACTGCAAAGATGGATGCAACAAAATCTGTTCACCTTCCCACGTAGCATCTTCAATAGGCAAATTCCTCCATCTCACCAAATATTCTTTGATTGTCCTTCTTCTCAAAGAACGTTCTCTAGTGTCAAGGATCTCTTCTGGAATCAACACTAAATGACCTTCCTCATCCAATGGAGGTAATTCTGATGTAGCCACCACATTGTGTCCAATTGCCTTCTTGAGGCGAGACACATGAAAAACATTATGTATTTTGCTTTCAGCTGGAAGTTCCAACTCATAAGCAACTTCACCAATCCTTTTGGTGATTTTGAAAGGACCATAAAAGCGTGGCTTTCAACTTTTCTGCACCACTCTTCTTGAGAGAAGATTGTCTATATGGCTGAAGCCTCAAATAGACCATGTCCCCAACTTCAAAAGACCTTTCCACACGCTGCTGATCAGCGTATAACTTCTGCTGATTCTGAGCTTGTTGCAGATTTTCCTTAAGAGTCTTCAAGATGTCCTGGCTTTGTTGCAACATATCCAAAGCCTGTGGGGCTCTACTATCACCAAACACTAGATCAACAAAGTTAGTAGCCTCATAACCATAAAGAGCCTTAAAAGGAGACATCTTAATTGACATGTGATAAGAAGAGTTGTAACAATACTCTCCTAAATGAAGCCATTTAATCCAAGCTCGCTGCTGTCCTGAAACATAGTTCCTTAGGTAGCCCTCTAACCACTTGTTAACAATTTCTGATTGCCCATCTGTTTGTGGGTGATAACTTGTGCTTGGAGTAAGCACTGTCCCACTCAATCTGAAGATCTCCTGCCAAAAAACACTTAGGAACTTGCTGTCCCTATCACTGACAATTGTTTTAGGCAACCCATGCAAACGGAACACCTCTCTAAAAAACAACTCAGCCACTTGAGCTGCTGTAAATGAAGTGGTAACAGCAAAGAAATGAGCAAATTTTGTTAGTCTATCAACCACAACAAATATACAGTCACGTCCTTGCACCTTGGGCAACCCCGTGATAAAATCCATGGCAATACTTTCCCACTTCTGATTTGGAATAGGCAAGGGCTGAAGTAAACCAGCAGGAAAAGAGTGTTCATTTTTATTCCTTTGACAAGTAGGACACTCTCTAATGTAATTCAAGACTTCATCTTTCAAACCTTTCCAAGTGAATCGTTCACGAATCTGCTTGTAAGTCTTGAAAATCCCTTGATGACCAGCAAGGGGAACATCATGAAAAGCTTGTAGAATCTTTTTCTTAAGCTTAGATTCTTGTACTAAAAAGATTCTATCTTTATAATAAATTAATCCATCAACCAACTTATACCTTCCATCAACCAATTGACCTTCTAACAAGCTGGTTGCAAACTGATTTTTAACATAATCAGCAGCAATTAATTCTTTCCAATCTGCTGATAACTCACAAATTGACTGCAAATGAGGCCTTCTAGAAAGTGCATCAGCAACTATATTATTTTTTCCTTTGACATATTCAATGTCAAAGTCATATGCTTGGAGTTTACTTACCCATTTTTGCTGCCTTTCATTCAATTCCTTTTGGCGCATGAAATGTTTAAGACTGTTGTGATCAGTCTTAACAACAAATTTACTTCCCACCAAGTATTGACGGAATTTAGACAAAGCATGCATGATAGCAAGCATCTCTTTGTCATAAATAGAGTAAGTTTTTTCTGCCCCTCTCAACTTTCTACTCTCGAAGACAATAGGATGTTTGTCTTGCATTAGGACAGCTCCAACTCCTTCTCCTGAAGCATCACATTGTAATTCAAAAGGTTTTGAGAAATCCGGAAGTGCCAATACTGGACACGAACTCATGATTTGTTTAAACTTATCAAAAACCTCTTGTGCTTGCTTAGTCCAAAGAAAAGCTCCTTTCTTTGTAAGATCTGTCAAAGGTGCAGCTTGATGAGAATAACCTTTTACAAATCTTCTATAGAATCCACATAACCCTAAAAAACCTCTCAAATGAGAAATAGTCTTAGGAGTTGGCCAATCAAGAATGGCCCTTATCTTTTCTGGATCCACTTTCACACCCTTTGAGCTGATAATGTGGCCAAGGTATAAAAGTTCTTCCATCCCAAACTCACACTTTGACTCTTTGGCGAATAGACATTCCGCCTCTAAAATGGTAAGCACTTCTTCCAAATGCTTAAGGTGCTCTTCCCAAGACTTACTGAATATGAGAATATCGTCGAAGAAGATGAGCACAAACTTCCTCAACTGCTGTCTAAAAATCTTGTTCATACAAGATTGGAATGTGGCTGGAGCATTTGTCAAACCAAAAGGCATGACAAGAAATTCAAAATGCCCAAAGTGGCATCTAAATGCTGTCTTTTCTATATCCTCCTCCCTCATTCTGATTTGGTGATATCCTGAACGAAGATCAATCTTTGAGAAGAACATTGCCCCATGGAGCTCATCAATGAGCTCATCAATCCTAGGGATAGGATATCTATTCTTGATGGTTTTCTGATTTAATGCGCGATAGTCAACACACATACGCATTGTACCATCTTTCTTTTTGACCAGCACTACTGCTGAGGCAAATGGACTCTTGCTTGGTCTAATAAAACCACTTTCCAACAGCTCCTTGATGGCCTTTTCAATTTCATCTTTCTGCCTCTTTGGATAGCGGTAAGGTGTAGTAATGACTGGTTTTGCTCCTTCTTCTAATTCAATCACATGTTCAGAACCTCTTTCAGGAGGTCTTCCAGGAGGTAAGCTTCCAAAGATTTTACTTTTCTTTGAAAGTAAGGCTTGAATATCAGGATGATATTGCCTTTTTTCCTCAACCGGATCAGCTGGTAAAACCATACATTCAGCAGCCCATTCAACTTGATCATGGCGGATCAGCCTTTCCATCCTTTTCAACGAAACAATTCGAGGGCCTCCATTTGACATCCCTCTTAAAACAACCTTCCTTCCATTAGACTGAAATTTCAGCTCCATGGTTTGCAAATTCAATGTGATCTCACCAAGAGATCGCAGCCATTGTATGCCCAACACAACATCAGTGTCTCCTATACCCACCACATAAAAATCATCCTTAATTTCATGATTCCCTAATTGCAAAGATAGATTAGGGATTCTCCTTGTGCAAGACATAGTGAAACCATCCGCAACCATTACTTTGAAACCATCAAAATTTTCAGTCTTTAAACCTTTTCTAGCAACTAGCCCTTCATCAATAAAATTGTGAGTTGCTCCAGTATCAATTAGGGCAACTATCCTTTGTGAATTTACCACTCCATGAACCCTAAAAGATTCATTCTTTTGAAAACTGGATAGTTGTGCAAAAGCACTACTATCTCCAACCTCTTCGGACTTATCTTCTTGAACTTCTTCACCTTCACTACTTGCTGATTCGTATTGCTGATCAGACGAATCAGATTCTGATCCATAATCAGAATAGCCCTCCATTTGAACTACTTTGCCTCTTCCATAGCAACGGTGGCCTTTCACCCAAGGCTCACGACAAGTGAAGCAAACTCCATCCTTTCTAAGCTGTTCTTTGAGCTCTTCGGACAGCCTTGGTGGAAACTTCTTGGGCAGATTTGAAGATGGCCTTTTATCCTTCTTATGGCTGAATGTTTTTGAGTGAAACTTAGGTCTTGGGGCTGCCAATTCCATGCTCCTAGCTTTCTTGATAGCTTCATCCAATGTTGGAGGATCAAATGCTTTGACCCAACCCTTCAATGGCTCCATTAAACCTTCAGCAAAAAGGACTACAAGTCTTCTTTCAGTAATGTTGGGCACCATTACTGACAACCTCTGAAAATCAGCCACATAACTCTCTAAAGATCCTTGCTGTTTTAACTGTGCCAATTCTCTAAACTTCAATTCCGGATCTTTGGTGTCAAATCTCTCAATCAATTTATTTGTAAATTCTCCATAAGTGCGAATAAGGTTGTGGCCAAGAGTGACCAAACCGTGAGTCCACCATTCATGAGCTATGCCATCTAAGTGCAAGGTAGCAAATTTGATAGCATCTTCTTCCGGCATAGGTCTAAGGGAGAGGTAGTTATCTAACTTTTGCACCCATGACCTGGCTGTACACTTGTTACCACCATCAAAATGTTCCATAGTGATCTTTCCCAATGCTTGGTAAAAATCATTTCTAGGGCCTGCAGGAGGACGTTGATCATTCCTACCACCATTTCTCTGACTCCTTTGATTCATGAATTGATCAAAGGTCCATGCTCCTCTCATGTCAAGAGGTAAGGACACATACTCCATATAGGCTTGACGAGCATCATCAGCAAAGTTTGGAGTAGCCTCAACTGGTTGTTGCTCTTCCCTTGGTGTGAAAACAGGAAAGAGGGGTCTAGAGGATGACCCACTATGAATTGTAGTATGCTGACCTACAATTCTGTCCCTAGTATTCACCTCAGGACTGCCACTGTTATTATTTCCATTCACTCCACTATTTTCTCCAGCTGAGTTATTTTGGGGCTGAATAATACTCTGAGCTGCTTGCTGATCCAACTTGGATAACAAACGGGACATCATATCTATCATCCCGTCAAACTTCTTCTCCACTCTATCCCTTTCTTCATTATCTTTTCTTACTGAATCTGACATTATGACAGTTGTGTGATCAACCACTTCCACTGAATTATCTGAACCTTCCACTGTTTTACCAAGGTCTCTTAGAACTTCTGAGAAGGTATCTGCCTCTGGAACGGGCGGAAACTGATGCTGATTTCTGGCCTGACTTCTAGTGTATGGCCTTGTGTCTCTGTCACTCATCAGTTCACTACTGCAATCAGCCACAGGATGGCAGGGTCTTCTGCTCTGATACCACTGAAATATGCTAACCAATTTTTTCGAAGGAAAACACAAAATAACCAGCAATAGATGATATGATTAGCGTTAGCCTCAAATTAAAATCTGAACTTGAATGGAAGATGCTGAAGCTTGAACTGAAGAAACTGAATTGGAATAGAAGAACTACTCAACGTCAAGAATGTGCACTCAAGATCCCACTGAGGGCGAGGTGCTAACATATGACGGAGTCTAGAAATTGAAATTAAGAACTATTAGGCGGATAACCAGCCATGAGAAAACAATTCCACGCTACCACCAAACAGTGGGGGGAAAAGATTACAAATTAAAGCAATTCATCCGCTGCGGCGGGCATCCACAGAACTGTGGGGATTCACCACTTAAGTGGGTACAAGATTTACAAACAATTTAACCACACTGGCGGTAAACCATCCAGGGGACTTTAATGAGATACAATCAAATAGTTGCAGCAATACAAATGGTTAGATTAGTACTACTAATCAGAACCTTACAATTTCAACAAGACTGCAATTAAATGAGTTACAATGATAGAGAAGTGAAATGTAGATATAAGAATGAATTTATAACAGTGTTCTTTGCTTTCCAATGACTGAAATGGAGATTAAACTGGAAACTGATAAATCTGATGCAAATTCCTGAGTTCTGGAAATTTACAACAGCAAACTGGAAAACAGAAAAACATTCATAACTCACTTATTTCTTCTCCGAATGGCGTGAAACGAATTGCAAAAGCACCTTACAAGTCTGGCGCCCAAGATAGAATCCAGAAACAGCAAACAAAGTCTCTACTTTTTTTGGCACGAATCCCAAGACAGCATTAAATGGTACGGCCCTTGAGGAAAATCGACTTTGCAATATAAAATTGAATACTTCAAAATAAAATCTGATTTTTGGTGGAAGTTGGCGCCTCCAGTCAACAAGTAGATTGCTCAAACACCCAGAACCAAATAAAAATCACTCAGCAAGATACGAACAGAAAACAGCTTCAGCTGTAGCAAAACCAGGAACTTCAAAACTGTAGAATTCACCAAATTTCTCAATCTTTATTGCTCAATCTGCTAGTCTGATGTGAGAAGCAGCAATATTCCAATTAGGTGTTATATTTCAAACACGAAATTGGGAAGGGGCTAGGAGGTAGCATCCTCGAAGCAATAACAAAATGTCCATAGTCATTTTGACAGCATAACAATAAGGTAGTTGATAGATATCAAATGCTGGAGTCATGTCTTCATTTTATAAGAAATGAGAAACTCTTCAACTTCCTCAATTGGCACGCCAAAAGACAACCATTTGAATTCTCCTTATTTTCAAATTTCATAAAATATATTCCTCATAAAGTGGCGTCCACTTTCCTCCAAGCATAAATTCAAAAATATAAAATATTATTATCACCTTATGACAAGGCGTACCCTTCAAGTCCCCTTTTTAAAACAACTTGCAAGTTGTATCCTTAGGCCAAGGGGTCAATTGAAAATTATAACACTTATGCCAATACTTAGTAGATTTCAACAAATTAAGCTTGAGAGGAAGATATTGAAACAACCAATAATATGCTCACTGAAGAGAAGACTGAAGACAACCAACTGCATACTGCCACAACCATCATTTACTAAAAATAGTAAATAAAATGAAATGCTACAAAAGCCAAGCCCATGAAACCCTAATTTCCACCTCATTCCAGTCTACGGGTTCCGGAATAGACTGAAGAATGCCAATGCTGATCACTGATGAGAAGGGGACATTACAGTCTTCTCATGACTCTTTGTTTTCCTTGAAGAGGACATTACATATTCTTTTGCTTGGTGATAGATGATCATGTATTGTAATGTTGTTGCAAATAATAAGAATTATTTGCCCTGTTTTTTCCGTGGATGTAGCCAATCTTTGGCGAACCACATAATTTGGTGGTGTTGTTTATCTTTGATTGTGCATTGCTGTTATGATTTTATTAGTTATTTAATATTAATTATATGCACTTTAAACTCAACAATTGGTATCAGAGCTATGGTATTTGATCATTTGGCATGAGAGATTCAAATTTGAGGGGGAGCAATGTCATCGGACAAAGGAAGTCGTAGGAAATCACAAGGAAGGTCAAAATCCAGAGGGAGAGATGTTGGTTGCTAGTATTGTGGCAAGCAAGGCCGCATCAAGAAGAATTGTTGGTCTTTCAAGAAGGCTGAAAATCAACCAAAAGAAGATGAAGCAAATTCGGTATGTGATGAGGATGTCGGTGTTCTTATTTTAACCTCGGAAGAAATAGTAATAAATGTCTGGGTGCTTGATTCAAGAGCATTGTTTCATGCCACTCCGTGCAAGGAGTATTTCAAAAACGTACAAAGTGGTGACTTCGGTAAGGTCTTTTTTGGAAACAATAACTTGTGATGTTATTGGCAAAGGGGATGTTTTTGTGGGATGTTAGATATATCCATCAGCTTAAACAAAACCTGATTTCAGCTGGACAATTGGCTTCTCAAAGGTGTGAAGTCACTTGTGAATCCAATAGATGGAAAGTAACGAAAGGGGTCTAAGTAATTGCTCGGAGCAACAAAGTAGGCACCTTGTAGGCACCTTGTATAAAGTAGAAAGTGACGCTGAAGTGAGAGTTCTTCATTCCACGCCAACCCCTTCATTGAGTGAGATCTTGGCTGCAAGGAAAAGGTTTTTGGACAGGTTAGATGCTGAAGTTGATTCGGTTGTTGATGTTCAGAGATATATAGCTATAGCTTTAACTATTTATTCTTGATGTACCCATTTTTAATTTGACATTTGCCACGAAAATAAAATAGCAGGTGTCCAGATGCATACAAATTGTTGGATCCAATAAACAATATAATCCTCAAGTAGCAATCTGATGGCCCATTAATCAGCATGCAAACCCTCTAGCAGGATAGCCCCAGGTAAGAATATTAGCCTTTGTGGACCTGAAGTTATTGGGTGTGATCCTTTGGCCACCATGACCAGCTGGCATCTGATAAGATGGGCATATGCTCTAAGAATAGTTTATCGGCCCAGATTTGAACTGAGAGTTAAGAAGTCCTTAGCGTCACCAAATCAGGATTAAAAACATTGTCTGCTTATAGGGAATGATGTAATTTTATACATTTGTATAAATCAATACAGAGCAGTAAAATTCAACTATCCCTCTCGTCACTTCATTGCTTCACATTCAAGGTAAACCATGCCTAGGACCGTGTCTTCTGGTTCTTATTTCTTTAACGCAATCTAAGCTCCTAACTGTTTTTCAGTCCCCTTCAAGTTTAACTCATCCACTAGCATGAAAGGTAAGAAATTCAACAGACATATATTATAGGCAGGAGGACCTTTCTGATACAAAATCGGAATCAATATGGCAATAATCAAATAAAAAGGTACCGAATTCTAAATTTACTAGGTAAACTTCTCGAGCATATCACGTAAGCCATTACAGTTGAGCTGAAACTTAAAAATCCAGTCATCTTAAGCTAAGAATATGTCACTGGCAAAATAACATGAGTTACTGAACTTATAGTTATAAGATTAATAAACACAAATGCGCTGTGTATAAAGTCTTCATTATTAGAACAACTTATTCTTTTATGCTTACTTCTTCCGACTGTACATTGAAGAAACAATTTTGCAAAGGCCCAAGCCACAAAACGCAACCATAGTCCAACAAATAATTTCATCCTTTCGGTTGGCAAGGTCATTGCGTTCGCTCAAAATCCTTTCTTTTTCATCAGTTGCTTCTTCTTTTAATCTTATGGCCTCATCTAGTTGTCTGGCAATCTTTTCTTTTTCCCTGCAGGCTGCTTCTTTCTGATAAAGAGCATCATCTCTTTGTCTCTCCAGTTGATTCATTTTCTTGAGTTGAAAGTCATAGACTGATGCTTTGTAGTAGTTAAGTGAACCCTCAATATTTAATTTTGCTGATTCAGCATCCTTTCTGGCTTTCTTTTCAATTGCAAGCTCCAAAATAGTCGCATCTTTTTGCTTAGCTGCATCTTCTTTCAATCTCAGTGCTTCGGCTAGTTGTATGGTAATATTTGTCTTATCTTGCAAAGCTTCATCTCTTTCCCTTATGAGTTCATCTTTTTCCTTCAATGTTTTATTTGAGACTGTCCTCAAGTGATTTAATGAAGATTCCAAATTCGCTTTTGCAGTTTCAGCTGCCTTCCTGTTTTTCCTTTCGGTTTCAAGCTCCAAAATAGCCTGTATAAGGCTCTCTGGATAACCTTGCGAAGAAATTTTAGGCAACATAATTGGTGTGGTTACGGATTCCCTATCGTCAGAATACGTTTGGTTATTAATGGTGGAGATGAAAAGGAGAAATTTAGTGTGGAAGCTAAAAAACGCGCTAGTGCAAGCCTAAACACCAAAGAAGAAATAGTGAGCTAAACAAGTTAATAATTTTACCTTAGGATGAACATGTAAGTCCGACATTCTCCCAAGAAGAAAGTCTTGCCAATGTTAGGTTCAGCTCCTCTTCTATTAGTGTAGCCAGGGTAATCTGCTTTGTTAAAGTCGACAGATTCTTTTAAAAGCAACCCACATTTTTCTGCTTGTTCCACCATTTTCCACTTATCATACGGGTCTTTTTCTTTGTGGGAAACATGGATTTCTCCCATTTTGTTGAGCATGGTCATTCCATTCTTGAAGAACATCTTCAACAAATGACGGTGCTTTCTGCCCAACAAACACAGTTTAACAACTATAAAATTTCTAAATTGAAATTTGGTTACTTGTTGCAGGGCAGGATCCAAGAAAATCTTCTTTTATTTATCTAAAATTTTATCTGGTACTGATATATTTATTGTGGCAGGAAAGGTTTCAAAGTTGCAAAAACTTACTTGATAAGTTTGTCATCACTTTCCTTCCCAAAGAAGCCTGCATGAGGGAAGTTGTAGACAATTCTATCGAATAACCTCTCTCTTAATTTCTCATGTTTTTTCATTGTTGTTGCATCAACGCTATGCAATGTCTTTGCTCTACGCTTCTTCAAACTCCGGAGGTTATCTTGGCCGGAATTATATGAACTTATAACCACCTCTGCATTGTTGGGAGACATTTAAATGAACAAGCAGAAAACTTTGCAAAAACACAAGAAGGATTTTGAGATGTGACAAAACTTGAAGGAAAACAGGCAGTAGAAAACTTGGAAGAAAGATTTTTGGACCTCTGCTGTCAAGAGAGGTGGCAACCATGTTTTCTGCAGAACAAAATGCTCTAGCCAAAGCTGCAGAAAACGAAAAGTCTCCTTCCCCCACTAATAAGATATGATGGAAGTTGGAGTAGTGCATAATCCTTTTCTCCAGAGTAGGCTGTCCGACTGGATGTTTGGAAATTAAAATCTCTTGATCACGTATAGTGGAATCCATTTATAATTACAAGGAAGAACCCACAAAGGTCCAAGCTACAAGGCCCCTGTCAAAATTAAAGACACAGTAAAGAAGAAGTCCTGAAATTCGTAAGTTAATTTTGAATGAGTTTAAGATCTCAAACCACACTTCTGTGAAAGACATCATGAAACCCACACTCTTACTCTTGACATTAGCTACATATTTTGGCAGGTGTATCTTTTGCATGTGCAAGTTTAGTGGCAATTGGCAGTTACAATATTGCATGCACTGACAATTGGAAACTTAAATAATAATTGGAAACTTACTGTTATGCGCGTGTAGTGTTTTTTGGCATTTTCCATATTGCGTCTTCAGCCTTTGCCATTCAATTTTAGAATTGTCTAATTCATGCATTGTAAGCTCTTATATATTGAACACTTGTATTTTGGAGTTGTATGTTGTTGTTTTATTGAAGTATTGTTATTCTGCCGGAATTACTCCAAAATTGAGAAGAAGTGTGAAGACTCCTGCAAGAGCATAGCTCTGCAATTATATTGTAACTTGTTTATTGTTGCTGAATAATATAATTGAACTATGTTTTGGAGTGTGCAGTTTTTTTTCCAAAAGGATTTTTCCCATGTAAAATTATGTTATGATTTTCATTGTTTATCTGTTTATGATATGCATGTGCATCTAAATCTATAACACTTAAAAGTGTTTAAGAAATTTTTGCAACTCTCTCCTCCTTAGATCGGTGTAGGAAGCTGCTTCCACTTACTCGGCTTCTTTCACTTATCTTAATCAAAGGACTTGAAAAACTGTTACGCAGTGCTTATGAGAAATTCGAGCATTACAGTATCGTCTAAATACATAAAGTATTCTTTTCCTTTAATAGCATTTAATCTCTTCTTTCACTTTTATGCATTTCTCTATTCTTCATATGTGTTTCTCTATGCTTTATTTTGTTCAGCATATAAACGTATCCAAGGATAAATTCAATGATGTAAATTTTGTCACTAGTGAAGTGTATTTATCATTTTTCGGATTTATTAGGAAGGATTGGGACTGCATTCTATATTACACTCATGGGGATAAATTCATTGTCAAAGTGTTACTTGCGTGAGAAAATTCCCATTTAACCCTCCTTTTCCTAATACTGTTGACAAAGGTCAACGTCTTCACCTTAGCTTTGAATTAATATGATCTACATTTCTCATATGTAACTCTAAACTAATAGACTTCTAAAAATAAAAATAAAACTCGTAACTGAAATTTTGAGCAAATATAATTTTTAAGTTGTAGGTTGGAAACATCAGAAATTGTCTTGTATCTTCATAACAAACTAATCTGATCCTTGGTACCCAAATATGCCCTATATTTCTCTATGATTTGTCCAGCCATCCAAACATTTTCTAGAATGACTCCTCCAACTGTGTAGCACAACAAAGAGAGGCACGCAAATTGGGTGGTAATGTTGAGACTTAGAGAACGCTAGGAAGTTCTTTCTATGTCATCAGTTGATGCAATCTTAGTAAGTATTCATAGATTATGTTAAAAAAATAAAAACAAAGAAAAAATTTGTTGTTAGGTTCTATAAAATATTCTTTTATTTGTATAGTTCTAATTTGGGGTCAGGAATGGATGATTCTAGGTTCATCCAAGGTCCACCCTAGGCAGCCTAAGTGGACCCACAAGGAACCTGAGGTTCTTAAGGCAAACCTTGGATAAATTTGGACCAAAATCAAGCAAATCCAAGTATACTCACAAACTACATGTCCAAAAACGCAAAAAAAAACATTTCTTTTAACATTTCTAAAAACACAAGTGAATAAAACAATGTTCATTTTCCCCTTCAAAGTACCATTATTGTTTTTCAAGGTTGTTGCATTTTTCTTTAAAGGTGAAGGCTATACAAGAGAAAGAGCTTATACACAATACAAAGGTTATAATACTATTTTTTTTTAAGTTGTGTAAATTTGTAATATTTTTTGGTTTTGTTATGTTTATACAAAATGTCTAATAGTCTATGCTCCTCACGGATGCCCTTTATCGTGCCAAGCAACATGCATTGGGCATTGCCCCTTGACCTTGTTGGGGGTGCTGCCCTTGAACCTACTGGGAGCATTGCCCCCAAATCCCCACCAAACTATAAGTCTAACCAAGTAATAGACCAATGATTAATCATGATCACAAAATCTACAAATTACATATCCCCTATTGTAGATTTCTACGTCTTCACAATTTAAGTCATAGTAAATGACTATCTTGTTTCATACATTGGACAACGTATTTAGTATACAAGGATTTCCATGGATAGAGTTGGCATGTTGCAGCCAATGTACTTGTTAGCTTTCAAAACTGCACCCTTGCTAAGTTATAGAACTTAGCATTTTGAAATATAACATGGAAACATTCCTAGGCCTGCTCTTTAATTCATCCCACTTAAGCACAATATCTCCTTCTTTGAACACCCTTGGTGTTGCTTTCTTGTCAAAAACTCTCTTTGTTTGGAGTTGATGAAACTCCATTGTTTTCATGGATTTATCTCTTGTTTCTTCCAGCTCCATGAGCTGTGCATATCTGACAGCCATTGGATCATCTTCCTCAAACATTTCAAGCTAGTTTATAATATCAAGAGTAGGAAGCTCAATAGATAAAGGCAATCTTGCCTCTTTCCCATATACCAGCATATAAGAGGAGTTTCCAATAGATCTTTTTGGGGTTATTCTATCTGCCCACAAGGCAGATTTCAACTGGGTGTGCCAAGTTCTTTGGTTATCCTCCATTATTCTCTTGATGATTTTGATCGGGTTCTTATTTGTTGATTCTACCAAACCATTACCTTGAGGGTAATAGTTTGATGATGTATTCAGCTGAATGCCATTTTTGACAGCCCAATCACTCACTCGCATTCCAACAAAGGCTAGAGCATTGTCAGAAATAATTGGTTTAGGCACACCAAATCTGGTTATCAAATCATCATAAAAGTTGAGAACAACACTTTCATTGGCTTCTTTTAAAGCCACAGCCTCAATCCATCTGGGAAAATAGTCGGTTGCAGTGAGGACCAATCTAGGACCTGCACTAGAAGGTGGATTAATAGGTCCTATAAAATCAATGCCCCACCTCATTAAAGGCTGGTCCACTTGTATAGGCTGCAAAGGCAAAGCTAGCAGCCTCTCATGCTTGCAAACAAGGCACACTTAACACATTTTCTTTCCCAAGCATGGGCATCCTTAAAAAGGCTTGGCCAATAATAGCCAGCTCTCATGATCTTCCAAGTTGTGGTTCTTGGAGAAAAATGTCTACCAGCTGTACCATCATGAAACTCATGAAGAACCTTATCAATCTGATCATTATCAATGCATCTCAGTAACACACCATTATGATCTTTTCTAAACAACGCATCATTAACTAGCACATAAGGAATTGACTGTAGTCTGAAATACCTCCTTTTATCTCTGTGCAGACCTTGTGGGCACTCACCAGTCTGCAAGAAATGAACCATATCTTGCATCCAACTTGCACCCAATGCAGGTGCAACAATCTAAGGTTCATCATCTGTGACCAAAACAACTTCCTTGTGAGTTTCTAACTCATTTTCAGACCTTGAAGCAAGTTGTTCACACAACCCTTTACCCCTTACAAGCTTGGTAATTTTGATGTCAATGTCATATTCCATGACCTTCATAATCCAACCTACTCTTTTTTTATTCAAGTCTCTGCTCAAAAGGAATTCCTTGACACTAGGATGAGCAACCACGAGATGAACCTTGTTATTAGAAATCAAATGCTTAAACTTTTTCACACTTCTAATAACAAGTACATGATTTTCCACAAAAGTATACCTCTGTTCATAATCTTCTAAACCTTGACTGAAAAAAGCAATAGGATGTTCTAAATTATCATCATTCTACTATACCAACATTGCAGAAATGGTGTTTATGCTACCAAAAGCAAACAAAATAAAATCCTTCGCAAAATTAGGATTTACCAGAGTGGGAGCTACTAATAATGACTCCTTGATTGCTTCAAAACTGCACTTGGCCTCTCTGGTCCAATTGAAACTTGCATTCTTTTTCAACATAGCAGTTAGTGGTTTCAAAAGATTCGCAATATTTGGAATAAATCTTCTCAAAAGCTAATTCTGCCAAGAAAGTTTTGCAGCCCCTTTTTATGGCTAGGTAAAGGCAAGGATAAGATAGCACTTACTCTCTCAGGATCAATGGTGATCCCCTATTTTGACACTATATGTCCAAGAAGCTTGCCTTCATGAACAACAAAAATGCATTTTTTGGGGTTAAGGGATATACCAAATTCCCTACACCTCTCAAACACTTGTTTCAAATGGGAAAGATGCTCATCTGCATTTTTGGAAAACACTATTATATCGTTAAGGTAAATGAGCACTAGCTTATAGATCAGCCCTTGAAATGCCATGTCCATGGCCCTCTAAAAAGTGGCACTAGCATTAGACAGGCCAAATGGCATTCTTTTATAGGCCATAGTGCCCCACTTTGTGGTAAAAGCAGTCTTATATTGATCTTCTTCCTTGGTTATATCCAGAATAACCATCAAGCAAAGAAAACCTCTCTAAACCAACAACTACTTGAAGGATCTGCTCCATAGAGGGCAGCAGATAATGATCTTTTAATGAGGCTCTATTGAAGTCTCTAAAATCCATACAGAGCCTAATCTCTCCATTTTTCTTTCTAACTAGGACAAGGTTAGAGACTCATGATGTATGCTTGATTGGGAAAATGATGCCTCCCTCAATCAACTTAGTCAATTCTTTTATCATAAGAGGCTCAAGTTTGAGATTTAAAGGCCTCTATTTCTGCCTAACAGGTTTTGCATTTGGCTCTAATTCTATGGTATGTTTGGCAATTTGGGGATCAAAACCATTTAAATCTGAATACTTCCATGCAAAGACATCATAAAACTCTTGACAAAGTGCAATAAAATCCTGTCTATCTTCATGGGAACAGATCTTACCAATTTTAAAGAGCTTACCTATGAATATTTCAAGCTCTTCATAGTGTTCCTCTTTGATCTACATATCAGTATTTCCTTTCTTCAGCTGATCATCGGTACTAAAAATAGATTCCAAGGTAACTAGACCCTTGGGCGGCTTGTTTGTCCTTAACTAAATAACCCGATCATCATATTGCTACTTAAGTTTCTTTTGGTTTACCACTAAGAACTCATCTTCTTCGAGCATAAAACTCAATACCTACTCATCACTCTCGAAAACTTTCCAATGAATGTTGTTATCATGAATGAATAGTCTTACAACAACTTTAACATATTGCTGCACCTTTTCTTTCTTAATATCATTAGGTATGTCAAATTGAGCACCTAGTGCAGCTAGTCTATCTACATGCTTATTTTGACTCCTAGGAATAGAAATCAAATTGAAAGCATCGAATTCCTCTATCATATCCCATACCCTATGCTTGTAAGACTTAAGCACATCATTTTTAGTCACATTCAAGCCTCTTACTTGATTAACTTTCAACTCACTATCCCCAAATACCTGCAGGTAGCTAATCTTCATTTTCCTTGCCCTTTCTAAACCCTGAATCAAACCTTCATATTCAGCAGTATTGTTAGAACAAGAAAATGCAAAACGGAAAGTTGAATAATACTTTTCACCTTGTGGGGATACAAGCATTGCACCCCCACTAGCTCCATTCTTGCTTCTGGAGCCATCAAAGAACATTTTCCACACTTCATTTTGTTGTTCTACTTGTTGTTCCACTTTCTTTTCAAGGTTTGGGATAACTGCATCAAGTTCATGCAACATATACACACCCAGGCCTCTGTCCTCGATGTTCTTACCTTCCTCATCTTCCACATTTTCTGCTGCCCACTCATTTAGAAGGATATCTGGAATACTTTCAGTTTGTGAAATTGACTCTTGAGCAGCAGCATGCTCATTGCCATAAAAAACAGCACAGTTGGCATTTATGGCACTTGGTACATAGGGCTCAATATGGTCTTTGGCAAGTAATTTAGACTTAATGGTTACTTTTGTCCCATATCTAGTCCTAAATAACATGTGGAACCAATCTGAGGACAAGTAACCCCCAATTTTGGCAGTGAAATCCCTTGACAAACACAAGGAAAAATATGGTGGCAAATCGATAACAAATATGTCTTGAGGGATGGAAAAGTTTGGGCAGGCATGTAAAGTAAGGCTTGCATCCTTAATGACACCTATGGTGTTAATGGCTGACCCATCAAGTTGGACCACTCCCTTTTCAAGAGGTTGACATTTCAAACCTAACCTATTAGCAATTTGTTTGGGCATAACAAAACTACTTGCCCCTGAATCCACCATACAATTGTGAACCAATTTCTCCCCTATTATCAAATATACATAAAAGCGGGGGGGAGGGTTGACATCTTTACTTGGTTGCTTACTGTTGTCTTGAGGTGTGTTTGTAAAAACAACCTTGACTTGGCCAACTAGAACATCACTAGAAACACTTAAATCAAACAATGCAGATTGTAACAAATCTTTTTGACCTGGGATGGACAACGAATCCCACATAGACATTGTCACATTCATTTTCTTCATGTGCTCAACAATGTTGAAAGGTGCAACATCGTTTACCTTTTGGTGAGTCCTTACAACAACAGGGTTTGCTTGCAAGTGAGATGATTGGGGCTGATTCCCAGGCTACTCCTTGGTAGTGCCTTGTGTATTTCTTTGCGATATGCATGACACTTAAGAGGTAGATGGACCAGCAGCTTCTTTTTCGTTGTTTGTTGATTGTTCAATTTCAAAAGCCCTCTTCTTGGCTCTAGTATTAGCTACTATTGGAGAATCATCTCTGTTCACTCCACAAAATTCCTCTCCTTGCCCATTCAGGAGAGTTGTACACTTGGAGGGAGATTTTGTTGTTGTGGAGATTCATCATCTACATACTTGAAACATTCTACACCATCAAAGCTTGGTTGATAACCCCATTCGAACATGTAGCTTGATTATGAGGTTGGTTGCAGGGAAAACACCACTCATAATCAGCTGCAAGGTTATTCTAGAAAGGTACAAGATCCCTAGTCGAACTGATTGGAGCTGGATTGTATGGCTGAAAAGGCCTTGGATTGAGATTTTGTCTTGCACCTTGGTTGTTTCCCTGATATGGATGCCTATTAGCTTGATAAGGTTGGTTTTGTCCCTGACCCTAGGGCTGATATGGCTTGAAACCTTAAAACTGCTGCTTCTTCATAGTCACTAATTAATTACCAAAAGACTAAAGTAACCCTTTTATTTCCTGCAGCTCAGTAGATTGAGCTGGGGCAGCCTTTTCTTGATTAGCAGCAGCTGGTAAAGGGGCTATCAAAAATGGTATTCACCTGAATACATCATCAAACTATTACCCTCAAGGTAATGGTTTGACAGAATCAAAAAATAAGAACCTGATTAGAATCATCAAGAGAATAATGGAGGATAACAAAAGAACTTGGCACACCCAGTTGAAATCTGCCTTGTGGACAGATAGAATAACCCCAAAAAGATCCATTGGAAACTCCCCTTATATGCTGGTATATGGGAAAGAGGCAAGATTGCCTTTATCTATTGAGCTTCCTGCTCTTGATATCATAAACTAGCTTGAAATGTTTGAGGAAAAGGATCCAATGGCTATCAGATATGCACAGCTCATGGAGCTAGAAGAAACAAGAGATAAAGCCATGAAAATAATGGAGTTTCATCAACTCCAAACAAAGAGAGTTTTTGACAAAAAAGCAACACCAAGGGTGTTCAAAGAAGGAGATATTGCGCTTAAGTGGGATGAATTAAAGAGCAGGCCTAGGAATGTTCCCATGTTATTTCAAAATGCTAAGTTCTACAACTTAGCAAGGGTGCAGTTTTGAAAGCTAACAGTTTTGGCACGCCCAGTGGGACTGTCAAGTCAAGATAGTCTTAGAAATTACATGTTATTGCTGGTTTTGGTATGCAATTAGTGAATTTCATGCCTTTCAGAGGTTAAAAACAACATATTTGGTGACTTTGTGTGTGGAAGAAGCAAAAACCAGTGCTGTATCAATTTATTTGAAGAATTCAAACTAGAAGCTCAAGCTCATTCGAGTATTTACAGCTGTCCCCGCCCAAAAGGCAAGATAGAACAGAAAAAAGAGTTCCAGTTTCATCAAGGAAAACTCAGTCAACTCCACCCTTTGTAAGAGTTTTTTCTCATTCTGTAAAAAGTCTTTGTTGCACCACAAGTCTTTGTTGCACCAATAGCGAGAAATCAACCTTTTGTTCAGTTTAATGGAGGTAGTCCATTGAGGTTAGCTCAGCATGATGATATCCCAATTGTAGCTCTTAAGAGCATTCCCTTTTTCACTGGAGAGGACCAAACTACACCTGTTGAACATATTAAAGACATAGCAAATCTATGTTCAGTACATCATATAACACAGGATAATGTAGCCATTAGACTTTTAGTAGCATCTTTTAAGCGAAAAGCCCTTCAGTGGTTTAGGAGTTGAGCTGTTAACTCAATTTCTACATGGGATGAGCTTGGAGAAGTTTTATGTAAGCATTTTGAGGACAAGTCTGATCACTTGTCATTGGTGGAGCAGCTCACTACTATCAAGAGAGCTCCTCATGAACATATGACAAACTTTAACTTCCGCTTCTAGAAGTCTTGGGACGGAATTCCGCAGAACATAAGGCCTTCACCTGAGTATGCTTTTTTGTATTTTTTGAGGTCTTTGAATAGTGAGATTGTTGTCATGATACAGTCCATAGGTGGGAATACTTTCCCACAGGCCTAGGAATGTTCCCATGTTATTTCAAAATGCTAAGCTCTACAACTTAGCAAGGGTGCAGTTTTGAAAGCTAACAATACTTTTGAATACAAGTGAAGTTATTGTTGGCAAGAAATGGCACTTTCATAATCAAAAAATATATCACTCATTCCCTACATGAAAAATTCATATAACAATCCCATCTATTAGTATCCTAGTTGAGGTCAAACTAGAACATAACCAATTATCTTTTTGCAATTGTTCCTCTTTGTTAATAACTTTGAAAACAAAACATGCAATCTTGAGGGTTTTATGAAAATTTCAATAATAAATCCCTCACCTTAATATACACACTAGTCAAGCATGTTTTATCAACTCATGCTCACACACACACACACACATAGAATATCAAATATTCTTGTTTACCCATGCTCACAAAGGCTCTATAATGTCGATTATGAATGCCTAATCAATGCTATTAGATGAATATTTTGAAATTTTATTATATTTTAAAATTTTCCCTATATTTAACAACCATCCCCTAAAAAACAACCTTAAAGAAACCCATTTCAAAAAATTTCCCCTGATCCCCTATTGTCCCCATCTTAGAAACTTGGGGGAGCATAGCTAATAGTTCTAATTCAATTATCCCACATGCATAGAGCTCATTTAAATTTGATGCAATGTCACCTCTTTGCTGACATACAACTATGGTTGAACAACTCCCTAGTGGTAGGGGTTATTGTTGGTATTCTAGCCAATGTGAGAATCAGTATAATAGATTGTATAGTTGAGTAAAAGCTCCCCTATGTGCTACTAGTGGCTTGGGAATAAAATTTTGTCTAGGACCAAATAAAAAAGTGTTGTCAACACAAGAAATAATGGGATACATCCAATAACTTGAAAGGACACTGGTCAACATGTTGAGTAATAGATCAAAGGAAAGAGTACATCCTCTTTCAAAAAAGGCATTGCAAAAACCTCCTACTGGCTTAGCAAAAACCAGCTACCCCACATCCTTTGATGCCATCATCTTCTTGATAAGAGAACACCCCCTTTCTTTCCTATAAAAGGGGCTCACTAAAAAAGGCCTTTAAAAATGAGGCAAGGAAGGTTGCAAACGAAAGCATTGCTTGTTGCATTTATGGTAATGGACTTTCTTTCAACCTTGTTACATCATTATATTGGAAAGATATAGTGACAATAATTGTCAATACACTTGCTGATTATATTAGTCGTAGGTGTGAAAAGGTGTGTGCCACCTTATTGGCCAAGGAGAAAGCTTCTATAGAGGCATTATTGAGAGAAATCAACGACACATGACATGAAACAAGAATGTCCACTTTTTATGGATGGAAAGATTGTAAAAATAGACTATTAATCAATGTCATTATAGTGTTCCCTAAAGAGGTGATAGTTTTGAAGGTAGTTGCTTGTGAGGGCAAGTGAAAGATGCAACTTTCATCATCAACATTCTCATACAATCCATTGAGGTGGTAGGCCCCGAAAACATTTTCCATGTCATAATGACAATGTTAAAATATTGTAGAGCAGTTGGTTTAATAATGGAGGGTACATATGGGCATATTTTTTAGACATTGGGTGTTGTCCACTCACTCAACTTGATTTTGTAAAAGATTGGCACAGACATCAAGTGGATCTAAAAAATTTACATGAAGGCCAAGGAGATACAAATATTTGTGAGAAATCATTATATGTCAAAAGCCATCTTTGAGACCTTCTCTACTTTGGATTTGTTGAAGTTATTTTTATTTTTTAGTATATTTCTTATTTTTAATTTTTTATATGTCATCTACTTTTTGTTTTGTTGTTTACACCATGTTATGTTTTTGAGACTCGATTTGCATCACACAATCATCTTGAGATGACTTGTGAAGGTGTGAGAGGCATTGAGTATTATGGTCATCAACACTTTTTGGAGTGTATGGAGGCAATCAAATACAAAGAGAACCCAAAAGAATTAAAGCATTGATCCTAGTGTTGAGTGGTGGGCTTGTGTGGAACATGTTTTGAATTTCACTAAGACTGCCATCAGCATGATTAGGTATGCTAATATATATTGCCCATGTTTGGATGAAATTTATGATGACATGGACTCTATTGCTGAAAAATAAAGACCATAATAAAAGCAAAAAGCATGACCACACAAAGGTGCAAAAGGTCATTGTTGATCATTGCAACAAGATGATCATGCCCTTGCACCTCCTAGAAATTGCTTTGTCTTTGAAATATTATAGCTTATAGATACTCTTTGCTAAGGAGGTTGGTACCATATTAAGATGAAGAGGTTTCTATTGTGTACAAGATTGCATTAAAAATATATATTCTTAAATGTAGGTATACAAATTATTGTCTTGAGTGACTTTGGCCAATTCATATCTTCAAAGAAACATAATGTTTGAGCTCTTTGAGAAAATTATAGCAAATATACTCATGAATGGTGGGACATACATGGCCAAGGCTCTATTTACTTGCAGCCTCTTGTAATAAAATTTCTCTCAAGTATGCATCTTTATTTTCAACTTTCTCATTGTTTTCTTCTATACATTATAATTGTAAATGTAGTATAAAAATTCAACAAACTGTGAGTTCTTCCATTGAGTGGAATTGGAGGACAAACTTTTTTATCCATGCAATTAAGCATGACTAATTAGGTATAAAATGTTAAGAATTTGGTCTTTTTGCATTCCAACTTGCATATCTTTTCACATAAGAGACACAATTATAATGAGGAGGTGACAAGGAATTAGGATTTAATTCCTAAGTGTGCTAACTTAGATGCTACACTTGTACAGCTTGCTAAAGTCTCTATAAATGTGGTAACTTCTACATATGGCATGACTAGTTGAAGTGGCACTATAACTAATTGTGGTTCAAATGGAATTGAACTAAATGTTGAATTTGATGCTCTCAATGAATAATATGAAAAATATTGAATATTGATTATAATTTTCATTTTGTATTGATACTTGACAAAACACTAAGTTATCATATTGTGAATTTATGAACATTTTCTTTTCTGTAGATTATGAGGTATTTAAATATTTCATTTACTGGAAATTATAAATCATGAGTATTACTATTTTTATAATTTTTTAAAAATGTTATATCAATGTACTTGAACCCCAAAACAATACCCACCCCATACCAAGAATAACAACATAGGGAAACAAAAATTATATTATAAAAAACATTTTCAAGTTTTGGCCTAGTCTTTTCACTAAATCTGAGTCAATGTCAAAAATCAGCTTGTTGATTACTTGTTGATTCTAAATCTCAACAGTATCATTTGAACTATCCAAATTCATACTAATTGTGTAGATTTCTAACTCCAAATGACATGTTTGAAAATATTCTCCTCATATATATCTACTTTTTGGAGGTATGGTCTTATCCCTTTATATATTTTTTTGTCATTAAACACAATGTAAGCTTTACCATAGCTCAATATCCATCCCTTGTTAATAAAACCTTATACATGTGGCTCTAATTTAGACACACTTGGGGCCTATGAGATTTTATAGAGATCAAGATAAGAATTTTGTAACCAAACCCATTGTTATGTATCACACCGGTACATATTTTAGAGACAATACATGTCTCAATGACTTGAGATAAATGCATGAGACATATCCCTAGTTAAATGCATATCTTTACTAGGTAGGGGATATCTCCTAAGACCTTAGTGAGTGTCTCCTATTATTAAAAAAAATTAAAGTAAAAAATATCTAACCAAGCCATTTTTACTCATTCAAACAAATAAATAATTTGGAGAACATGGAAAACACATCAACATGATTTTAAAGGATATAGAAAAAAATTGAAAAATTATTTTGAAGATCTAAGCAACATAAATTTGTATTGTCAAATGATGATTATCACATAATAGGATGACACAAAGAAACCTCATTTTTATTTATTATTCATTATTGATGATTCAAGTAAACTTTTAAATTTTAAATTTATGATTCTAACATTTTTTGGTCATATCCTCGTGCCACCTCTTGGTAAAACTATGACACTAGTATAGTATCAAAAGTTTCAACCTTGCAAGGGATTATCACTCCTTAATATCACAAGGAGAGGGGGTGATGCTTGATCCAGTCATGACCAGAGAGTCCAAGATAGGACAATCCAACCATGTAGCCCACATAAATAAATTCACAGACAAAAAGGAACACCAAATATATCCTAGGAAAACTTGTAATGAGAAACACCCAGCCTCCCAAAGATCTTTCCACTTATATTAAAATCTCAAATGCATTACAATATGTTGCCAAAGGCCACATAAAGATTTCCAACACAATCAACACAAGTCAGTCACATAGACCTAAAGCATGGGCTACACCACAACTCAAGTACAATTATACTTAATTCTCTCTATCAAATCATCTACCTAAATGTTTGCATTCGCTTCTTCAGATAGTACCTCACATCATACTCTTTCTAATTTCACGGTGTTCCTTGGTCCTTGGTACCTTGCTATTGTACCCACCTTCTACACCTCTACTCCATCCCCATCCTCTTTTTTCTCTCTGCTTTCTCATGTCATAAAACTACATATATATCCTTCCTTAGGTTCTCACATGATCTATGTCAATCTCAAGCAAGCATAAAGCCTAAAACCTCATGAAACATATTGTTGACTAAAAGTAACAAACTTGGAAATTTCCAGTGATCACATCATGGGAAAATCCACATAGTACCACAGACCCTTTCAATAGTTACCATAACCTTCAAAATATTTCCCTTGTCACAAACTCAAAATATACCTTCCACAAAAAAGAAATAACTCCACATTCACACACTATCAACCCATATTTTCTCTATGAGCCAAATTATCAAATTTTTCCTATCTAATGGACCTCAAATCTCAACAAGATAGACTAGACACATATATAACTCATGCCACAACCGTAGGTTCCAATCCTTTAATATGGTGAAATGTGTCAACTTCTACCACCACTAACAATCAACCACAATATGAAACTATCTAACTAGATCACACATGCTTTCATCACAAAATTTTCGGTGCCCGAGGGATTTGGTTGCATTAGACTCCCAAGGTAGATTAAAAAATGAGTCCCTTATTTTCTAGGGAAATATGCCTAGCCTAGAGATTCCAACCCACCACTTCTTCAACCCATTCTTTCCACCTCCTTAGGTATGCTTCGAGCAATCCACTCGAGCATTGTTTTATCTCTTATTATTTGTGACTCTATTCCACTAATCGTCCTCTACACTATTGTTCCTTTGCTTACTTTCAGTCACAACCCATTTCTACTTGACCAATCCCTCACATCTATCAATCTCTTTCTTAGCTACCACACATCCTTACATACAATTCCTCATCCTCTTGTTCATCTATTCTATCCTTTGGGCCATCTTTTGGAAATCTTCCTCTTCACATCCATTTCTTTGTACTAATTTTTCACAGGTGGTATTGCCAACTATTCCAGCAATATTACACATATTTAGAATCAATGCATAATATTCCTCCCTAGTGCATATTCCAACATTTCTATCAAATATTCTCACTTTCCCTTAGTGGCATCAACTTTTGGTTTTATCCATCTTTCCAAAACTACATAGGTTTTGGCCTTTCCATCATACATAACTTCTCTATCAAATTTCCAAGGCCATCCCAATACCAAATGAAACACATTGGTGCAATTTCACATAACACATTATCATGGTATGCCCCTATATTAAACCTCACCCAACACTATTCCTCCACCAAAATCCATTCTCCATTTTGCAACCAACTAATCCGATGTGAGCATTGATGCCTCATCCACCTCAACCCAAACTTTTCAACCATCTCTTCAGACACCAAGTTGCCTATGTTGTCATTGTCCACCACCCCATCACAATATTTTCCTCCAGCCTTATATTAGGTCCTAAAAAAACTCTTTCTTTGTGACAACTCACCCCTCTTGTAGCACCTTAAAGCTCTCCACGAAACATGTGAGTCTCCACACTCATGGCTGCTCTCCAAAGGAGGTGAGCTCCCATTACCAAATGCAGCTCTTGTGGTATCCTCTAGTCTTTTTCCTCAGCACTTGAATGTTAGATATGTCCTTCCACATCATACCTAAAATAGGTTTCCCTAAAGGATTTTTTCCTTTTTCTCTCATATCCTCTTCTACCTTGCTAAGAATATCCTCCATGCTCCTCCTAAGCCTCTTTGTGATGAGTATCCTCTACTCTTTCATCTTTGTGGTACCTCCCATCATCCACTATACACTTGTGGTATCTACTACAATCATCTCCCCTATTACCACAATGATTCATATCATCTTCTTTCTCTCCATGGTATGGACTTTGATATTATTTTTTACTATGATAGTGGTCACCCCTTCCTTGACCCCTTGGGGCCATTCCTTTACACATCTCATCTCACTGCCTTGGTTCTTCTCTACTTTGCCCCCTAGTTTTGTTTGTCTTCTAATTTTTGGTTCAACTTCTTCTCTTCAATAAGAACCAATTGGTAAGCCTCTTCTATTATATTAATATTCCACATACCCATATCCTCTTGGATGGATTCCCTCAATCCATCGACATACTTTGCCACCTTCTTAGATCCTTCCTCAAGATGCCCTAATCTAATTGTCAACCCATAATATTCCTCAATATATTCTTTCATAGTCATCTCTCCCTACCATAAATTGTACAACTCCAACAATCACAATTGATAATCGGTAAGAACAAATTTGGTTTTTACCTTCTCCACCATCTAATCCTACCTTGCAATGCTAGGATTTCCTTTCTTATTCCTTGCCAGTTGGACCTCTTTCCACCATATTGCCACATGACCTTTCAGCTAGGCCTTTGCGAGTTTTACCCCATTTGGATCTATAATATCCTCATACTCAAAATATTCTTCCAAATCAATCATCCAATCAATTAGCTCCTTAGGATCCAACTTCTTAGAATAGTTTGGGATATCCACTCTAGTCCTCTTACCAATGTTGAATATGGCCTTCAACATTCTCTCTTCCTTGCTTCTTTTCTTCCTATTGATTCCAAAGGATTAAATTCTTGTTGTTCCTCATCACTTTCCTTAGCCCTAAGGTTAGGGTTCCTATGGTGATCTTGTAAGGAAAAGTGGAGGGCATCTCATAGTAACCTCCATGAACAGTAGTGCCTTCGGTAACTTTATTTCGATTAGGCTGCCTCAAAGACACGTACAACTATGTCCTAAAGCGGAAACAGACACGGTTTATTTCCCACATTGATCCTTCTAAAAGAAGCACATGTAAATTCAACAGCAAGTAATAACAGATTCTAGAAACAGAACCAACAGACATGAAAGATAAGACAACAAACCAGAACACAAAAATTTACATGGGGAAAGTCCTTTCGGATAAAAAAACCCCACACTCCAAAGATCGAGCCATTGTATTATTCAGCAACAAACGGTTACAATACAATTTCAGGCTCATAGCCTTTTCAGAGATTACATCTTGTTCATTCTGGATACAACTGGTAGCAACTAATCACTCAGTACACAGGAGAGAGTTCGGCAGCATAACCCTGCCTCTGCTTCGGCCTCATGGCCTCGGCCTTTCAGCCAACCACTCAGCTCTCTCTCTTCTTCTCTTCGGCTCTTTCTGACTCTTCTGCACAGAACGTCCAATGCATACATATATGCATTCATTCTCAACAGGCTCTGTGAAACGGTTTGATTCCAACTGTCGGATCACAACTATCGAATCAACCAGCTCAGCATCGTAGATGTTTCCACTTCCTTGCATAGAAGATAATACGTCCAAGTCACACCACGTAGGGCGGCCTTCACTCAGTCAACAACGATAAACTTGTGTCGCATGTCAGTGAGACACTAACCGTGTCTCCCCGATGCCACAAGACTTGATAAACGATATTGCCAAGAGTCATCCCTATCGGCAAGAGGTTACACCGAGTCCAGAAAGCTATCACTAAGACTCCGCTGTGTCGCCAAGACCTCATACCGATGATCGCCACTTGTATCGCTATCGCCAAGACCATCGTTGTTCGATGAGACATCATACCGAGGCTCCAGAGTTACATCGACCTCAACAATCCCATCGGCAAGACTATCGCTCTTCGCCAAGACTTCATAACAAGCTCATCATGCTATACCGAAACACCAGTCAACAAGACATATCGCTTTCGCTGAGACGTCACTCCGGAGTCTTCAGGTCATACCGAGTACCGAACAGTCGCCAAGAGTCATACCGAAAACCATCGGCGAGAGTTTCCTCATCGGCAAGACTTTACCGCTCGCCAAGAGGTCACACTGAGACTCCTCAAGTTACACCGAAGCACCTAACAGTTGGCAAGACATTCGTCTTTCACCAAGACCTCACATCGAGCACAACATGTCATACCGAGTCGGCAAGACATCTTCTTGTTGCCAAGACTTCACGCCGAAGTCTTTGAGTTACCGCGAAGACTCCAAGTGTATCCCCGCTGTCGGCGAGACATTCACTAGTCACTGAGAGTTCTTCCCAAGACCCTTGTGTTACCCCGATGACCATATTGGTGAGACACTCTTCAGTCACTAGGACTTCATACCAAATAGGAGCAAGTCATGCCGATTACCACATCGGCCAGACAGACCAAAGGTCACGCCGATATCGGCAAGACTTCCTATCGTCGCCGAGACATCATCCCGACTGTCCAAGGGTACGTCGAAGGTTTCAGATGCCGATCGCCAAGACACTCAGGAGGTCACAGCGATAGTCAGGATCAATTAGTAGGTCGGCCAGACATCTCCATAGTCTCACCGAAATTGCTCACAAGAGGTTTCAGCCTGTGGGATTGAGGCACACAATTCCAACAATCTCCCACTTGACGAAGATCACACAGGCACCTCCAAAGCAACCAGAAACTAAGATCACACTAGCTCCACCAGTTCAGACCCCGCAACACTCAAGACACCCAATCAACAAGATTCCATAGATTCAGTCCACCAAACAATCTGCAACCAAGACCAGGCATCCAACTGCAACTCACTGTCCAACGAAGCAACCAAAATGCAACCTATCACAGCCTTCCAAGAAACCACATAGACCTCAAACATGCTCTCATGCTCCATCAAGAATTCTGCTCCAACATCCAAGATGTCCACCATTCAGGCAACAAACCCTGTCATCTTCCAACATGCCACCTATGGAAGAAAGATTCAAGCCAAGGTGAATAAGCACCATTCCAACGAACACAAGCAAAAGATCCCAGTGATATCATCAACAAGATACTGCTCCCACTTCACTGTGCTCAAATGCTATACAAAAGTAATATTAACTTCAAAGCTTCAAACAGAACACACCAGTGAAGTCATTCTCCAGAAACAAGATAAACAACACCAGTTAGAACAACAATCAGCCTGACTACTTCCATCCAACTGATAAACCCACGCGACTGGAAATAGCACCCACAGCTTGTGCTATACCATCCAATCTCACATATCTCAACAGGTATCAACATTAGTAAACTTATGCCAAACCAAAGCCAACCCATCAACAGCAAAAAACAAGCTCCAAGTGCCAACCAGTCGAACAAGACAAGACACATACAGGAACTCCCACTGCCTAAGTAATCCAGATCTGAAAGATCAAAAGGCATCGCAAGTCTACCAATAACAGCACATAGAATATGTAACCATGTAGCACCAAGGAAATATCCACAATGATATGCACAACCTGCAACAAACTATTACAAGAAACATTTCTCTCACCACAAGTCTTCACAGTTCTTCCAAGATCTCCACACTATCCAGGAGGAAAACCAAGACTAAAGAGAGAAACTCTACACATCATGTTCCTGTAGAACATCCTCCTACATACAATTCTAACAGCCAATTGTGCCAAGAATGATCTTCTTCACAACAGAGAAGCCTTAACAACATCCATCTGTTCAATCACCAAGATCAAACCAATTTAAAAACATGGATGTAAGCATCTCAAAGAAGATCAAGCTAGTTCATTTCCTATTTCAGGAAATCAGCCCATACATCATCTCCTACCAATTTTCATAAGTAACAAGGAGATAAAACAAGTTGTACAACTTCCACTATGAATCCTCCAGAACCATTAGACAACAATTCAAGATCCATATCATGAAAGTAAATAGAAACACATATGAAAAATATAATGGGCCAAATACCTTTCAGATAAACTACCGAGTAGACCAAGAGTGGGAACGAGAATACTCCTTCAAGATATACAAGTCAACATGACTAATCCAAGAGCAATCTCCTCATAGGTCTCTTATTGAACTCACGTTCAACCAAGGTGTAGGCTTCTCAGACTTTCTGCTGAAAACTTCACCAAGAAAAACAAGCAGCAACACTTCTCTCATAAGAGAAAGACAGCCTCACCTTATTCTTCATGTATCCGTGAGTACTAGCAAACGATCATCTCATGCTAAACTTCAACTGCATTACTGCACTATCACGAAGTACCAAGCAAATAATCAAAGAACCCAATACACAAAGAATTACCAGACCACTGTCAAAGCTCCAATCATCTGAATCAGGAACTTATCATGACACCATGATCTACACATCCCCATAGGAGATTCCATGCTTCAAGTGACCTCACCATTGTCTCAAGTAAAATGCACAATGCCAAAACTCCAGTGCGCAAACAAGAGTATACCATGACATACAGCAAATAGACTCAAAAACAAACATCGCCTGTCAAGCACCACCAACACCTCAGCCAAAGACTCCAAGCATCTTCCATGGTTCCAAGATGTTGCACATCTTCAGGTAATGTCCATGCAAATGCGAAAGAACCCTTCTGCAGCAACAGGATCTAAGAGCTCTCCCAAGAAACATCTACAACACTAAAGAAGACCATTCACCACCACGTGATGAATCACATTCTTGCTAAACGCGACAATCTGAGCTCTCCAAGCATATGACCACCTACTACAGTTCCATAACGACTATTCAGGTACTCAATAGTATCCATCCTCTCATCTCAAAACACCACACCAATGCACAAGTGACCACAGACAAGGCCAGCTAACAAGTTTGCACCAACAATGAATCAACCTCATGGATATAGAAGTCCACTTCGAGTTGTCTCATAACAAACATGTAGGTAAAGACAGCCCGCAACATTGCACAACCCGTAGATCCATTCAACAGAAACATGCAAACCCATCATCGCATTGGAAATGCAAAACTGAGATCTCAAAGAGAATAACCACGTAGACAACATGACTCAAACACTAGATCACGCCAAATCTGATTTGCCAATCATGTCCACAACGAGCACCATAATCAAGGAACCCACAAGCACCACCATAGGAATGCTGAGTGACAAATCACGTACCAACACTCCCATGCAGAGAAGAAAACACACCTCCTCAAAACCATGCACCAGGCATGTATGCAGAACTACAACTATCTCATCCAACACTACCCCAAAAGCTAGGGTCTAGAAAATAGCTTAACAACAACTCCACAAAACCACAAGTTTTGCTTAACCGTGTAAAACCTGCAAAACCACATAGCCATGCAAGTACAAATCATCCTTAAAAAAGGAAACAACAGTTCAGAAAATCCAGGCCCCTTACAGGCCAAATCTGAACCACCAACATGTACATGCATCCGAGAAAGAGAGAAAGGCTATTTCAGAAGCTTGCAAAACATCTTAACAATTAACTCCATAGCCTTTATGTATTCGAGGTTAGCAGGAAATAGTGCCTTCCAACACCAGGGAACACCACCTAGCATAAGCACTCTCTTCCATGACTGGGAAACAAACTAGGCTTCTTCATATCATCAAGGAGCCTCTCAGACAAACACCCAATATGAAAGCTTTACTGTTGCACAGCCACGGAGCAAGAAAATCCACCTCATACACCAAGATTATACCGCTACCATCCAGGAGATACAGATCACAACAAAACAACATGATCAACTCCCTTCTCCATCTCCACCATCCTTCAAGATGCGTGCTATCTCCAAATATCACAAGACTTCCACTCACCAAAGGATCAATACAACAAACGATTCCTCCAGATTTCCTCTGGCCTAACAAACTGAGAAATATTCATAGGATAAATACCCAGAACCAGCAACCAGAAGAAGGCTCTGATACCACTTGTAAGGAAAAGTGGAGGGAATCTCATAGTAACCTTCATGAACAGTAGTGCCTTCGGTAACTTTATTTCGATTAGGTTTCCTCAAAGACACGTACAACTATGTCCTAAAGCGGAAACAGACACAGTTTATTTCCCACATTGATCCTTCTGAGAGAAGCACATGTAAATTCAACAGCAAGCAATAACAGATTCTAGAAATAGAACCAACAGACATGAAAGATAAGACAACAAACCAAAACACAAAGATTTACGTGGGGAAAATCCTTTCGGATAAAAAAACCCCACACTCCAAAGATCGAGCCATTGTATTATTCAGCAACAAACGGTTACAATACAATTTCAGGCTCATAGCCTTTTCAAAGATTACATCTTGTTCATTCTGGATACAACTGGTAGCAACTGATCACTTAGTACACATGAGAGAGTTCGGCAGCATAACCCTGCCTCTGCTTCGGCCTCATGGCCTCGGCCTTTCAGCCAGCCACTCAGCTCTCTCTCTTCTTCTCTTCGGCTCTTTCTGACTCTTCTGCACATAACATCCAATGCATACATATATGCATTCGTTCTCAACAGGCTCTGTGAAACGGTTTGATTCCAACTGTCGGATCACAACTATCAAATCAACCAACTCAACATCGTAGATGTTTCCACTTCCTTGCATAGAAGATAATACGTCCAGGTCACACCACGTAGGACAGCCTTCACTCGGTCAACAACGATAAACTTGTGTCGCATGTCGGTGAGACACTAACCGTGTCTCCCCGATGCCACAAGACTTGACAAACGATATCGCCAAGAGTCATCCCTATCGGCAAGAGGTTACACCGAGTCCAGAAAGCTATCGCTAAGACTCCGCCGTGTCACCAAAACCTCATACCGATGATCACCACTTGTATTGCTATCGCCAAGACCATCGTTGTTCGATGAGACATCATACCAAGGCTCTAGAGGTACATCGACCTCAGCAATCCCATCGGAAAGACTATCGCTCTTTGCCAAGACTTCATAACGAGCTCATCATGCTATACTGAAACACCAATCGGCAAGACATATCGCTTTCACTGAGACGTTACTCCGGAGTCTTCAGGTCATACCGAGTACCGAACAGTCGCCAAGAGTCATACCGACAACCATCAGCGAGAGTTTCCTCATCGGCAAGACTTTACTGCTCGCCAAGAGGTCACACCGAGACTCCTCAAGTTACACCGAAGCACCCAACAGTCGGCAAGACATTCGTCTTTCGCCAAGACCTCACATCGAGCACAACATGTCATACCGAGTTAGCAAGACATCTTCCTATCGCCAAGACTTCACACTGAAGTCTTTGAGTTACTGCGAAGACTCGAAGTGTATCCCCGCTGTCAGCGAGACATTCATTAGTCGCTGAGAGTTCTTCCCGAGACCCTTGTGTTACCCCGATGACCATATCGGTGAGACGCTCTTCAGTCGCTGGGACTTCATACCGAATAGGAGCAAGTCATGCCGATTACCACATCGGCCAAATAGACCAAAGGTCACACCGATATCGGCAAGACTTCCTATCGTCGCCAAGACATCATCCCAACTGTCCAAGGGTAATTAAAGGTTTTATGTCGATCGCCAAGACATTCAGAGGCCAGTCATAGTCAGAAGGAAAGAAAAGGTACGGAAACACTTTCCTAACATCAAAACCACAGGGAAGAATGCAAACAGTACTTTTAATTTTCTAATTACAATCCAATTAAGACACACATGAAAGATTTACAGAAATAGAACAAATACATAAAGACATATGAGCACCAAATTTACGCTTTGAAACCTCTTCTTTCGAAAACCACACCAAGCCACCTCGGTATACAAAGAATAAATACCAGCATACAACAGATACAACCTCTCGTATTCGCTCACAGAGCTTCATTCAATCGCTCATCCAGCCATGTAAATGCCTCAAGAACTGACATTTCATATTGACATCACCCTCGTATCGCTATCATTTAAATATTACCACATTCTTATTTTTGCCTTCTGTTCATCCTTATCCGCCATTACCTACCATAGACAATTTCCTTTCAAGCAATTGATTTTTCCTTGCATGTAGTTCAGCTCCAGCGTCGCAACTATTGCAAAAATCTAACTGCCATCCATTTGAAATTCGCTTCCTCTGATTGGTCCACGAGGCTCTACATAGGATGGTCAAATGGTCAAAGGAAACATTCAACTTTGTTGGCATGTCAGTGAGACACTAACCGTGCCTCCCCGATGCCACAAAGTCTTCATATCGATATTGGCATAAGTCCCAACAGTCGGCAAGATGATATAGCGAACACCATGAGTCATACCGAATCCATCGACATTCATTGCGTTTCTATCGACAAGATATTCCTCCATCGGCAAGACATTTTACCGATGCTCACAAGTCATATCGATTTCAACTTTTCCATCGGCAAGACTTTACCGTTCACCAAGATTTCTCATCGAGTCTCCTTAAGCTTCACCAAAGTACTTGACAGTTGGCAAGACATTCGTCTTTCACGACTTCCACCCTCATACACAACCAAATCTACCGAAGCCCAAGAAGACTTTGTCTTCACCATCGAAAGCTAATCTATGTCTTACCGAATGATACAAGACATTTGTCTTTCGCTAAGACCTTTCAATCATCACCTTGAGCTTTCAATTCGATGACTTCCCGCTTATCCCCGCTTGTGACCTTCATTGCCGCCAAGACTTTCTCCGAAGCACACAACCAAGTCTTACCAGGTAAGTCATGTTCTAAAACCATCCCTATTGACGCAGACCAAGCACCTTCAAGTGCTGGGTGACTTCATCGGGTTCTTTTGCCATGTCAAGTGAATATTCGGCCGCTGGACTTCTAACAAATAAGTAAGAGATCTTCCTAACACTTCGTGTTACCCCTTCGGAGTAGCCATATGCTATCGGGTGGTGACATTCTCTGGCTTGGTTGACTCAAGCCCGAGAAACATACCGCCGGGCCGTGGTCTCCATTCAAAAGGTCACAAATAATGCTTCTGTCATGAGTAGTTCATTCAGCAAGACACCAACCTTGTCTCAGCGACTTGGAACATTTCAAAGGATTCAGAACAGTTAGTCGGCCAGACATGATTAATGTCACAGCGACTTTTCCCTCAAGGAGTTACATGTCAGTATGGATTGAGGCAAATATTCCAACAATCTCCCAATTTGACGAAGACTCCATCGGATAACCTCTAGAGCATAGCAAAACTACTGAAATTCATGGGCCAAGAGGCCCATCAAACTAGCACACCACCTGAACTTGTCTGTGCTCACAGGCTTCATCAATGCATCTGCAACATTCTCCAGAGTATCCACTTTCTCCGAAGAGACCTTCCCATCCTCCACCATATTCGTATTAAAAGTGATACTGTGACATCTATACGCTTCGGCCCTAGTAGCATGGAAAGTAGGATTCTTTGCCAAACATATAGCATCCCCATTGTCACAAGAATAGTACTTTTTCCTCGTGATCAAAACCACAATGTTGTCAAACGCTTTATCCAGATTAAGCTTCTTTACGTGCATGTAGTCGCCATGTATTCTCGCTGGGCCTCAGAGGTGGGACAAAGCCACTACAGCCTCGCCGCTTTGCTCATCCAACTCAATGCACTACCATATTCATCATGAAACATATCCACCGGGTGGATCTTCCGCTATCAATAATGTCTCCCCTCGGCCCAATTAGAGTTCACATAACCCTATCATCAGAGTCCTCTCAGGATTCAACCAGTTCCCACATGGTAAATACGTCGTAGCATAGTCCTGGGTGCCCTTCAGATATTTAAACACTCTCTTCACAAGATCCCAATGTGTCCTTCCAGATTAGCCATAAACTCCACTAAGTACTTACTCACGTCCCACCTGTACAAACCATTGCATACATGCCAACCGCACTAGCATAAGGTACACCGGCTGCCCTCTATCTTAGTAGAAGCTTTGGACAGCTCTTCAATGATAGCTTTGTTCCCTCAAATTGGAACAACTAGTCGCTTTGCACTCACCATACAAAATCTCTAGAACAAGAGGGATACTACCCCACCTGCCTTGTTTCTATTTTTCCCACCCTGCCTATTTCAATTCCCAGAATATACCTTGCTACACCAAGATCTTTCATTTCAAACTTTGCAGACAACTGAGACTTAAGATCATAAATCATTAGCTTACTATTTTCTATGAACAACATATCATCAACATAGAGAGTAATAATAAGGACTTGATCACTTTCAACTTTATAATAGACACAATGATCATATTTTGATCTCACAAATCCCAAAGACAATACAAAAGTATCAAATTTACGGTACCACATTCTAGGTGACTGCTTTAAACTATACAAAGATTTCTTTTTTAACTTGGTAAAACCAGCCTTTTTCTTTTACCTTTTTTCCACAAAGCATCTCGCTAGACATAAATTTCTTCTCTTCAAGATCACTATGAAGAAATCAGTTTCACATCCATCTATTCAATTCTAAGTCATACGCAAGTGACAAAATAAATCTATTAGATGTCAACTTAGTTACAGGAGAAAAGATTTCTCTATAATCAATTCCCTCTACCTAGGAATAACCTTTCGCAACCAGCCTCGCTTTATATTTTTCCACACTGCCGTCCAGACCTATTTTCTTTTTAAATACCCATTTACAGCCCACAACTTTTTTGCCTTTAGGCAATGGCACCAAACTCCAAGTATCATTCTTTTCTAATGATGCCAACTCTTCATTCATGGCTTCCAACCAAGAGTTTGAATCAGACATTTTAAATGCCTCTTTCACAGTCCTAGGTTCATCAGTGCTAGAAATTAAAGTATAGGCACAAGTAGACTCAATCAAAGAAAACCCATACCTATCAGGTTGCTTTCTTTCATGAGTTGACCTCCTCACAGGCTGAGGCTGAGGTGGTTCTTCATCTTCTTCAGAAATTTCATAACTACTTGAGCTCTCCTCAGTATCAAGTACATTTTGATTTTTCAATTCCTCTTTATCTGGTGTCAGAGGAATTTCTGCTACATCTTTTTCATTTTCTGATTTCTTCTCTGACTGCAGATCCAATGTAGAAGGCTTCAGCTCATGAAAGATAACGCTTCTGCTGTACAAAACCTTCTCAGTCTCAAGGTTCCAAAGCTTGTATCCTTTTATGCCAGCACTATAGCCAATAAAAATACACTTTACAGCTTTGCTTTCCAACTTGGATCTTTTTTCAAATGGCACATATGAATATGCCTCACAGTCAAAGACACGAATATGTCTCAGAGAGGGCTTCTTTCCAGACCATGCTCCCAAAGGTGTCTTCTCAACAAGGGCAGAGTTAGGAGAACGATTTACCAAGTAACATGCTATAGAGACTGCTTCAGCCCGTAATCCTCCTCCAAGCCAACACTACTCAAAGATACTTCGCGGCTCTTTTCCACATCATTCTCATAGAACCTTTCAGCAACTCCATTTTGCCGTGGAGTGTAAGGTGGGGTCTGCCTTTTAATCCCATGATCTTTACAGCATCTCGACCATCCAACAAAACTCACCGCCATTGTCAACAATCTCCTTACACATTTTAGATTTTTCTACTAGTCCTGATTTTCTACAAGGTTCTTAAATTCCTTAAATCGACTGAATACCTCTTATTCACTTTTTAGGAAATATACAAATGCTCTTCTTGAATAATCATCAATGAATGACATGTAGTATATTGATTTAGACAAAGAAGGAACATTCACTGGACCAAACACATCCGAATGAATATAATTTAGCAAACCAAAAGATTTATGAGGACTGGAATAAAACGAAACACGGTGTTGTTTTCCATATATGCAATGTCTACAAATCAACTCAAGGTTACAATCTTCAAGCCCTTCTACTGTGTTTTATTTTCAAGGTTTTAAACCTTTCACCACGTGGCCTAGCCTATGATGAGCATAGTCTTCTAATCGAAGTTTAACCTCCATGGAGTTTAAGCACCATCGTGAACATTTTCCTCTTTCTTCTTTTCTCCATGAGTAGCCTTAAGTGACTTTGCAGAGACACTATTGCATTGAATAGCTTTTGCATCCAACTTGTACAAGGTACCAATTTGAGCACCCTTAGCTAGCACCATAGAGCCTCTAGTCATCTTGCAACCATTTCTAGAGAACGTGACCTGCACTCCAATATCATTCAGCCTACTTCTAGAAAGTAGGTTTCGAGCCAGACTTGGTAAATGCATCACATCATTGATTCCCTTCACTCTTCCATCAGGGAATTGAATTCTGACTCTTCCACCACCAACAATTTCCAAAGATGAATCACTTTTGCCAAATACACCTTTCCACCATTGTATTCTTTTCTTATACTTCAGGAACTGCCTCTATGATGTCAAGGAAAGATGCTCCATAATCAATCACCTAAACATCATCCGACATGCCTGTAGCCAAAGCCGCAGAATAAGGCCTCATACCACTCTTAAAAGAATCACGTTTAAGAGTTCTTCTTCTTTCTTTTTCTCCTCCTTGCAATCTTTTCTATATTTAACGTTGCCCACAATTCCAAAGATCACCCTTGGATTCTCGCCAGGAGACTTTGATCTCCCTTCCGATTTCGATATGGATTTCTTGTCCTTCTTCTTGCCCTTCTCCTTTGATTTGCCTCTAACAGCCAGAGCCTCCTTTGCCATCTCAGAAGATTTTCTTCTCATCTCTTCCGACAACAAAGAAGCAACAACATCTTCCATCTTGAAAGTGGATGTCATACTCCCAATGGCCATTACCAGATGATCCCAAGAATCTGGCAAAGAACATAGCAGCAACATGCAGCGATCTTCATCTTCAATTTTCACACCAACAGATGCTAGTTGAGCAATCAGCATGTTGAACATGTTCAAATGATCAGCAACAGATCCTCCCCCCTGCATTCTCAAAGAGTACAACTTCTTCCTCAAGAACAATTTGTTTACCAAGGACTTGCTCTGATAAATGGATGCCAGTCTTTTCCACAAGGAAGATGTAGTCTTTTCTTCATGAACGTTCAGAAGAACAGAGTCTGCTAAACAAAGCCTTATCAACCCTTTTGATTTTCTATCTGCCAGGTCCCAATCTTCTTGCTTCATGGTCTGAGGTTTCGTTTCAGTCACAGTAGTCCAAAGATCTCGGTCCACTAACAAATCTTCCATTTTGAGTTTCCACAACTCAAAATTGCTACCATTGAATTTCTCTATATCCATCTTTCTGGATGTGCTTTCCATCTTAATCTATAATTAAATTATCAGACCTCTACAAAACTCCCACTGGAAAAGGATTGACACAAAAAACCCAACCCCCTCACAAGGACAACACAACTGGCCAGGCTCTGATACCACTTGTAAGGAAAGAAAAGGTACGGAAACACTTTCCTAACGTCAAAACCACAGGGAAGAATGTAGATAGTACTTTTAATTTTCTAATTACAATCCAATTAAGACACACATGAAAGATTTACAGAAATAGAACAAATATATAAAGATAAATGAACAACAGATTTACATGGGAAAACCCTTTCGGGAAAAAACCCACCACACCAAGTTGAATCTCTTTGTATTACAATAACAAACAATTACATACAATGCAGAGATACAACTCTATGGTATTCGTTCACAGTAGCTTCATTCACTGTTCATCCAGTTACAAAAATGCTCTCAAGAATCCAATTACCTCATACACATCACCTCAGAATGCTATCCTTTAAATATTACCACATTCTGATTTTTGTCTTCTGTTCATCCTTATCCGCCATTACCAATCATAGACAATTTCCTTTCGAGCAATTGATTTTTCCTTGCATGCAGTTCAGCTCCAGCGTCGCAACTGTTGCAAAAATCTAACTGCCATCCATTTGAAATTCGCTTCCTTTGATTGGTCCACGAGGCTCCACATAGGATGGTCAATCTGGTCAAAAGCGTTCAAACTTTGTTGGCATATCGGTGAGACACCAATAGTGTCTCCCCGATGCCACAAAGTCTTCATATCGATATCGGCATAAGTCCCAACAGTTGGCAAGACGATGTAACGAACGCCATGAGTCATACCGAATCTATCGACATCCATTTCGTTTCTATCGGCAAGACGTTTTACCGATGCTCACAAGTCATATCGATTTCAACTTTTCCATCGGCAAGACTTTACCGTTCACCAAGAATTCTCATCGAGTCTCCTCAAGTTTCACCGAAGCACCTGACAGTCGGCAAGACATTCGTCTTTCGTCGAGACTTCACCCCGAGCACAACCAAGTCTTACCAAGTCGGAAAGACTTATGTCTTTCGTCGAGACCTTACATCGAGCACCCATGTCTTACCGAGTCGGCAAGACATTTGTCTTTCGCCAAGACCTTTCACCGATCACCTTAAGCTACTATGATGACTTCAGTTGTATCCCCGTCAGCGTGACCTTCGTCGTTCGCCAAGACTTCTCTCCGAGCACAACCAAGTCTTACTGAGGGTTTAAGTCATGCCGAAACCATCCCTATCGGCGAGACCAAGCACCCGTCGCCAAGACTTCATATCGAAGTTTTTTTGTCACTGCGAAGGTACCAAGTGAATACTCCCGTCGGCGTGACCTTCTAACAGTCGCTAAGAGATCTTCCCGATACCCTTGTGTTACCCTGATAGCCATATGCTATCGATGAGACATTCTCTAGTCGCTAGGACTTCTCCCCGAAGCCTGATAGAAACATATTGTCGGCCAGAGGTCTCCATTCGACAAAAGGTCACAACGAATGCTTCTTGTCACAGCGATAGATCATTCAACAAGACACCAACTTTGTCTCAGCGACTTGGAACATTTCAAAGGATTCATAACAGCTAGTCGGCTAGACATGATTAATGTCACAACGACTTTTCCCTCCAGGAGTTACATGTTAGTATGGATTGAGGCAAATATTCCAACAACAGCAATAGTCAGGATCAACTAGTAGGTCAGCCAGACATCTCCATAGTCTCACCGAAATTGCTCACAAGAGGTTTCAGCCTGTGGGATTGAGGCACACAATTCCAACAGATCTTGCCCCAACGCAGCCATCAAGTTTTGTATTTCCTTCAACATGTCATAGATCTCTTCCATTTTTCCTACAATATATAGGAGTCCTCACCTTCTTTTTGACAACATCTTGGAAAATATTTTGCTCAACACTCTACCCATTGTCACTCCTTGTAAACAACATCATAGTTGGTGTTTCTATCTACAAGCCTATTTGGAATTTCCCTATTAGCCATTGTCTAATTCATTTTAGAAAATTGTATCGACTAAGTGTTCTCATCCACATTCCTATTTCCATGACTAACTTGCTCTCATACCAATTGATGTAGTCATAGCCAAAGGGTCCAAGATAGGACTATCCAATTGTGCAACCCACACAAATAAATACTAAAATAAATAGAACACCACAAGGAACTCTAAATGTATCCTAGGAAAACCCTCAATGAGATAAAAACCCAACCTCCTAAAGATCCTTCCACTTATATGAAAATATCAAACACATTACAAGCTGCCACCAATGGCCACATAAGGATTTCTAGAACAATAAACATAGGTTAGAAACATAAAATCTCAAACACATAAGAATTTCTAGAACAATCAACATAGGTTAGTAACATAAAATCTCAAACACATAAGAATTTCTAGAACAATCAACATAGGTTAATAACATAGACTTGAAACATGAGTTACACCACAACCCAAGAATAATTATACTTAATTCTCACTATCAAATCACCTACATGCATGTTTGCACTTCTTCAAACATTACCTCACATCATACCCTTTGTAATTTCATATTGCTCCCCAATCCTTGTTTCCTTACTGTCGTATCTACCTTTTATACCTCTACTCCATCCTCATTCCACTTTTTTTCTCTCTACTTTCTCATGTCTTGAAACTATATATATCCTTCCTCAACCTCCCACATTATCTACATCATCCTCAAGGTAGTGCAAGGCCTAAAACCTCATGAAATGTATTGCCAACTAAAAGTAGGAGACTTATAAATTTCCAACGGTCATATAATGGGGAATCTCCATGTGACACCATACAAATCCTTCCCATAGTTACTACAACCTTCCCAAATATTTACTTTGTCACAAACTCAAAATAGGCCTTCCACAAAATAGAAACAACTCCACATTCGCACATTGCCAACTCGTAATATCTCTATAAACTAAATTGTTCACTTTTTCTTATCCAACTAACCCCAAATCTCAATAGGAAATACACCAAATACATATATAAGCCATGCCACAATCATAGGGGCCAATTCCTCAATGTTGTGAAATATACCAACTTTTACCACCACAAACAATGAACCACACTCTTAAACTATCTAAGCAAATCACACATGCTTTCACCCCCAAGTTTAGTATGCCCAAGGATGTGTCTACATCATATCCCAAAGAGATTTCTATAAGATTTCTATGTTGAATTACCACCTTCCAGGGATCAAATCTATCACCTTTATCCCTAATGAACATTTTCTTCAATTTTTAAACACAATTCTATTAGGATTAATGATACTAACTTTATAATCTTAGGACTAATATGTACCTTAATTTTAATATTTTAACAATTGATTATTATTTCATGTGACATAAATAATCATAGAAATGAAGTTTGGACATCCCACATGAGGAAGAAATTTTATGCAATTAAATATTATTTTCTAAGAACATGGAATATTATTTGCAAGGTGGCATTAAATGGGGAGGTTTAATTTGGCCTATGAAAGCATCATTGAACACTTGGCATGAAGTGGAAGGTAACCTATGTTTATTTAGTGTTGTAAGAGGTGTAAAAAGTATCTATGAAATACTAAGAGGTGTAAGAAATCATCTTCAATGACATGCAAGAAGTTTCTAGCCTTTTTTAAAGTTGAGGAGGAATTCTTTTGTCTTTTGGTAGGTTATTTTTGTCCTCTAGTGAAGTTGGATGCCCAAGTTCATGAGAAAAGTTTTGAAATTTCTAGAAAAAATCTTGTAACTCCCATACACATTTCATGAGATATTTATTTTCATGTGGACTACTTGGCATGGTTTGAGCTCATTGTATTGGAAACTATTTATATATTTTTGTATCATTTATTGTTATAAATTGGAGCCTTGAGGTAGTGCTCTATATGAGATGAGAATTTGCATATTCATCAATGTAGGATTCAAAAGAGAAGTGTGTTGAATTTTGCCTTCTTGTTTGTGAAGATTAATGTATACTTGGTGCTTTCTTTGCTAGTGGATTTTTTCAAAAGGGTTTCCCCATGTAAATCTAGTGTTGTGGTATATTTCTATAGTTATCTGATTTTATGTGCTTTCTATTCACATATTTGACTTAATTCATGTTTTCTAAAATATATGCAAATTTTATGTTAGTGCTATATAGTTCCACAGCTTATTTTTCAATAGATTCATTCATTTTTATCATTTACTTGTACATAAAATCTCAAAGGATGTGCCATTCAATTTTTCCAGAAATAAGTTCATAGATTTTTAGCTTGGCACTTAGGAATTTAATTGAGATTTTATCACCTTGCTCCATTTCTAGACATATCATTTTGGGATTGTCACCAAGTTTTTATCATAGGCCTTATGCATTTGAAACTAGTCCTAAACAAAATAAAAGAAAGTTATGTAGATTCGGTTAGGTTTAAATTTTTCCTCAAGATAGAATAGCTAGATATCAGTTTCTATTTTCCATATTCTCCGTGACATTTAATTTAATTTATCTATCATAATATATTGTTAATATCTATTGCAAGTTGATTCTTTAGTCCCACCAATGTCATCCTATTATTTATAATTTAATTTTAGTAGGTGTATAAATTCAATGACCTCTTAGTCTATCATTTTTTATGTTAAAAAAAAAAGCGCTGAAGTCTCATAGAGAAGAGCTTGATAACAACAACGTACCAAGGTATAGTAAGAAAATGGTGAGCAATTATGGTTCAAGGCAACATACTCACGTGGTGGTTTAGGGATTGCACCGGGGATCTTTTGAAGATGGAGGCTCTCCACCTATTCAGCTAGAATTTTTTATCACTCTAAAGAGCACATCTAAGATCTTGAAAACGTGTGTGTTGTTCCATTTCATTTATAAAGGTCTGGCTCTAAGACTTTTTATTGCTTCCCTTACAGGTAAAGTAGTGAATTTATTCCACACACGTGAAACCAAAAGTAATAAATTTGGGATTTTTTTGTAAGTGCTTCAAAGAAAGAGGAGATTCTACTATTGGAATAGATTCCAAAAATTAAGAAAGGTCATGCATAGTATCCTATTGACTTCAATATACTCTTTTGAAAGAGTCAAGAAAGGACTACTTTGGAAATTTGGTCATTGGTAGACTCTATGTTCATTTACTATTTCAAAGCTATATCAATCTTAATATTAGCCTAATGATGTAGGCTCTAGGAGCCACAAAAATTAATATCACATTCAATCTTTCTCTTCAAACTAAATTTTATAATCTTGGCTATAAAGGTAGCTCCTAGACTTGCTATGCCAATTTTCCCTAAAAAACACACTCCTTTTCCCCCTCAACCATTTTTTGTACTAACACAATTGTAATTTCCTCCCCTCAATATGATACCAACCCCTTGAAATCCCCCAAGGAGGAATCCTCCTCTTATACATCTAAGAATGCTAGATTTTAGAAAACCTTGTTGAAGGCGATGTGAGGTATCACTTGCAAGTTGACCATTATAGAGAGGCATCAAGATCCCCAACCTTGTTAATATCAGGTGGGAAACCATAAAGGTTATCAACCAAATCACCATTCTCTCATAAATAAAATACCTAGGTTGAAACTAAAGTGGCTCAAAAAATGCTAAGCCTCTAACTTTGTACTAGCATGGATGAGCCCAAAGGTAATGATGATATATGACCTATGATAGATGCAATTAAGATGACAACCATACATGCACATAAAGTGGTATGTGCATTTTATAACATCAATCCACTAGGAAACCATCCACCTTGCAACCCACCATATCCCATGTGTAGGACATGGAAAAAGGTTCTACATGGATTGGATATGTGTTAATGTGGGCTTGTGGTGAAGAATATAAGTATTAAGAAAGAATTACATTTTCTTCATTTAATCTTCTTAAAATTCTATTTGGTGCAAAATTAAAGGGTGGTTAGAAAGTATAATATCCAACAAAGGTTGTATCAAAAGATAAAAATAGTTGGCCTAGGAGAAGAAAGGTTGAGATGATAGAAAACTTCTATCAAGTCTCTTAATTATATATTGGAACCCACAACGGAGGTTGAACTATGTGTACAAAACTACAAATTCTTTTTGGTGACCAATATTGGGGTCATAAAGACCCAATTTATTGTACATGTAGAACCACACATCAAGTTATCTAGTTGTCCATCTTATGGTGAGGTAGCTAATCTTATGGATGTCACTTCAACCATATTAAAGTTACGTAACATATCTTTAAGTTTCTAGGATGGGGGGACACAATCACTTGAAAATGAGTTTACATATATATAAATAGAAGCTTCTACCATTAAATTTAAATCAATCCTTAGCAAAAAAATCACAAACATTTATTCTATTGTGACACTTTTAACCCTAAAATTGGTAAATAAAATTCCAATTGATAAGAAAGATAATATCAATCATGGTTTAGCTATATCATATGGGGACAAGGTGATATGGATTAAAACCCTCAATAAAGTTCTAGAAAACCATTTAACGCTAAAGTTGTAGGTTTTGAAGTTTCCAAAGACAACTCTATATTAGAGGCACATACAAATGTCACAATAAGAACTGATCGAGGAAAATTTAAAGCCACAAAATCAACAATAAGAAAAATTGTAAATACAAATTGTAGAATTTATCAAACCCAAAATTAAAGGAAAACAAAAAAGAAATTCCAACTATAGAACGTATAGAGTCCCTAGAAATGGTAATTAAAATTTTGTTTCAAGAAGAAATAATATGTCAACTCACATCTACACCACAAGCACATGAATTGGGAACATCAATATGTTTGGTAGTAGCAAATATGCCAAATACAACCATTGTGACAAAGGATTCAATCTTACAAGAAACTAGCAGCATAAGACTCACTATTCAACATTGTAAAGTCCAATTATCAAATGAAGCCTTGATTGTCCAATTATTAAATAAATTCTTGAAATCCAAGATCTAGAAAAAAATATTAATCCAAAGATGGATAAGGCAACAAAATCAATAAATAATCACTTTCAAGGAGGCAAATGTAAATATATGCGCAATCAAGAGAATGAAGCTTCCATTCATGATATAGCGTCAAGCAAAGATGTAATTGTTATAACCCATATTTTTACAGCAACAAAAATACGATTTCTAGTTAAAGAACATAATATCTTAGCCATATAGGGAATTAAATAAATATACACAAATCAAGCTAGAGAAATGAAGTTAAATCATATCATAAAAACTTCTAAAGTTTGCAAAAACTTTGAAGTACAAAGACCACAATGCCACAAGGATGACTTGGCGGCATCCCCTAAGATTTCCTTATGAGGTTTGTTCCCAAGAGACGTCCCCAATGTAGAAAGGGCATACCTAGGATATCCATAAACATTTTTTTAAAAAGAAACTAGAGGGAGGAATTTCTATCTCTATACCCCCACCCCTAAAATGTCTCGCTTTCAAGAAACAATAGAAAACACCATGTGACATGTCCTTGAGGAACACTAAAGTCACCACATAAGAACAAATATGCATCTAACAAGGTGTCAACAAGACAACAACAAAGTTGAGTGAATTCAACTACAATATTAGAGGTATAATATTAAATACACCAAGAGAAGTTCGCAATAATAAAAAGAACCCATTAATCTCTACTAGAAGGGTCACATCCATGATCAACAAAATGTGGCCATCATTTGGAAGCCATAAAAGTAACCACTCACCCACATCCCTATTAATGGTCACTATTCATAAAAGGAAGCCTTATGAAATGACATACAGTTGAAAGAAAGAAGACAAAAAATTTGATTTCCTCCAAATAAAATGTCAATATTTTCAAATCTCTTTAACGTATCCAGCATTACACACTTTTGAGGTGAATATATCATACCACAAGCATTTCATGAAATAAATATTTAAACATAGGTATCTACAAATATATTCTTGGAGTCTAACTATTGCAAAGCATAAAACTATTATGCACAAAACTTACACAACTTAATCATCATAAAATTATCAAGTTGTGAGGACATCATTTGTCTAGCCAATATCATCCATTCTATCGAGAATGAGATGGGCTATGAGAACACCTCAAGGAAGCCTCACATGAAGAGGGTTAAGTGGTCAAACCCCCATCTTGTGAAGAAATCAAACTAGTTGCAAGTGGAGATATCTAAAAACATGGTTTGAATATTAAGGCACTACAATTTCCTTTGCCTTGTACAAAGGCTTAACACTGGAACTAGAACCAAGGTTTATAAGCATGGCATTATTTATAGATCCCTCATTTGAATTAGTGGTTGGGCCTTGTTTTGTATTATTCTAACTTATCTTATGTTTCCCAACCACAATCTAGCCCTCTTGACTATTCATCAAAAGCAATTCACTTGCAAGCTTGGAAGCTAGTTTGGTTTGTGGAGTGAAAAGTAGACTATTAGGTCCCAAAATCACAAGCCCACAATCTTAGAACTAATGTTACACATTTAAGGCTATGTCCATATGTCATTAAGAAGGTAAAATAGGGGTTCATCAACAAACAATGAATGGTTTAATGACTATGAATGAGAGTGGGTAGTCTCTTCTAGACTTTGGGCTTAGCTTAAACCTAGGAGGGTATTCCTAGAGGTATAACTTAATAGGTATTTAAATCAATGATATTAAAACATGACTAAAAAATAACAGCCATACCCAAATGTACACTTGACTCCTATAGTTGTCACTAGGTCAAGATCAACTAGTTGCATATGACCTCTATATAGCTAATAATACACCTTGTACCTACATTTGTAGATGAAATTAGTCTTATAATCCCTTACAACAATTTAATTCAACGTTTCGTACATAGTGGCAAGGCATGGATATAGTAAACATGATTCTCTAAATATTTGGAATTTAGGATAACTTAAATAATTCCTTAGTTAAAGTATTGAATTATGAACAACACATATGCCTTAAACTAAAACTAACCTACTCCTATAATAAATAAGGACAAAGACGTTTAAAATAAAAATTATTGATCTCAAACAAATGCTTATTGATGCCTACTCCATTAGGCAACAAAGTTGTGAACAACAAAGAGGAAGAAAATACATCTTGTAAAGCACCAACATAACCAAATTTATACTTAAATATAAACTAGAGATTACATTTCTACTATAGATAGACTTAATAATTCATAAATAGAACTAAAATGACTTGCAAAGCATTTACAATACATTAGGTACTATCAAACACACCAAACCCTCATTACATTCGTTCTAGCAAGTGTGGCAAAAGGAAATACATAGTTCTATGATTACAATTTTACCCAAAATCACTACAAATATCCATGGAGATATACCATTATAAAAGATGTATAATATAAGACCCTTAATATCCCTTCATTTATAGTTCACATATTCAAAGATTGATTCCTTAGAATACTCTAAAACTTTACCAGACCCAAAGATTGGATTAACAAGCAATCCTTTAAAAGAACAATGAACTCATATTTTTAGTTCCATAATTTTGGTACCTAGCTCACATAAGAGAGCCTCAAGATGATAAAATAGTGATAATGTGAAGAAAACCGATCATCCCTTGATCACAGTCATCCACATATTGTGATTCACATCTCAAACCACTTGTAAAAAGTTGAAATCCATTAGGAAGCACGGAAGAACACAATACAAATGTATAAGTATTTTTTCCAATTCATGCACCTCTAGAATTGACATGCAAGGACCTAAATGAGCTAAAAAATCTATGGCGGACATCATCAATGGATGGTGTGAAGCAAACAAGCTCAAAAATCACATTGCCACCTCAAATATAATGCAAACCACTTTTATCTTTTATTTTTCATAAATTTGCACCTCTATGATTTAGCAATAATTTTTGGGTGCTATTCAATTTGATCTAATTATTACGAAGTTCCATTAGATTGATTTTGGCATTTATTGGTCATTTTTTTCTTAATTATTGTAACTTACATGCAAATTTGTTCCCTTTTGATGAATATTGATTTCTAGGCAAGAGAAACCCTAATCTGATGATCACACATAAAATTTGGTCATAAATGACCTTCTGTATGTGCAAGGGGTAGGTGATTTTGAAGAGTAAAATACACAAGAGTTTTGAACTAAGGTCAGGAATACCTCATACTTTATGTCTTTGGTTGGTGCATTAGGGATCAAGGATGATGAGGAACTCATACCACTAAGCTATGTAGAATGGGGAGTCCAAATAAGCAACTCCAAAAAGGTAAGAGATTATCAAAATGTTGGGAGTTGGGAGTCAAGCATACCTTATAACAAGTATCCGAGGAGAGGGAAGACCGAAAGTCCAACTCTGAAGGAGTACCTAGAAGAAGGTTCAAGAATCGAGGTGTCAAAGAAGGCATGATATGAAGGGAAAGTCCAAAAGTTTGACAAATATATTTAGGAAACTTTTAGAGGGCGAGGAATTGGGAAATCGAAGATGGCATGGAAAGGGCACTTAGATAAGGGGTGGTCCAATACTCCATTTTGAAAGACAATTTTTAGTGGAAAAGGCCCAAGAGGTTGGGCTGAGAGAAAAGGTATACCAAGAAGAGAAAGTCTAATGAGCTAATAGAAACAAAGAAAAAATAAACTTGGGTGAAAAGGCATGCTCGTATAAGGAAATCTAAAACTTCGATAACTACCAACTTAGAGAAATCATCATAAAACGACCAACACTTAGAATATTTTAGAATTTTCATGACTGTTAGCACATGGAGGATGGCATAGGGTGACACTTAGACAATTTTAATAACTAATGACTCATAAAAAGATTTCTCAAATTGATTATTAATGGTGATCCAAAAAGGCTCAAGACACACAAAAGGGAAGGGACTCAAGTAAAATTTGACACTACGAGATTGAGTGCCAACACAAACAATTCCTTATCTTGTGTTCAAAGGATTGAAACCTAAAACAAGTGTTGGGTAACTTGATATACAAACCTCTCTAAGTATAATCCATATCACGTTTTGAATAAATTGATGGACTCCTTAAGGTCTTTGGATTGATTTTGTACCTCAACACAAACATGTTTTTGAGGACAACTATAGTAAAACTTGTTGGGCTCAACATAAACAACCCTTCATAAAGAGTAAGTGATATGATCCAAAAAGGTCAACAAGGAAAGAAAAGCCCCCAATACCCAATCCACACTAGATGATAAAGATGTTGTTGCTCCAAAATAATAAAAAATATGAGTCCACAAGGAAACGAAAAGTAAAGAGCTATGGACATATAAAGTCCCATGCTTAAGGGTAAAATCCACATGGCTAGCTAGCCTTATCAAAACATAAAGGAAAAAACACTTGATGGGGTTCTAAACAATGTCTAAACAAACATCGTGAGGGACCCAACCAATGCTAACCCAACTATGAAGCATGCTTTCTAAGAAATGCTCAATCAATTTGCATGCACCATCAGACTAGAGAATGAGTAAATCACATCAATAGTATTAGTAGAGCTCTTACCATGTGGAGGACCTTGGATACAAACCATTTAAATTTCTTACTCAGTTATATCATTTTTTAAAAGCTCCAAAGCTAGTGGTCTCAACATCTACAATTGAGTCATCAAGGCTAGAAGCCATTTAATAGGCTTAAACCACTGAAGGGTGAGAAAGTTAAGAAAAAGTTTCAATAAGTGAAAGGTTATAGAAATCTTGTTGAAATGAAGGAAAGTGGTATGATAAGATCAAGTACATCAAAGCAAAAACTAAGATTCTTAATGTAATTCTCTCATCTCCCCTCTCTACATTTGTCATTTTAAATTTTAAATACAATATAATGTAAAAGATAATTTAAATTTTTAAATATTATAATTGTATATGTATTAATAATAATATTAATTTTATAAGGTAAGTAGTCCTAAATATGTACTTTTTAAAATAGAACTTTAAGTTTTGTTGGTCACTCATTTATATTCACATTTTAATATATAAGTAGTAAAAAGATTTTTGTAAATACACTCAAACTATTACAATTCCCTTAATTATGTTTCTAGAAATAATAAAATACTAACTATAAAATAAAAAGCATGAACATAAAAAATAATACTAAACAATATTATCTATATATATATATTTTGAAAATTTCACAATAAATTTAATTTGTTCAAATACACAATTAAAAAAAAACTTTTAAACATAATATTAAATTATATAACCATTTAAAATAAAAAAAATAAAAGAAATATTCAATGCATCTAAACAATAAATCACTAAAACATTTATTAATATCAAAAAAATTATAAGCAAAAGAATGCACACCTGCTCTTCTTGGAACTAATTCCCGCTGATTTCATCAAATAAGAAACATTGAAAGGCTGTCTATAAATGAAAAGATTTGAGTGTGAGTCAAATAACAAATAAATTAAACAGAAACTCTGCCTCCAAAAGAAACCATCATATGTGCAACAATATCAATTAAAAACATCGAAAATCATCATAATGGTCTCTACTGGAAGCAAATATTAAAAATTAGGCTCTATAATTGTTTGGTCATTGCCTTTGACTATGTCCGAAAAAATATAGCATTATGATCATTGGCACAAATTTATAATAAAATTAATGAAAGATGATTTTTAAATTTTCTTGAAGATTGTATACTACTAACAATTACATAAAAGAGGAATATTTTAAAAATATATGAAAAAAAAATCTTAGTATATTTTAAAGCTATAATTTATAAAAGAAATTTATTTAATTTAAAAATTATTTTTTATTGAAAATACAAATTCTTATCAAAAAGTTAACTTTGTTTAGTAACAATATTGGATTTTATTATAAAGATTTAAGTTCAAATTTTTATAATGACAATTTATTATTTGTCCATCTTTTATAATTCTAAAAAATTAGACAGTCCTTTACATAATTCAACAAATTTATTTTTCGTTAACTTTATCAAATAGTAATAAAACTCCCTTAATAAAACACTTTCCCTAATGCAAAGATAAACGTCGCTACTCTATTTATTGACGTTCAGATTGGATATAATCTTTAATTAGATGAACAAATTGCATGTGAAAAATAGTTTTACTTCTGAAAGGGAAAAAAATTCTCCTCCTGGTTTGAACCTCGGAAAATAAAAACTGAAAATGGACGATAGGTGTTTGACAGAGGGAATAAACAGCATTGATACTAGAAAAGGAGGGTTTGCACAGGCAATTACATGATAATCGGGCAAAATGTCATTTAAAAGATTGTAAAAACTAAAAGCTAAAACGTTAGAAACCCCAATAAACAGAAAAGAAAATCCCTTAACTTCACTGAAAGGCAGATTTGCCGGCAGCGCTCCTTCCTCAACTGTTAGCTCTCCGTCAACTGCTACGGCTGATAAAGCTTCTTCAACCTTCATAAGCTGTTGCGATGGTAGAGCACAGCTTAAGGGCACACATATCTGGTAGGAGCGCGCGCCATTTACTTCATCAAAACAAATGCTCTCGCTTTGCCTTGTCTTTTCCGGCTACAGGACAGATCTCTTTCAATTTAGAATTGAATTTGATGTACTGGCGATGCTTCAGGTTTAATGATGGAGATTTTGTTGTCATCCTGTATCTGTGAATTTAATGGGGAAAGGTAAGCATTTTCTCTTCGCTTGTTTGAGAGCAGGTTCGGAGGTCGGTACGGGAGAGTTAAAAAGCGGGAATTCCTTTAATCTTTGCTTTTGCCGGACCATTCCTTTAATCTTTGCTTTTCTCAGGTCGGTGCGGTCCTACTCTGGTATTTGACGTGAATTGTTTGTCTGTTCGACTCTACCAGTACACTTAAATAACGCAGGAATGTGGAGAGTACGTCGTGACGCCTCGAGGAGGAATCAAGCGTGGGAGAAGGATTTTTAAAGAATTAAAAAGTTAGTATTTTTTAAATATGAAATCCCACATCGCTGCAAGAACAAAGACTTTTATGAAATATCGAATAATTTATTACACACGCCATAATGTACATTAACGAATGAGCTTTACTTGTGAAGTATAAGTGCTGTGTGCTGTCCAGCACTTTTTAAAAAAATATATAAAAAAATGAGTTATGCTAAAATGATTTTGAGAGGGTTAATTACACTCATTTAATGACTTATCATAGGGGAAATAGCCCTCGGGACTAACAAAATAGGTCTGACTTCAATTTATTTTTTTTGGGCTTCTTCATAAACAAGTTAGGACCTTAAAAAGAAAAATTTGTCTTCTGGGTATTTAAAACACGTAAAGAGTGTTTAAACCTTCGTCCCCTACATCTTCATTATTTTGCCCATACCTGTTCATTATAAATCCAAAAAAAAAAATTAAAATGCCTATTTACATTTATCAATTAATTTATTTCAAGTTACGTATGTATGTGGGCCCGATCAAAATATCAGGTGGGTTCGCTAAGAGGTGGTCACTTTAATCTCAACCTCATCACATTATAGTGTTAACCACGTGCCCCATATGTCTTCATCAAACCACGTGTATGAGTTAACCACGTGCCCCATATGCCTTCATCGAAGCACGCGTATGAGTTAACCTAACCGCGGGTTGTTAGGCAGCTTTAAGCCCTAAACTCATCATTTCCCACATATTTTTTCAGACTTTTTGTGGTTGTCTCCTCTCTCCTGTCGTCGACACGAGCTCTTGCGACCATTGCGACGTCCTCCAGCTCCCTTATGCTCCAAGTAACGTCTCCACCTCTCTTCACCTACAAGATTGTATGTTCAACAGTGGATTTTTGTTGGCAGCGATGATGTTTGAGTGCATTTTGGTGTGTTTAAAAATCATTTCTTTGTATGGCATTAAGGGTTTGACTATAATAATTTCTATTTACATGTGACTTGTAGAAATTTGATCCCTCGTGAATTATTTTGTCTATGGCATCGAAGGTTTGACTGCTATGCTTTTTTTTTACATTATTCTATGAACTAATCACATGTAATGTGATTTAAACAGAACATTAACGGAATTTTAACCAAGTATAGTCATAAAATTTAATGGGTATATAATCTTGAAAGTTTTTTTTATGTAATCTTATATGGAGTTGCAGGTAACGTCTCCACCTCTCTTCACCTACAAGATTGTTTGTTCAATAGTGGGTTTTTTTTGGCATTGACGGTGTTTGAGTGCTATGATTTCTTTTGACATTATTCTATGAACTAATCTCATGTAATGTGATATAAACAGAATAAGCGGGATACAAACGCCACCATGGATTATCACCAAGGAGGGATTAAACCTCCCCGTGGAGTTTCTTACTCCATACCATCCCCAATGAGGGTTGCTCTACCCAAATTTTTGGGTGAGCCTATCCCTATACAACCCTTTTCCCATCACATAAACCACATTCAACAACACAAGAAAACAAGCACCCAAAGCATTTTGAAATAAACATACAAGCAAAACACAAGAGATAAATACCAAGCACATTTTTACATACACATGTAATCTTTCAAATAAAAACATAAAGAAAAAGAAAGAGTGGTGAATCTACCTCAAAACCAAGTTTAGGGAAGGATGGGTTGAGGATCCCCACAACTCTTCTTCCAATTTTTTTCTTCAAACTCATCAACCTCCAAAATTCAATCAAAATCAAAAATGCCAAAAAGAATCCCCTAACCCTTGTTTTGAATTTGTTTTATAAGAACTCAAGTTTGAACTCCTTTGAATAGGGAGCTGACATTTGTTAACCTCCCATTCACTCTCTCAGACACACTCACCCATGTGTGAGAACTTGGGAATTTTTCAAGGCAACTTGGAGAAGTGGGGATGGAAAGAGACTAGTCCCCATCCCACTTCTCAAAACCTTTTTTTCGTCAAACTTTTTTAAGGCCTCAAAAAGAGTACCCAATCTTGAAATTGACCCAAGATTTTGAGCTAAAAAGGTACCTAACCCACAGGCACCTACCTTAGGGACCTTAAACCCATAAAAACAGTTAAAAAATATCACTTTTCAATCCCCAAAAAGTGCCTAAAAGTTCAAATCCGAGTTTGTCCACTTGGATGGACAACTCACCTCCTAAGTGGACTGACATGGTAATAAAAAATAATTTGCAAACATTCACAACTTACATCACGAATAAAATACACCACAAAACTATAGTCCTTCCAAATGGACTATAATTTGGTTTCATTGGTTAAGTTACTTAGGGTTCCCAAGGGTCACCTCCAATTTCCATTGGCTATGGAAAGTGTACCTGCACACTCGATGCACACATTAATCCAAGTAAATCATATTCATATAAAAAAATCAAACCATTGCATTCACACAAATTTCAAAACAGAAAATAGATGGTCAATTTATAGAAGTGTCGATCTTTGCAAACACGTCAATCTTTGAATAGAAGCATATCCTTTTGAACATGTAGGAATCACAATTTCCTACAAGCATAAAACAAAACACATCAGTCAAAAGTGTTGTGATATAATAAAAGTGTTGTTTCTTTGCATATGTGTCAGCTTTTGACAAAAGTGTTGCACTAGTCCAAACACAAGCATAGTTCTTATGCAAATGCATCTCTATAACTTGAACGCTGACAAAAAATTCACAAAAAAAGTTAAATCCCGGATGTGGGTCCCACCAAGCATGCCAAAATGTCATAAGGGAAATATAAGTGATCAATGAAAGCATAATTAAAGCAATTAAAGTCTTAAAATGCTAAGAACTTACAAGATTAGGATCATACTAACCCATACTCAATGAAATTAGTTTGTTAAAGCTTCAAAGATTTAATCTAAAGTAATGAAATGTAAATTCAAGACAATTAAACCAAATAGACAATGCAACACATTCAATCCCATTGTGGATTGATGACAATTTGTGATGCGGATTGCTCAAATTGTGCATAATCCATGATTGCAAAAGCTTTGATGAGGTGTGATTCATAAAATAGGTTCTCAAATGCTCAAGATTGACTCAATAATTCTAGAGAGTGCCATGCTCATGAAGGTTGTGAATGCTTTTTCATGTTTGAGAGGCTTGTTTTATATATTTGAGGAATTTTGATCAACGGTCAAGATTGAATCTAAGGATCAATGGATGAGAGGAAATCAAGGAGATGAAGGGATGAAATTGAATGAGGGCCCAAAATATCCCTATTTTCATGGAAAATTAATTGAAGATATTTTGAATTGGATGGGAGAAGATATTTGAATTTGAATGGGTCATATTCTCTTTTTGAAAAAATAAATATTTTGTCCCAGTTGGAGGGTTGGAGTAAAATTAGTGAGTTAAATAATTATGAAAGTTATTTAATTGTGAGGATGAGAGGAATTAGGATTCTAATTAAATAATTGGAGTTATAAATAATCAAAAGGGAGAATTAGTGAGAAAATGATCAAATAACCTTAATTATTCAATTAATAGAGGAATAAAGTGAATTTAACCAAATAATTGGAAATTATTTAATTAAATGGAGGAATTAGGTGATAATGAAGAAAACAATGTTAATAAGAGAAATCGAGATGTGTGATATGCTTAGGACAATTTTAGGTGTCTAAAAATATCATATATGATGAATGAAATGAAGTAGATAGAAATGAGATAGATGGATAAAGATAGATTGATGTAGATGTGATATTAAAAATGATAGATATTGTGCTTTCTATTTTGTGTTATTTTTATCATCATAGAGCATTTTATTATGTGGCAAGCGGATGTATGCACACGAAAGCATGATAATCCATGGCGGCATTTGTATCCTTTTGCCTAAGTTTTTGATATATGACAACGGGATATATGCACACCAAGTTGAGACAAACCTTGGTGACTTCAATATCCGTTGCCAGGATAAAGACACAACAAACAAGGATTTGATGTGGGAATGTTACGAGTAGAGTACTACCCCTGTTTATTACAATTATTTTGTAGGCAAGCGGGAGCGTCGAGAAGTGAATCAAGTATGTGGATTATCAACATACCAACGAAGTTGTGTTTGTTAACACAATAAACTCTATAGGGATATTTTTCTCTGAATGTTTTATGATATGTTTACATTTTTTGTTATACATATGTTCATAAATATATAGTTTTCTTACAAATTTTTATTTGATTGGACAAATATATTTAACTACATTGGTCTCTTAATGGCAAGCATGCGAGGACTTCTCTGCAATCAACAAAAGACATTCAACGTTAATGATAGGTAAAGTCTATGACTTTACTTTGGCAATGACCTAGTAATATTGAAAAATGTGTCTTTTTATATATATGGTTGAAAGCTAGATGAATTGAGTAATATTATACAATAATTATTAGATTAGTTAGTATTAGATTAATTATATATATATATAGGTATATATGTACATGCATATATATAGTTATGCATATATGTATGTACATATATAGCTATATATATGTGTCTATGTGTATATATATATATATAAAATTAATCTGATAATTAATATGTAGTTTTGTTAAATTTTGATACTAATAATTGATAAGAATATATCATTTTCTGCAAATACAATGATTACAATTTGTAGGCAATGATATGTTTTTATCAGATTGTATGTATATATATATAGTTATATATATACATGCAATCTAATAATAATATATCATTGTCTGCAAATACAATGATTACAATTTGTAAACAATGATATATTCATATCAGATTGTATATATGTACATACAATCTGATAAGAATATATCATTATTTGCAAATACATATATACAATCTGATAAGAACATATCATTGTCTGCAAAGAATGTATCATTGTCTACTAGGAGGTGGTCGCTTTAATCTCAACCCGACCACATTACCTTGCCCCATATGCCTTCATCAAACCACGTGTATGGGTTTACCTAACCGTAGTTTTTCGGGCATCTTTAAGCCCTAAACCCATCATCTCTCGTGGATTTTTTGGCAGGTTACTATTTGCAGACAATGATATATATTCTTATCAGATTGTATGTATATATACATACAATTTGATAAGAATATATCATTGTCTGCAAATATATATATACAATCTTATAATAACATATCATTGTCTACAAAAAATATATCATTATCTACAAATTGTGTTTGCAATCAAAGTTTTGTGATTATTTTTATTGATAAACGCTAAAACATAGTGTAATTAGTGATACCATAGCAAATAGAAGGTTGAAACCCTCATCAAACATATAAGAGATACAAATTTGAGGTTACAATAACAAACAATAGCAGCATTAAGGCATTTTATAATCATATCATAGTTATATTTTGAATCAAACTACAATAATTGATTGGGTGGTGCAAGAGAAAAACATGGCTGGAACATACTTGAAACATATGAAAATATTACTCAAAGCTTGTATTGAAATTCTCACCTTAAACATATGTGAGGTTTGAAACATAATTACAACAACATTATCAAATCTTATAATCATATCACAGTTATAACTTGAAGTAGATAAACAGATCTGATTTGCAAACCAGATCACCAAAATATACTGCTACATTGTTCAAAAAACAAAATTCAATATGCACATAATCAATTGTCCATATTGCTAGGAAAAGGAGGTGGTGTGACATATCCGCCAAAAGCTGAGTCAGGTCCACTTGTAGGAGGTGATACTTGGTTAATTCCTCCTTGAAGGCATGTTGCTATTTGAGCAAGCAATGTCTGGCTTGCATCTGCAGTCAATCCCATTTGTTGTGAGCCACTCCCAACCTACATATTGTTAATGGCTATAAAGATTGGTGACAAAATGCTCATCATATCAAGTAGGATAGGGTGTTGGGAGGGTATAGGATTCCCCACTGTAGACTTACATTTTATCTTCTCTGCTTGTTTTGCTTTCTTTTTTGGTGCCTTTTGTAGACATTCAGCCTTGGCTTGCTCCTATCTAATGGCTTTCTCTCACATTCTTATCATTTTCTACTCATCTTCTATCACTTTCCTTGCTTGCTTGTCAGCCCTCATTGCTTCCTTTAGAATTGCTTTCACTTCACGGTCTGCCTTTCTCCGCAACATCTACTCTTTCTTACGTTGTTGCAACTCCTCTTTCCTTTTCTTCTATGCCTCTTGTTGGTTGAACAATTCAATGAAGGTGTCAGATGTTAGTACTTGGGACTGCTTACTAAGGCGAAACACTCCCGAATGACCTCCCTGTGATGTTCCTTGCACCCTCTACACTAGAAGTTTCAAGAATTTGTTGTTTGGTCTTGTTGTTTGCGATCCATCATGTGGGGTGCATGGCACAAACTCAACTTCTTCCTCACTAATAGCAAATTGTCATCTTCACTTTGACCATCACTATGCTCTTGCCAATTCCTTGTCGTAGTGAAGTAATGTATTACTTCAATTGGATCAACGTGTGGTGGGGAAGGCCTAGAGAGGCTAACTTATTCCTTAGTCAAATTTATTTGCACTCCAAGGCTTGTGGTTGCTTCATGCATCCATTCTGGTTGGCTAACTTGAGTTGGAAAACTTAGGCCTGTTGATGTAGTAGTTGTATTTTCATTGCAGAGCGCAATAACTGGTTGAACTTCTGGTTGGAAATCTACAAAAATTGGTTGGATTTCTGGTTGAATGTGTGTTTTAGTTTCATCACCCCCATTGCATTATGTTGCAACATCACTTGCCACATCCCTTGCATCGTACTCCCTCACAAAACCATCTATTACATCCTCATTGTAACCAAGTAGATGCAAGCATGTCTCTATTGTCATAACATCATCTTCAGTTTCCATTGTGACTGCTTCATCTTCTGTTGTAGGAGTTGCAACATCATCTTCAACAACATAGCCCTCACTTGGCCCCATGTCCCTGTCAAGCGTTGACCGATTAAGAGGCCAAATTCCTATTATGTGGAACCCACTAACAATGTTGCTTGGTTTGAAGGCTTTTTTGAAAGCTTGGCTTGCAAGAGTTTCCAACTCTTCATGCCAATATCAATATGCGGCTTTGCACCTTGCCAAATGGTTCTTTGCTCTCAGAAATATGCCTTGAATGGAGCAAAAATGTTGACATCCAATGGTTGTAGCTTGTGACTGGTATGAGCAGGCAGTGTTAGTAGGTCTATTCCTAATTTTCTTGATTTTCCAATGGTCTTGAAAGCCACATAGTTGCCATGACCGTAAAAAATGAGAATGGCCATGTTTGTCAGTGAAACCCCATCAGGGATATTAGCTGCAAAATGGTCTAACCATTTGAAAAATAGTTCCTTTGTCATCCAAGCATGTTCTTGGACTGCCATCAATGCCCTTATCTCACAATTTATGATATGGTTCTGCATGTGTCTCTTTGATTTAAACAAGTAGAACTCAGGAATGCTTATCCCAACCGCACTTACACAAGCCAACACTATGATCCACTCTCTACTTTTTGATACCAAATTTGGTACACATTTTGAACCCAATTTGGCAATAACTCTCATGCCGCAATTCCTACCAGCCTGAATACTAGTCTCATCGCAGTTCCATATTCAACTTGCTCCATAGTGGTTAAGGTTGATCATATTCTCGAGGTTGTTGTAGAATGCTTGCACGATAGAAGGACAAACCATAATCGCTCTGTCATTGTCCACTCCTTCAACTTTTTTGATTGTCAAATTTGGGTGCCTTCTTTGAAATCCTTCCCACCATGACCTCCTGAGGACCCCATTTGTGAAAGGATTGGGTCAACTTGCAGTTATTTGTGCAACTGTGGCTTGTAGTTGATTTACTTGCAGTCCATGGCCCAATTCTACCATTTCCTTGCACCATTGGACAACTTCAGTCTCCTCCTCTTCAGATAAAATGGTACATGGACCCCTCCTCTTCGTGGTGGTAACTCCTAACAACCACGCCCTCAAATTGCTAGGTGGCATACCCCACTTGATTGTCATTGCCCTGATTGACATGTTGTGTTCTTTAACACTTCTAACTGCTTCTTCCATATCAACATATGTCCATTGCCTAATGGGTACACATGAGGGAAGTTGCACAACATGTTGAACATTTGGCTGAACAAGAGGTTTGGCTTCTATTGTGTTGGTGGCTTCATCCGTAGAGTTAGGAACATCTTCTTGGCTAGGAATTGCATGAACTTCCTCAACAACCTATGTTTCAACGAAATGCACCCCACGAGTGACTCTAATGGTGTGTTTTCCTCTTCCTACAACCCTTGTTGTCCTTCTAGCAGGTGCCATAATTTTCCACTTAACTTGCATGGACAGTAAAAATTGAATAACTTGTTAGTGCAACAAAGAATATATCATTGTCTGCATAGATATATATACAATCTGATAAGAACATATCATTCTCTGCAAAAATATATATACAATCTAATTAGAACATATATCAATGTCTGCGAAGCTTCATGTGATTAAATTTCATGATTATAATGTAGGGATTTGAAGAGAATTCGACAAAATCTGTATACCCATTTAATTTCATGTGCATATTATAATTACTAAAAATAGAAAATGTCTACCCATTAACCTGTATCCTGAAACCCATAAAATTTCATGACTATACTAGCGTTTGACAGTATACCCATTAAATTTCATGATTATACTGGGTCAAAATTTTGTCAATGTTCTATTTAAATCTCATTACATGTGATTAGTTCAGAGAATAATGGGAAAAAAAGCATAGTAGTCAAAACCTTGATGCCATAGACAAAATAATTCATGAGGGATCAAATTTCTACTAGTCACATGTAAATAGAAATGATTACAGTCAAACCCTTAATTCCATACAGATAAATGATTTGTAAGCACACCAAAATGCACTCAAACACCGTCAACGCCAACAAGAGTCCACTGTTGAACAAACAATATTGCAGGTGAAGAGAGGTGGATCAAATTTCTACTAGTCACATGTAAACCCTACACGGCTTGATATGATGAAACAATACATGACATGACTATATATGTATGTATGTATGTATGTATGTATGTATGCATACAATCTAATAAGAATATATCATTGTTCAACATAGAAAATGCCAGGGGAAAGGTAAACAGATAAACAAGATATGCATCTAAGTTTGCCAGGAGTATGAAACAGGGGAGCTATTTTGGCCTACAGAGAATGTAGTGAAATGTTTTCGAAATCATGGCATTTCCCATGACTTTAAAATTCATGGCATTTGCCAAGAAATCACTAGTCATGGTATTTTCCATGGTTTCTAGAATACTTCTAACGACATGCACTGCAGGCCAAGAGAATTAGATGTGTCTACATCAGCATAGGTCGCAGGGCAATATTTACTTCTACTACATGTCGTTGACTTGGACACGACATGACTATATATATGTATGTATGTATGTATGTATGTATACAATCTGATAAGAATATATCATTGTATTTGCAGAGAATGATGTATTCTTATCAGATTATATATATATATATATTTGTCTGCAAATTGAAATCCAAAAACTGGTCAATAAATTGGGACAAAAACTATATACCCAATGATTATTAAAGAGGGATTCAAAATATAATTGTGATATGATTAAAAAATGGGTAATGTTGTTGTTATTATATTTGATGTATGGTTTAATGTTGCTATTATTATCTTTGATTTATGATCAATGCAGGTGAAAAAAATGTAACTATGGTATGATTAAATAATGGATAATGCTAAGTTGAACAACTAACTGAAAACAAAATAATTTGTATGCTTGAAAATAATGTAAACACTGAGTACATAAATATAAAAGAGTATATTGAATAATGAAACAAATAACATACATGTAAAACATTATGCCTAAAAATAATGTAAACACTGAGTACATAAATATAAAAGAGTATATTGAATAATTAAACAAACAACATAGAACAATATGCCAGAAAATAATGTAAACAGTGAGTACTTAAATATAAAAGAGTATATTGAATATTGAAACAGAAAATATAAATGTAAAACAAAGAGGCTGAAAATAATGTAAACACTGAGTACATAAATATAAAAGAGAATATTGAATAATGAAACAAACAACAGAAATGTAAATCAAGTATATTGATAAATAAAAACATGAATTTACTTATTTTGGGTGTACTAACTTGAATAAGCTCCCTTTTAAGAGGAATGTGTAGAATTTTCCTTAGTAAGCTCTGTTTTCTGCAGAGCATATTCAGTGAAAGCAGAGGAGAATTTGTAATGAAAATGACCCTGGAAATTCCCTCTTATAAAATCATTCAAATGTGTAAATTGAATGCATTGAATTGTGGTGGTTGAGTTTCAAATTTGAATTTTCGTGGGAAATAATTTGCCATTTCATTTTGTAGTAGCCATTTATGCCTGAGTTTTGTCATGGTTTTTAGGAAATCAATTTTATATTTGGTTTAATTGAAAAAATAGGTGGCTTTATTAAATTCAGTCATATATATGAATTATAATATGTTTTTTGGTATATTAGGGAGCCTTACACCATTAACTGTCTATGTAGGTACTAGAAGTAGATGGAGTTAATACATGAAGATGTGAAGGGAAGTGTGGGTGAATGTGCAATTGATAGCTCATAAATTTGATCAATGTTTTGTATTATGTCAGAATGTGCACCATTAACTGTTCATAATGTTTTAAATTATGTGACATTGTGCACCATTAACTGTTTATGTATACATGTAAATATAATGTAGTTGAAGCTTTAAGCCACTTGCATGGAGTGGTTATTGTAAACATCACTATACTTTATTTAATTAAAAAATGACTTTATTTTGTGCAAGTTGACTTGTGTTTAAAACATATTTGCACCAATATATGTTTAAACTTTTTTTTTTTGTTGGTTAGTCACACACAAAGTAGTGAACATATACTGGTGTAATTTCTAATTTTTTATTGGCATAACTAAAACATTGTAATGACTAAAATGTAAACGATTATTGGGGGGTTAGGTGAACGGGGAGTAAACATCAATCGGATCATGGGCGGCAATTGGGGGTTTTCCCCTATAAGTCTTATACTATTTATAAAAATGTTGTTTTAAGAAAAAAAATTAAACATCTTAAATAAAGAAAATTTTATTAAGTAATCAAAATTATATAAATTCTAGCTCTCCTAAATTAATCTATACAAAGTGTTGATTTTGATATAAATTTCACGATTACAACTGTATATAAATAATATGTTTTCTTTTAATATACGAGAAGGTTGTCATTATCTAGGACTAACTATTATAGAATTAGATGGACTAAATTGACCATTAAACACTTTAGTTTGATTGTTGCCACTAGATGTTTATTTAAAAATATTGCATTTTAGTTTAGTAGATGATGCACTCACCCTTGGACCTTGAAGGTCTATGCAATAGCCATGAGATCAAGCCTCTAATTGCATTCATAAATGGTGGACGTATTTGGAACTTCATTGATACAAAGAAGTGTTGGTAGATGCTAAGAAATACTATAAGTTCAACCCTTTCAAATATGCCATAGGTGTGAATATAAACTTCAATGGATTTTATTTAGAGGGTTTGAGTTGCTTAAGTATTCATGCGCTTTGTTCCTATAAAAAATAGATAACTTTACCAAAGGAAATTGAACATGGGACTAAGTATTTTGAATCTTGCAAAGTTACCTTGGAACTAGATTCATGCAACCCCAATGTGCTAAAACTGGATGGCAATTTTATTATGCCAGTGAAGGTCAAAATTATGCAAAGTTGGGAGCTTTGGAATTAGGTATGGACATCAATTTTTTTTTAAAATCTTCTTGTAGATATGTTTGATCAAGCATAAAGATTCAAGTACATTTATGTATGCTTGTTTGACACTACACTATTTGATTGAAATATGCTTAAAATGCATGAAAGAGACATTGCACCATTCCTACAAAATTTATTTAAATATATGAAATTGCATGATTTTCATAAAAAAATCATAAAATATTTAATGAAGTAAAACATTATATTAATTTAAATAGTTTAATAATTAAAAAATATAAATATTTTTACTATTTTAATAAAACTAAAATATATGATTATTTTCATTATTAAACTTTTAAAATTTTAATTAAATGTTAATATAATTTGTTTGATTAAATCTTGGTATTGTTGTTACCACCACTAAGGTTCAAACCCCCTTTGGATTGTTGGGCTCTCAAGATTTGGACCTACACTAGGTTATTGCTTGTGGATTTGAAAGCCCGTAGTGATTATTTTCACCTAAGTTCAATCCTGCATTGGGTCATTACACTCATGGGTCTAATGTACCTTTATTAGGTCATTGAAATTATGGGTTTGAAAGTGTAACATTAATGAAGGCATTAATGTTAAGGAAGGAGGCCCCCTTGTGACCTCTATCAATGTGAGGTTGATCTAAATAATCTCTCTTAAGTGATAAAATGAATATATGTTACAGTATATTCAAATATATAAAAAATAAATTAAAAAATATCTAAGAAATAAAATAACTTTGAAGTAAATAAAAATAGCTCTTCAAATGAAAATTGTTAGAATTTTGTAGGAACAAGAATTCTACCTAAGACCAAATGTCTAATTGTTAATCACAAAATAGGAATTTCAATATTCAATATATGAGACTACTATCATAATTTCTTATTAAATGGAAGGAAAGAGTTACAATAAATAGCATTGAGATTTTAAATTTGATGAGGATAAACAAGAGATAAAAAATAAAAAAATAAGAGATTGTTATAACTAATTTTCTCAATTTGAGAGAATAGGGAAAAAATAGAATCCCCTAAAAGGAGAGTGTGTGCAACTCTCTACTACCTAAGTAGTAACAATAAATTAGCTAAGTAAACTTAATATAATAAGGTGCAATTGAGTAATTACTTAAACACCCCCCTTAAGTGCAACCTCAAAAAAAGTGAAATATGAAATAGATCTTGACAACTAGGCCTAATTAGGTACCCATGTACAATTATGATACCCCTCAAAAGGTGAGAAGGAGAAAACCCATAGGACAAAAATCCTCCCAAGAGAGGATGAAGAGACAAGGTCTAGGTGACCCCCCCAAAAAAGGTGAGAAGGATAGATCCTCATGCGAGAAAGACTCGCTCCCAAAATAGAGAGAAGAAGAGAGAACATGTAGCTCCCCTAATGTGTAGTTTCCTACACCAATGGTTGATCTTCAATATAGAATGTTGAAGACAATCAAGATCACTAAAAAATGTTCCTCCCTTTCAGAAGAAATAAAGCAAAAAATGCATGCATGATATCTTCTTGTTCCTAAAAGTAATATGAGAGAAGAAAACTTATAATATATGGTGTCTCTAAAAAGAGAATAAGGTGCCATCATGCTAGTATCAAGAGCTGTCAAAATCAAATGGGTAGTCCTAGGCATAAATGAAGAAATGATAAATTAAAACCTCATGAAAATAAATGTAAAACAAGATGCAAAGACAAAGATGAATCCTTTGAAGGATTCTCTCTGATCTTTAATACAATAAAAAATTGTTACAAATATTGATGAGATGAATTAGGTACAGTGCAAGATTTAGATACAATAACCATGAATGTATGATGCTCACCATAGGTAAAACAACTAGACCAACAAGATTTTGGCACTCATACAAAAGGTGTCAACATGGATAATGGTTGAGCCAAATATATGAAATCATAAATAATTTGTGTATTAGAGAGGAGTATTTGGTAACTACTCTACAAACCCATGGATTTACATTTCTTTACAATAATGTAGGAGAACCAAAAACTTGAAAGTTCTTAATTGTTGGTTTCTAAATGATCCAAGACTGAAAAGGAATGAATTCCTTCAAGGATCGATGAGGAACATAGTTTTGGATGTAACAAACATAGTTAATGGCCTCCACCCAATACTCTTGGTATGAGAGATTTGAAGTATATCATGTAGTTTACAATTACATAAAAGATCTATCCTTGCATTTTTCTACTCTATTATATTGAGGAAAAGTAAATATGCATTATAAATCAATCCCCTTTGTGATGCAAAACTATTCAAAATGATGGTTGGCATACTCTTCATTATTTTCTATGTACAAAACCATGATGAATTTCCATAACTATTTATCCACAAAATATTTGAAATCTTGAAAGAAATCAAAGACCTTAGATTTCTAATGGAGAAATTACACCAAAGTATGCCTTGAAAAGTCATTGATGAATACAAAAATATATATGACCTTATTGAAGGAAGAATATAGAAAATATACTAGTCAAATCATTATGAACTAACTCAAATATTGTGAAGCACTCCATGCTTTACTTTTATCAAAATTCTCTTCAAGATGCTTAATAAGGATGTAACCTTGGGAAATGCCATTTAAAAAAAATAGAAGGTAACCCTATAACTATGCTTTGTTGTTTGAGCTACTGTGAGTATTAGTAGTTAAGATGACCAAAACACTCATGTCATAACTTACTTCATCAGAATGAGCTAGTAGAACAACCAAACAAGGATTAAAAACATAGTAAGAAAATAGATAAAGGTGAGATTAATTATCTTTGAAATTTTGTATAATTTGTGTTGTCATTGATGTAAACAGATCTATGTTGTTGCATTGATATCAACGTTAGAGTTGCTTTTATTTGTTGCATTATGATGTCATTAGTAAAGTCATTGGTGTCAACCTCTAGTGTTGCCTTGATAAGAATGTGTGTGGTTGAGTTGTATTGCAGTTGGTTTGGTTGTGATAAGGAAGTGTTGTAGATGATGAGAATGTGTTTGTGGTGCTTAGTTTCTGAGTGCTTTTGAGAAAATTTGAATAAAAGAGGAAACTATGTGGTAAAGAGTGTTTAGTGTAGCAGAGTAGTGTTCTAGTTTTTTCTCTACATTTATTTTATATTGAATATTTGCATATGTGGTTCGGATATGTTGATCATAGGTGTTGAGAGGTGTTATATCTAGAGTTTCTTATCCTAGATTGTTGTGCAGAGAAAGTTGTGTTCACTAGTGTGTGAATTGTGAAAGCAATGTTGTTTGGGAGAAATGGTTATGCTCCACATTTCTCTGCAATATGGTTTATGTTCTTTCATATCTAAGGGCGTGTTTACATTTCTCATATTTATCTTCAGTCCAATTTTTTCAAAGTTTAGTGCTCCGCAAAGCTAGATTCATGTGTTATAGTGTGTTGAAGGTTAACTAGGTGTACAGGATGAATGTGTTCTTTAGGTGAAAGTTGTTGTGAAGGAATTTGTTGGATTTTAGGGTGTTTATGGAATATTCCAGATTTTGTTTGAGTTTTGTGTGTGGTTTTCAAGTCATCCTTGGATAAAAGGAATCATGTACTCAAATGATTAATGGTGCTAACACAAGTTCGACCAACCTTGGGTGTTTACACTAATTGTGGATATGCTTCGGTGTTTGTGGAAGCATGGTGTGGTGCATATGTATGGATTTAGGTTTGATTCAAGGTGTGATGTGGTCCTCCTGCATTCCTCTCCATTGCGGGAATGTTTTGGTGCTGACCTAATTTGAATTTGTAGGTTTGAGGTGTAACACCCCTCCGTTTTGACTCTTTTGTTCGGCAGTGTTCTTCCTTGTATGTTGTTTATGTTTATGCTTTGACTTTGGAACTGGGTTACTTTTGACCGCTATTTATTAAGCGAGGTGAATGTTATATTTTAAGGTGATGTTATTTTATTCTGATGTATCTTTATGGCACGTTTCAGATTAATTTAGCAAATAATTGATTTAATGATGTTTATGCGGTTGAGCATATCATTGATGTTAGAATCATCAGTTAGTAATTGTGTATTGGTGAAGGGGATGAGATTGTATCACTCGCTTGTGAGTGCCCTATGATTCTGAGATTTCCTCTTCACGGTGTGTTTGATCATATTATATATATATATGCATGTCGATGTACTCTTTATTGCAGGTTGACAGATACATGACATCGACTCCACCTGGTTCACAGGTGTGAGGCGCCACCTATTGCTAAGCATTACTACACCACTTTCACATTTTTATACATATAGAGGTCTAAGTGTTGGTTAAATAAGAATACTATTAACGTTCAATTAGTTTATTCTATGATAACATCATTGTTATTAGTAAGTCTTATGTTGGGGGTGAATAATAATATTGTTTAGTTAAATTGTTAATTAAATGAATAATATTATTATTAAATTCAAAAAAAAAAGGAGAGAAAATAGTTGATTCAATAATATCAATTTATTATTAGGGCTTCTTAGTCAATCAAAATATAATATTCTTATGATGGGGTCCAATAACTAAATATTTGAGGATGTTTCTAACATGTACATAGTTAAGTGATTATAATATTATTAGTGACTCTGGCATTTTGTTCTGTTTATATAATTTGATGGCCGTGTTAATAATAAATGAAGATTTCCTAAATGTCTTAGAAAATGAAAGAGTGTACTAATGTTTCAAGGAAACTGTAATTATAGAGGATTGATAAATCTTATATTGAAGTGCATATTCTTAAACCAATAAGACCACCTAGCTTGCTATCCATAATATTGAATAGGATGATTATAAATAAATGACATGATACATGAATGGGTGTACTAAATGAATGTGAATGAATATTAAGTAGACATAATTTTCAATATGGTGCAAGGAAGAATGCATTATAGTAATCTTATTGTAGCCAGAGCTGCTTAAGTATACAACAAACTTATGAAAGAAAGTGTGATGTGTCTAAAGGATTGGGGATCCAAACCCCTAGGCTAAAATACCTTACAAAACTAGTGTTAGATATAACACTTTTTAAAAGAAAAATAAAGCATAGAATCCATTGGTGTAATAAACATTCATGACCAAGATAATACCTATATTCTTATATGAGAACATTGTTGTAATATTTGGTTATTCCATTAACATCTTTAATGGTCAAGAAAATCATGATAAAATTATAAAAATCAAAGAGATATTATGTAACTTCATTATCACCAACAACAAAGTTATACCATATCATCCATTAGAAAATGGAAAAGAGTGGTACTCAAAATGATCTTGAAGATAATAGTATAGGAAATTTTAATAAAAATACCTCTAATTAAGATAGAAAGATTCCATAGGAGTATTGGCATATATAATCAGTTATAAAATATTAGCTAAGTATTTAAATTCTTGATATATATATATATGATGCAACATTCCTATGTAATATAGGGCACCATATTCAAGGATTTCCATTTAATGGAAAATGAATGAAGGATATTTGACTTGAAGGGGTGGACAGATAATTGGAATTAGTGTCTGTAACTACACGTCGCCCTGGGTGTCTCTTCATATCTAGGTTACGTGATTTGGGTTCATTTGTCTGATTGAAATTCATGCTACTACTCTATGGTGTATTGATCACGATTGATACATAATTCGTATATCATGTTGACTATGATATGGATTTATGGTTGGGAAAACTCAACACAGTGGCGGATCATTGTGTCAGAAATCTTTCACCCGCCCTAAATTATGACAAGAGGGTACACATTTATATAGGCAACACGTTTTGTCTATTTGGTGCCAGGCAAAAAGGAGGAGCTTGGAAGGCAAACAAAGAATTTATGCGGTATTATTAAATGCATCTATCATCAATTTTGAGGGAGATTTCCATTAATTATGTGCCTTAATTACTGATATGAGAAGTGCATTTAGAGGATGTCGTACTTGGCTCTTGGAACGACCTTTAGCCAACACTCGGTTCAATGCCTTAAATTCCTCAACTAACCTGTACTTGGGGAGGTGAAGGAAAACTATTAGGGACAAAAATAACGAGTGGTAGAGGAAGAGGAGAGGAGATTATGTGTGCAAGAGCAAGCACTAAGGAGGAGGAATCTCCAGTGCAACTCAGCGAGGAATCAAACAAGATTACAAGGATTTAGCTCTAAAGTATCATCCTCATGTGAATAAGCAGCTAGATTTCGAGGAAAAGTTTATGCGCATTACGCATGTATACAATACTTTGTTGGACTCAAATTCTTGCCTAAGACTGGAAGACTAATTCTAGGATTTGGAAACAGAGTTTCAAAGACTGGGAAGCCAGTGCAGATTCACTAGCAAAACGAAAGAGCTTATGGGAAGAGCTTGCGGTGAGTAGTTTCTACCTTTCTTAACAAGTAAAATTCTAACTATGGTGGATTATTTCTTGTGCCTACTCTTCAATCCAGGAAATAATGAATCAATATTACACCCAAAAGAATTAGAAAATATGGGAATCACACAAATGAAAGGGAGAGTTAGGACTGGAGCAATTCAAAACAGGGATTATTTGTTTATAGATTAAATACCAAAATCCATTATGTTTTCTCCTGATTGTACCATTCATAAATAGAATAGAATAACAATGGTTGCTGTATTTTGTGGAAATAAGTTGTCATCTCCATTGCCTGTGTTGTTTAACCATAGTTGCCTACAACAAAAAAAAAGAGAAGAATTATAATGCATCAAATCTTTTCTTGAATTACATATTGTATTCAAATCTCTTGAAATACATGCCTTCAATGCATGAAATTGGTATCGCTGATCTAAATTCAGCGAGCTCCATCGAACGAGCTGTCATTTACGAGTTTTGGACACAACTGGCTCAATCAATGCAAAGTAGTGATTTGAAATCTACTTCTACAGTCAGCTTAGACTGGTTATGGCTTTTTCCTTCGATCTTCTGATTTTCAAAGGATTTTTCCTCAATATGAACTATGTAACCTGGATGCCTTTCTGTATAGAGATTACCACCCATGTTTGACCCGTAAGACACTTCCTGAACATTTAATCATACCAGATTGGATCACTGGGGCTCATAATGTATTTAAAAAAAAATTCAAATGTCTTTTGTGCCATTTTAAGTTTAGTGATTTATCTTGGATGCTTCGACTTCAGTTAGGGAACATGGCTTTCTTTTGTTGAGAAATGAAATGACTACATTCTACATCATGTCATCGAGTAAACCCTGTTAACCAAAACCATGCAGAACTCATGGTGCCTTTTAAAACAAATAAAATATATTGCCATATATAAATAAATAAATAAATTGTAAAATCACAATCAAATCATAGCTTAAATATCATACTTAAATGCTGGTAGCAACTAAAATAAAAATAAAAATAAAATACTAAAAACTTTAAATGACCATTTATATCATCCCACACAGATCTGGGATTGTCAAACTACTTTGATCATTATTTGATTTCAGTTTTATATATATATATATATATATATATATATATCCCAGATGATATATTGCAGGGACACTTATATCCCAACAGTTTCTATCTAGACACCTCTTCCTTCTAGATCAAAAATTAACTCTACCTACATGAGTAACCTCCCACTTGTGGTTCTTTCTTTATTTCAGCTCTTATTTATATAAGATGCTTTTACTTCATGATGAGATTATATTTTGCTTAAGCTTTATTCTTCCCAATCATTTATTGTCTATGACCAAACTCTGAAACAGTATTGAGGAAGCTTGAATGCATGTTAGGCCATCCCTGTATGCTCCATAATCTTCGCATGAGAAATTGTCTCTTATTGTTGTCCTACTTGGGAATGAACTTTAGGTTCATCTTCCCCTGTTTCCTTAGTTTTAGCTAAATAAGATACGAAAGAGGCAAGCTTTCATTATAAAGCCTAAAGATTTGGAATAAAATTACATCCCACTCAAACTTTCTTTAAGAAAAAGCACTTCTTAATTTTTAAATAAGGAAAAAGAGGGTTAGATAATATCACATCTTTTTTCTTGTTTTTTTAAGATGATTTTTTTTAAAGTTTCTCTTTTTTTGAGAGAGAGAGAATATTTATTGGATAAAATATTATGTGAAGGATAGTTTCTTTTATTGATGTTATTTAGTAAATATATGAGTAACTTAAAATGAATGAATATTTTTCTTCTATATAGTGTTAAATGTTTGTGTAATTACATTTTAAGAAAAATAGTTATTAAAATAAAGAAATTAAATTTAAGTCGAAAAGTAAATATTAATATTAATAATATATATATTTGTGATTCATATAGGAGGACGAAGATAAAATAATTTGATTATGAAATTTGAGATATTTTATGGCATGAGACTAGTATTTTGACCTTTGACAATACATTGGTAGTGGTAGAGCGATAACACATATTTAGCAACATATCAACTTTCCACAACTCATTGTGAGCATAAGTATTCCCACAATTAGATTACCTTGATTTTTACTTCATTTTGTCTTAGTTAACAATATTAAAGTTATATTGAATAAAATTAAATCAATGAGTTGTTATAATTTCCCTAGTTATCAAAATGGTTTTCTCATTAGTGTTTATACTATATCTATGAATTCTCTAATCATTATTGTTCCTACTTACTAATTTGATAAGTACTATTAAATAGTTATTATTATATATGAAAACCAAATTGATAATATGTTCCATGAATGTAATAGGGTCTTTTGTGTCAATGGTAACTCCTGCTACAGGGAAATATTATGATTTGGGTGTATTTAAAACTGCCCTCAATGTATTATTAATTAAATATTACTTAGGGTATGGTTAATTAGGAAACCATCCATTGGCATTAGTCCAATATTTATAATCAAGGTCTATTTGTTTAAGAGTCTTCCTTTGAATTGTTAACACTATCATTGTTGTGTGAGTTGATTTTTGAATGGGATTGATGTTAGGAAATCTTTTTTAAACTAGTGGTCCATATCCCTTGCTATCCAACCATGTGTGAGATGGTTGAAGTCCAATTGTTGAACTACGGTTCCTCTGCGAAGTATATACGTAGGCAAGGCTGTCAGAGACGAGCCCCCGAGGAATTAGGTCTAGCCCTAGGGTTTGTTTTTTTTTAATTACCTTGATTTAGTATTGATATAATATAATTGCTTAGCCTATGAATGTGTTGGCTAGACTATTTAAGTCTATTTTGATGATTTAATTTTTCATGTCCCCTTTTGAAAACCCTCTTAGGATTGCGTAAGCAATCTTGTTGTCTAACTAAATATATTAATCTATAGCTGGTCAGATGTTGTATGCCTCCTTGTAGTGCCTTCTTTGGTAGCAACTTTGTGAGTTCTGCAAGCGTTATTGAAAGAAATTTGATAGTTGTGTTTTGTCTTTAACTATATTTTGAGTGTTAAATTTAGGGCATTACAACAGGTTTGAGCGTGTCCTTTGACCAATGGAAATTGATTGGGAGATAGTAGCTAGGTTTTCTGTGCCAAGTCGTCACCCTAGCCATAGCGTGTCGTCAAATTGTTGTCAGGTTGGTTGGGTTAATTTGGTCCATTTCACTTTGAGTATTTATTTAATTGCAAATTATAAGGTTATTAAATGGCCTGCATAGTTAAATTAATGTGTAAATGTATTTAATTGCAATTTTGAAACGTCATTTATTTCATTGAATGATTTGTTTTAATTAATAAAATTAGATTGAGTTTATTGTGTAATTAGATTAATGGTGATATATTAAATGAGATAGTTGTTCGTCATTATTGTACATTTTGATTTAATTAAAAATAAAGGTAAAAGACCATGTTTAGATAGTTAGAATTAAATTAAAATATATAAATAAAAGGAGAATGTGTTTTGAATCTCACTTTTGAAAATTAGGGATAAAGCAATTTCTTTCCAAAGTTTGTATTCTTTTGTTTTAATGAATTTTGACAATGCATGAGATTTCAATTAGAAATTAGAAATTTGTTTTAAGTTTAAAAAATTGGAAATATCTTCCAAATTTTGCAATAAATTTAGTGGGTGGGGATATTTTAGGGGTTTGACCAATTTGGGGAAAATCTCTATTTTTAGCAAATAAAAATTCATATAATTTTAACTTTCAATTTGGGGGAAAAGATTTCTTGGCTGTGGCTTTGCTTGGATTGGTGAAGAATTGGAGACCCTTGCTTGAGCTGAATTCAAAGGAGGGGTTGAAAACACCATTGTTGAAGGCTTCAAGCTTGGGAGAAAAATCAGGTTCCCCTTTATTCTTGCTTTGTTCCATTTTAAAAATAGATTAAATCCTTATTATGCTATTTGGAAATCTTTGAAATGTTGTTTAAATCCAATGAATCCCATGAGAAATTGTTTTGAAAGCTTGCAAACTTGTTGGAATTTGGAAATGAAAACCAAAACTAGAATCAAACAATGAAAACCAAAAGAGATTTGTTGCCAAAACTGGGATGTAAGCCATGTTGTTGTGTTGAAGAATGCATTGTTTTGTTGCAAGATTTTGTTGGGCATTTGCACAATATGGCACATAGATTAATTATAAATATACTAGGATTTCATTTAGTTATTTTCTGGAAAATAACCCTGTGTTTTTTAAGCTTTAGTATGGAGCTTTTATTGTTTTATATATATTTGCAAATAAAATAAATTTATTTTGTTTTGGGTTGTGGTGGGGAGGAGGGGAGCCACCCCCACTGCCGCCCATGGGAGGCGAGCTGTGTGCAGGGCACACGAACCGCCACCCGCAGGGAGGTGGACTATGTGTAGTGCACACAGGTTGCCACCCGCAGGGAGGCAGGTACTGTGTGCGAAGCACACAGGCCCCACCACCCATGGGGAGGCAGGGCAACCACGTGCCCTAGTTAGGGTTGTGACCAAGCCGCCTTGGGTTGTGGTTTTTAATTTTAAAATTTAAAATTTAATTTAATTTAATTTAAATTATATTATTTTATATTGTATTTTATATAACATATATAATGTTTAATATTATATATTATATAAAATATAATATATTTAATATATTTTAATATAAATAAATTTTGGTTATAAAAATAAAATAAAATAGATAAATAATAATATTTTGTTTTGGCATATTTGAATAATGATTAAATATTATAAATTGAAATTTTTAAAATGATATTTTTGAGGCACATAATTAAAGGATGCTTAAATATATTAAATAGGAATTTTCAACTGGTTTTTTTTTAAAAGAAAAAAGTTGATTTATTTTATAATCAAATGATTTTATTTAAAATTGCATTTTGAATATTATGTATATAATGGAGGAAAATAGAATTAAATGGTTAGAGTTTACATTCTTTAATTTTGCTAATGTGAGTTGAGTTACTTTGAGTATGAACGTATAATGCAAGTTATTTAATTAATTTCATGTTCTATATCAGTGTTTGGCTCGGGTTTAGGAAACCCTAACGTTAGTTTGTTGAGTTGTCTAAAATGCTTTTAAATGATGTTGCATTCTTTCTTGATGTTATACAAATTGTGTGGATGTTTTGAAGTCTTCCAGATAGGGTTTCATTTTATTGTATGGGTTGTCGTTATGATAGTCAACCTTTGGTTTGTCTTGGGATTTGTGTCTCCTTGGGATTAGGAGTGGGTTTTGAGTCTTGTGTCTCCTTTGGATTAGGAGTGGAGTATGTGTTTGTTGCCTCCAGTGTTTGGAGAGGGTTTTGAGCTTTGTATCCTCCAGTGTTTGGAGAGGGTTCGACTTTCATTTCCTTCAGTGTTTGGAGAGGGTTTGGACCTTCGTAGCCTTCAGTATTTGGAGAGAGTTTTGACTTTTGTTGTCTCCAGGGTTTGGAGTGAGTTTTATTTATGTGTTCCTCCTAGATTTGGAGTGGTTTTATCGTATTGGTATGCACTTGGGATTCTCTTGAGGATTGGTTTTGTTTGGTATGTTGTCAAGTAGAAGAGTGGTTTCTGTTTGGGGCCAGAGCCCAAAGAGGTAAACTGGGAAACCTTCAGAAGTGGTTTAATCAAGTGATAACTAAATTAATGTACTTAGAAGTTAGGTAGTATTTCACAATAATTAAGATAATTGAGCCTCGCTCATGGACCCGAGGGCTTGTATAGACTTGGGATGAGACGGGAAGGCCTGGAATGGCAAGGTCATCTATCTTGTCCTTACGAGAGGTATTTGATTCCGCATGAGTGAGCATGGGTGCCGAGATTTGGTAGAGGCCACCAGGACAACCCATAGTGGGGGCCGAAGCCTAGGAAGATTCCCAGATGGATATCCCATGACAAGCTGTGTGATGACACTCTTTCTATGACAACAGTTGGTATTTGGGTTTATGTGCATGGTCTTCTTATCATTCTTGATCTACTTTATTTCTGGAAGCAATGTGACCTATGTCAGTGATTGTTGGAGTTGTGCTTGTGTTATTCTTATGGTTGTATGGTTCATGTGATTGGTTGTGTCAGTGTTAGTTATCCTGTGTCTAGTGGTGGATGGTCTTGTATAGGAATTCCTTGTTACTATCTCTTAGCACAGGGGGTGAGCCTTTGGGTATCAAACGGTTGGGTGGAACATGCACCTTAATCCGTTAGTTCATCTTCTTGTTCGTGTGGATGAGATTTCCAGTTGGAGAGCTCGTGGGATCCAGTTTCATGTCATGCTTTATCCTTTCAGTTGTATAATGTATTTCATTACCCCTCATTTGTTATTGAGGTGGAATTTGTAATATGTAATCATGCTTATTGGATTTATCTCATTCGAGGAATGAGCATTGTAATCTTATTGTAAATTAAATTGTTTTTGAAATCATGTGGTATTTATTATTCTTTGATGTAAATTATTATGTATGGAATGTATGTGAACTTAATTGTTAAGTAAATTAAATGTTATGAATTTAATTCATGTCTCTTGGTTGGGTTTAAGTAACTCAGTCTCGTAACCTTAGGGGATTGGTTGGCAATGGTTAGAACTTGCATGTTTATTGTTCTTTTAAAAAAAAAAAATTAGTTCGTTTGTGTAGTAAATTGCAACTTCCCCTTGTAGAAGTTGAGAAAGCCAACTTCACAAACCCCAAAGATCACCTGCAGGAAAATAACCTGTCACAGAAAGAAGAGATGGAGACAAACAAGAAAGGGTGCTCTGAAAGCTGAAAAATGTATTAATCAGATAGAGAGATAAATTACAATGATGAATCCTTATAAAAGGATATTGTGCAACCCTAAAAGAAACCCTAATAGGTAGACATTTAATAATTAATTATAAATGTCACAAGATGCAAACTAAAGTGAAATCTTAAGAGAGGAATAAAGGTAATTTAATCAACATGATTAAATTAAAACCTTTACTCTAACACCCCCCCTTAAGATGAGCAAAAGTGCAGTTACAAACATTTGCAAGAAAGCAAAGGTAACTACAATGCAAGAAAGTAAACTTGGGTCCCGACAACAAGGCCTGATCAGGTACCCAATTACAACCAAATCTCTGTAAAGTGGAGAAATAGAGAAAACCTCATGGGAAAAACTCTACTCCAAAAAGAGATGAAAGAAATAAATGCACTAATAACAGAAGTATGGGAGGTGGATAACATAAGACCCCCCATAGACAACTTCTATCATATAAGTACATGTACAATGGTCTCCATAGGAGAAAAAGAAAGAGACTAAAAGGCCCCCCCACAATGAAGAAACTCCTGTCGCACATATGGATGCTTGAGGTAGAATCCAGAAAGAGATCCTGAAGAGCATATAATATTCCTCCCCTTGGGAAGAAATGGATCCAAAGGACGAAGATGAAGAAACCCTGTGAAGAGAGAAGAATCAATCTGTCTCAAGATGTGTGCCATAATAGGATGCTGAAGAATCTCTCTGTCTGAACTGAAACAAAAGATGTCAAATTCAAACTGAACGGAAGACTCAAAAACTTCAACCTCTGAATGCACAGATGATGGTGGGCTAACAGCCAGAATATGGCTGTCAACAAAGAGGAGCTGAAAATCCTCAAAGTAATCCTCCAGATCTGCAATATAGGACTCTACAAACAAAGACGAAATGCTTGCAAGATAAGAATCCCAAGTAGCCATGTCTGAAAGATGTATTATATCCTGCTTAGCTGAATCAATAGGAGCCAAAGAAGAGGCAATATCAAACTAATCAAGAACAATAGGAGAAGATGCTGATACAAGTATAATCTCAGTCTGAAGAGTAGGAACTATGAGACAATCCTCTCATTCATCAGAATATGTAAGGGTGTCTAAATACTGAAGTTCCTTTAAAGTATCATGATCAAAAGGTGTGTTATCTCTCCAAGAAATGGGTACAAGACAATCTGAAGCAAGGTCCTCTGGGAATGGAGAAAGACTGGGGTCTCCATAGATCTCCCAAAGATGTGTCCAAAGTGAGTGAGGACAATCAATGCCCGATATAGCCCACATAGTGTCAGAATCAACACTAGACAATATAAGTCCTACTATGTGATTTCTAATGATATCCCAAGCTAGTTTTCCCTTTGAAGTTGCTGGTTCAGGTATGAGATCATACAAATAAGGCAAAATATTAAGCCGCCTACAGTGTGTAAGTATGCCCTTTGCCCATGACTCATAATTACCCCGTTCTAGAAAAACAACTAAAGGGTGAGTAGAAAAACCCATGATAACTCTTCAAATTAAAAATTTGAGACTAACTGACCTCAATACTGATAAACCAGATCAAATAAAGCCATCCCACGCAAACAAATCATTTCCAAGTGTTGAAACGTCCAAGTAATTGACAAATGTGTGAAAACACAAAATACTGAATAAAATGTACCTGGTGTAGATTCTAGAAAAATAAATTACAGATCTGAAAAGAGCACAGAAACCCCTTTCCAACGCCTATTCGTTTGCAAAAAACGGAGTCTGTATGCAAAAGATATGGCTCTGGGAGTGCAAAAAATCTTGTTCTGACGTTGACTGAGAAAAAAAGCATAAAAAATGAAGAAACTGAAAATTAGACCTGATCCATCAGAATGGCGCCGGAATCAGCTTTCCAATGGTATCTCGTTTGAAAAAAATGGAGATTGTATGCCCATTTTATACCCGATTTACTGAAAGTCTCCTGAAAATGTCCAATTTGGCCACTAGGAGCCCTCAAGGGCTAAGAAAAATAGGGCCCCTGGTCGCGTGGGCGGACCAGGGGGCTGGTGGCTTGGGGGCTTCGACGCAGCCCCTGGTCACCAATACGACCAAGGGCAGGGGCGGGCGGTTCAGCGGAGGCTCCCGGTCGCAGATAGAACCCTGGGCTCTACAAAATACACCCGCGGGGGCTGAGCTGTCGGTGGCGGTAGTCGTTGGAGCGGCGAGTTTCAGAGTGTGGGTAGCGAGCGGCCGACGTTTGGTGGTGGCGGTAAGAAAAATGCCGGTGGCGGGTGAGGCTAGGGTGGCCCGACGGTGGTGAGGGGCGGAGGCCGCCACCCAAATTGGCGGTGGAATCCTTTTACACGGGAGGCGCCCGAAAATTTCACCCTTTTGATTTTTTTAATATTTTTTTGCGTTTTCAACCTTGGAAAACGTGCCCTGGGGACCGTACGACCCCTGGGTAAATTTTTTTTTTGCCTCCCCAGTCGATAGTGCCCAAATAGGTCGAACCATATATGAAAATATGGGTTTTTGGCCGCTCTGAATCCAACCGTGAGGTCCGTTTGGGCCCAAAAAATGGAGTAAGCTAGATCCACTCAAAATCAACCAGAAAACTTTTGAAAGCCCTATCAAACCCTCAAAGCTCCAAATTCTTTAGAAATCGAACAAGAAGCAGCAAGTCTGGGGCTCTCATACCATGTAGAAGTTGAGAAAGCCAACTTCACAGACCTCGAAGATCACCTACAGGCAAATAACCTGTCACAGAAAGAAGAGATGGAGACAAACAAGCAAGGGTGCTCTGAAAGTTGAAAAATGTATTAATCAGAGAGAGAGATAAATTACAATGATGAATCCTTATAAAAGGATATTGTGCAACCCTAAAAGAAACCCTAATAGGTAGACATTTAATAATTAATATAATTATTAAATGTCACAAGATGCAAACTAAAGTGAAATCTTAAGAGAGGAATAAAGGTAATTTAATCAACATGATTAAATTAAAACCTTTACTTTAACACCCCTAGGGTTGCGAGGTGGGGCATTACACATGGTATCAGAGCCCAGGTTTAAACACTGGGTACTCTGGGATAATGTGGAACCCATTATGTTGTTAGTTGTGTAGGTTATACTCTGGGCACTATGAGCCCTGGCGTTGACCTAGGTGCTTTGTTTGTTGATTTATGTTTTCCTTTTAGGTTGATCTCACTTGTCTACCTAGAAGTTTTTGTTATGTGGGGTAGTTCCAATGGTGCAGGAAACTAGTGGAAAGGATAGGATCCTTGGTGTAGTGTACAATGCACCGATATCCTTTCTACTGGAAGAATGCATTATGGACAATTGTGTAGTGTGTGATTTTGGTGTGTTGTGTGTGTGGTGGATGACAACCAGTTTTGTTGTTATTTCCGCCCTTTGCATGTCTTGTTGATGAATGCTTTTGTGAGGGTTAGTGAGGCCCGCGAGCCTACCAAGAAGTGTGTTTTGATTGGTCTCCTTCTTGATGTATGACTCTTTTGTTGTGTAAGGGGCTGTGACCCTTGAGTGGTTCTTAAGTGTGGTTGTAGTGTGGTTGTTGGGTGTGTTCCAAGTGCTTGTTGGGGCAAGATAGTCATAGGACCTCTTGTCTTGAGTGCCTTAGTATGGCGTTTTAGAGGGTTGATATTTCCAACCTTGTCTAGTGTTGTGGAGGAATGATGCTCATGTTCTTGAAAACTCTGTTTGACCTTGAGGGTGCCAGGGAGTTCCTTGGGTGTATATTCTCATTTGGAGTCTTGTTGTTTTCCTTCTCCATGCAAGTATCTGATGCATGTTTTCTTGTGCTTTACCTCTTTGTGCAAGTGATTGCCTGATTGACCCTATGTGGTTTTGGAGTTTCTCTTGCATGTTATATTGTTTTGAAATTATGAAATATGGTAATAGAAAATGAATGATCATGTTGTTAGTTCATAGAAATTGTGTATACTCTCATATGGTTAATGCATTTGTGTGATAATGAAACCATAATTGCATTCGTGCCTATGTTAGAATTATAAATATCTCTTGTCTTCTCTCTCTTCTCATTGGTTTAACAAAGATGTCTGTCCTTGAGTGTGTGGTGTATTGAAACCCATGGTATGTCGTATCTTATGAGAAAATGCTTATGTATTCATGAAGGTTTGTTTTATTAGATCAAACCTTGGGTAAAGGACCTAAGTCCCCAAGTTGCATTCATAATCATGGAAAATGTACACTATGAATAGGAAATCGTTTTTCAGTAAGTAAAAGATTAGAGAAAAGGGATTAGTGAAACCATTGCATGTTAATGATAATTGCATAATAGGTACATCTTGTTGGTGAGGCCTATAGTCCCTAACTTTATTGTTGAGTCTTAAGAAATCATGTAGATGTTTAATTATTGTACCTGGATTCAAAATGCAAAATGTTAAATGAATGTTGAAGTGATAATGTGCATACCTTGTCTTGAGTAAACATTGTAATGATATCGCACTATGTGTGGCCTTGTGATGATTTTCGGTGATGTGTATTGGTGCATAGGGGTATTATGTATGTTAATCCTTGGATATGTGTTTTGGAATCTTGGTTGGTGGGTGCTTCACCATGCTGATTGTGTAGATTGACAGTGTGCTTGGTTGTGTTGATTATAGCATGGGTTGATGTTGTTTTATGTTGAGGTATGGAGTGGTTCAATTTTTTGGAACCATTGATTTTGTGTGATTTTATGGAGTTTGTGCTAGGGGTGCTTGCAGGCTTCCAGGAGTAAGCCTAACCCTAGGGGGGAGGATGTAACACCCCTCCGTTTTGACTCTTTTGTTCGGCAGTGTTCTTCCTTGTATGTTGTTTATGTTTATGCTTTGACTTTGGAACTGGGTTACTTTTGACCGCTATTTATTAAGCAAGATGAATGTTATATTTTAAGGTGATGTTATTTTATTCTGATGTATCTTTATAGCACGTTTCAGATTAATTTAGAAAATAATTGATTTAATGATGTTTATGCGGTTGAGCATATCATTGATGTTAGAATCATTAGTTAGTAATTGTGTATTGGTGAAGGGGACAGGATTGTATCACTCGCTTGCGAGTACCCTACGATTCTGAGATTTCCTCTTCACGGTGTGTTTGATCATATTATATATATATATATGCATGTCGATGTACTCTTTGTTGCAGGTTGATGGGTACATGACATCGACTCCACCTGGTTCACAGGTTTGAGCGTGTCCTTTGACCAACAGAAATTGATTGGGAGATAGTAGCTAGGTTTTTCGTGCCAAGTCGTCACCCTAGCCATAGCGTGTCGTCAAATTGTTGTCGGGTTGGTTGGGTTAATTTGGTCCATTTCACTTTGCGTATTTATTTAATTGCAAATTATAAGGTTATTAAATGGCTTGCATAATTAAATTAATGTATAAATGTATTTAATTGCAATTTTGAAACGTCCTTTATTTCATTGAATGATTTGTTTTAATTAATAAAATTAGATTGAGTTTATTGTGTAATTAGATTAATGGTGATATATTAAATGAGATAGTTGTTTGTCATTATTGTACATTTTGATTTAATTAAAAATAAAGGTAAAAGACCATGTTTGGATAGTTAGAATTAAATTAAAATATATAAATAAAAGGAGAATGTGTTTTGAATCTCACTTTTGAAAATTAGGGATAAACCAATTTCTTTCCAAAGTTTGTATTCTTTTGTTTTAATGAATTTTGAAAATGCATGAGATTTCAATTAGAAATTAGAAATTTGTTTTAAGTTTAAAAAATTGGAAATATCTTCCAAATTTTGCAATAAATTTAGTGGGTGGGGATATTTTAGGGGTTTGACCAATTTGGGGAAAATCTCTATTTTTAGCAAATAAAAATTCATATAATTTTAACTTTCAATTTGGGGGAAAAGATTTCTTGGCTGTGGCTTTGCTTGGATTGGTGAAGAATTGGAGACCCTTGCTTGAGCTGAATTCAAAGGAGGGGTTGAAAACACCATTGTTGAAGGCTTCAAGCTTGGGAGAAAAATCAGGTTCCCCTTTATTCTTGCTTTGTTCCATTTTAAAAATAGATTAAATCCTTATTATGCTATTTGGAAATCTTTGAAATGTTGTTTAAATCCAATGAATCCCATGAGAAATTGTTTTGAAAGCTTGCAAACTTGTTGGAATTTGGAAATGAAAACCAAAACTAGAATCAAACAATGAAAACCAAAAGAGATTTGTTGCCAAAACTGGGATGTAAGCCATGTTGTTGTGTTGAAGAATGCATTGTTTTGTTGTAAGATTTTGTTGGGCATTTGTACAATATGGCACACAGATTAATTATAAATATACTAGGATTTCATTTAGTTATTTTCTAGAAAACAACCCTATGTTTTTTAAGCTTTAGTATGGAGCTTTTATTGTTTTATATATATTTGCAAATAAAATAAATTTATTTTGTTTTGGGTTGTGGTGGGGAGGAGGGGAGCTACCCCCATCGCCGCTGTCGTCGCCCGTGGGAGGCAAGCCGTGTGCAGGGCACACGGACCAGCGCCTACAGGGAGGTGGACTATCTGCAGTGCACATAGGCTGCCGCCCACAGGGAGGCGAGCTGTGTGCAGTGCACACAGGGCGCCGCCCGTGGGAGGCGGGTATTGTGTGCAATGCACATAGGCCGCCGCCCGTGGGAGGCGGGTACTGTGTGCGAAGCACACAGGCCCCGCTGCCCATGGGGAGGCAGGGCAGCCTCGTGCCCTAGTTAGGGCTACAGCCAAGCCGCCTTGGGTTGTGGTTTTAATTTTAAAATTTAAAATTTAAATTATATTATTTTATATTGTATTTTATATAACATATATAATGTTTAATATTATATATTATATTTAATATATTTTAATATAAATAAATTTTGGTTATAAAAATAAAATAAAATAGATAAATAATAATATTTTTTTTGGCATATTTAAATAATGATTAAATATTGTAAATTGAAATTTTTAAAATGATATTTTTGAGGCACATAATTAAAGGATGCTTAAATATATTAAATAGGAATTCTCAAATGGTTTTTTTTTAAAAGAAAAAAAGTTGATTTATTTTATAATCAAATGACTTTATTTAAAATTGCATTTTGAATATTATGTATAATGGAGGAGAATAGAATTAAATGGTTAGAGTTTACATTCTTTAATTTTGCTAATGTGAGTTGAGTTACTTTGAGTATGAACGTATAATGCAAGTTATTTAATTAATTTCATGTTCTATATCTGTGTTTGGCTCAGGTTTAGGAAACCCTAACGTTAGTTTGTTGAGCTGTCTAAAATGCTTTTAAATGATGTTGTGTTCTTTCTCGATGTTATACAAATTGTGTGGATGTCTTGAAGTCTTCTAGATAGGGTTTCATTTTATTGTATGGGTTGTCGTTATGATAGTAGACCTTTGGTTTGTCTTGGGATTTGTGCCTCCTTGGGATTAGGAGTGGGTTTTGAGTCTTATGTCTCCTTTGGATTAGGAGTGGAGTATGTGTTTGTTTCCTCCAATGTTTGGAGAGGGTTTTGAGCTTTGTATCCTCTAGTGCTTGGAGAGCGTTTGACCTTAGTTTCCTCCAGTGTTTGGAGAGGGTTTGGACCTTCGTAGCCTCTAGTATTTGGAGAGAGTTTTGACTTTTGTTGTCTCCAGGGTTTGGAGTGAGTTTTATTTATGTGTTCCTAGAGTTGGAGTGGTTTTATCATATTGGTATGCACTTGGGATTCTCTTGAGGATTGGTTTTGTTTGGTATGTTGTCAAGTAGAAGAGTGGCTTCTGTTTGGGGCCAGAGCCTAAAGAGGTAAAATGGGAAACCTTCAGAAATGGTTTAATCAAGTGATAACTAAATTAATGTACTTAGAAGTTAGGTAGTATTTCACAATAATTAAGATAATTGAGCCTCGCTCATGGACCCAAGGGCTTGTATAGACTTGGGATGAGACGAGAAGGCCTGGAATGACAAGGTCATCTATCTTGTCCTTACGAGAGGTATTTGATTCCGCATGAGTGAGCATGGGTGTCAGGATTCGGTAGAGGCCACCAGGACAACCCATAGTGGGGGCCGAAGCCTAGGAAGATTCCCAGATGGATATCCCATGATGAGCTGTGTGATGACACTCTTTCTACGACAATAGTTGGTATTTGGGTTTATGTGCATGGTCTTCTCATCATTCTTGATTTGCTTTATTTCTGGAAGCAATGTGACCTATGTCAGTGATTGTTGGAGTTGTACTTGTGTTATTCTTATGGTTGTATGGTTCATGTGATTGGTTGTGTCAGTGTTAGTTATCCTATGTCTAGTGGTGGATGGTCTTGTATAGGAATTCCTTGTTACTATCTCCTAGCACGGGGGGTGAGCCTTTGGGGATCACACGGTTGGGTGGAACGTGCACCTTAATCCGTTGGTTCATCTTCTTGTTCGTGTGGACGAGATTTTCAGTTGGAGAGCTCGTGGGATCTAGTTTCATGTCATGCTTTATCCTTTCAGTTGTATATTGTATTTCATTACCCCTCATTTGTTATCGAGGTGGAATTTGTAATATGTAATCATGCTTATTGGATTTATCTCATTCGGGGAATGAGCATTGTAATCTTATTGTAAATTAAATTATTTTTGAAATCATGTGGTATTTATTATTCTTTGATGTAAATTATTATGTATGGAATGTATGTGAACTTAATTGTTAAGTAAATTAAATGTTATGAATTTAATTCATGTCTCTTGGTTGGGTTTAAGTAACTCAGTCTCGTAACCTTAGGGGATTGGTTGGCAATGGTTAGAACTTGCATGTTTATTGTTCTTTTAAAAAAAAAAAAGTTCATTTGTGTAGTAAATTGCAACTTCCCCTAGGGTTGCGAGGCGAGGCGTTACATGAGGTGCATAACCGAATTTGTGAATTATTTTCAAGATTGTGATGGGTATATATGCATGTTGAATTGATGGAGGATGTGTGTATGAAGTTTGTATTATGTGAAGTGTGAAATCATGAAGTGTAGTGTAAGCCTTAATGACTAAGACTACTAGAAGTAGTGAGCAAAATGTGTCTACATTCTACAAAGAGAGTGTGAATGTATTGGTGGTGTAGTGGTGGAACTTTTATGTTGCTTTGAGATGGATTTCTCATTGTAACAATATTTTTTCTTACTCTTTCTCTTTTGGCAGTGAGCCCTTCTTTTTTTTGGGCAACGAGCCCTCCAACAATGAGCCTATTATATTTGATGTTGCAATTACTTTATATTGTGAGCTAATCCTCATCATGAATTTTCCCTTCTTTGGTTTTCCACGTAAATCTAGTGTTCTATTATGTATAGTGTTGTTGTATTTTCAATTTTTGTTATTTACTTTCATGCTAAATAATATAACAGGTTAAGGTTAAAAGTGGATTTAAATGTTAGTGAGGGTTTGATGTTTTAATGAACAACTAATTCACCCCCCTCTCAGTTGTCTTATGCATTCAAAAATTGGTATCATAGCAAGGTTCCTTGGAAGAAAGCTTAACTGCTTGAGGTAGATCTAGGATGGTGCACAAGACAGAGGCTCCTCTGTTTAATGGATCACACTATGCATTATGGAAGACTAGGATGGAAGGTTTCTTCATTTCACTAGGGTTTGGAGTTTGGAAGTATGCTAAATCTAGATATGTTGTGCCTATAAATGGTTTGAGCATTGATGATGAGATCAAGGTCTATGAGAATAATGGAAAAGAAAGGTATGCTCTTTTGAGTGGTCTTTCTAATACTGAACTTGTGAAAATAATGAATCTCAAATCTACTAGTGATATTTGGAATAAGCCGGAAATTATCTATGAAGGAGATGATAAGGTTAAGCAAGCTAAGATCTAGAACCTAAAGATCAAGTTTGAAACCCTGTAGATGTTAGATGATGAAGATATTACAAGCTACATGCATAAAGTGGATGAACTTTTCAATTCCATTAGAGGCCTTGGTGGAAAACTTGAAGAAGATGAGGTGGTAAAGAAGGTAGTGAGAACTCTACCTAAATCTTATAGTCATAAAGTATCTGTTGTTGAAGAAGTTTAGAATTTAAATTTGTATTCTAGAGATCAGTTGTTTGGTGATTTAACTTCTTTTGAATTAAGAGAGTTTGGTCCAAGTGATTTAAAAAATGAGACTACTTTTAAAGTTGGAAAAGTTGAAAAGAATGAAGAATTAGATTCAAATTATGTTGATGATGTAGAAGCAAAATTTATGAGGATATTGAAAAAAGGCACTAGAAAATACAGAGGTAAGTTAACTTTCAAATGTTTCAATTGTGGCAAGATTGGTCATTATGCTTCAAGATGTCTTTTCAAAGCTTCAAAAGATAAATATAAGGAGAAAAAAGGTAAATCAACTAAGAGAAGTTATTATGTTAAAAAAGATGTCAGTATATCTAATGATGAATTTGATTATCCTAATGATGAGGATAATGAATGCTTGTTCATGGATCTAAATGATGGAACTAATTCTACTAACTCTAAGATATGTATGAAGGAAAATGCTCCAAAAAGAGTTCAAAATATTGAAGGAGCAATGGTGAGTGCTTTTCATGCCAGAGAAGAGAAGAATAATTGGATCATTAATAGTGGATACTCGAATCACTTGACTGGTGATAAGAGTAAGTTTGTTAAGCTTGAAAGGTTTGAAGGAGGTCTTGTTAAGTTTGGTGATGATACATCTATTAAGATATGTGAAAAAGGTTCAATCAGTTTTGATGGAAAGCATAATAGAAATGATCTTCTTTATGTTAAGGGCCTCTGACACAAACTTCTAAGTGTAGGATAGATGTGTAGCAAAGGATATAACCTTGTGTTTCAAGATGATGGTTGTGAGATTAGAAAAGGCTTTGAAACTTTGGTTGTTGTAGGAAGGACATATGGAAATGTTTATCAACTAAAAGATGCTAATGGTGTGTGCTTTATGACTCAAATCAATGAAAGTTGGTTTATGGCATAAAAGAATGTGTCACATTAATTTTGATAGCCTAGTGAGGATCAGTTCAATTCAAGATGTGAGAGATCTACCAAAGATTACAAAGCCTATCAATGTTGTCTATAAGGAATGACAGATTGGGAAACAAACTAGAAAGAGTTTCAAAGTCAAAGAAAAATCTACTACTTGTTTTTTGGAGTTGGTGCATATAGACCTTTGTGGATGTACCAGAATAATTTTTTTTCAATGTGATAGGTATTTCATGTTGTTGATTGATGATTACTCTAGAATGACTTGGGTTACCTTTCTAAAAGAAAAATCAGAAGCTCTAGATAAGTTTAAGGCTTTTAAAGCTATGGTTGAGAATGAAATGGATATGAGAATCAAATGTTTGAGATCTGGCAGAGGTGGAGAGTTCATCTCCAATGATTTTAATAGTTTTTTTGTGAATTTCAAGGAATAAAGAGGCATTTGTCAACCCCTAGGACTCCTTAGTAGAATGGAGTGAATGAAAGGAAGAATATAATTGTTCAAGAAGCAACAAGAATAATGATGAAAGAAGCAAACCTACTAGAAGTCTATTGGAGAGAAGAAATTCATACTACAATCTATATACTTAACAGAGCACAAGCAAGAACTATTGGAAGTATGAGTAGCTTGTGTGTTGTCATTGATGCCAACAGTTCTAGAGGTTGTTCCATTAATGCCAACAAGTCTATGGAGCGATTGTTGGAAGTTTGTAATGATTCTTTGATTGGTTGCATTATGTTATCATTAGTAGTATCGTTGATGTCAACCTCTAGTGTTGCTTTGATGAGAATGTGTTGGTGATGTTCACCCTTTTGGGTGATTGAGATGCTCCAGGTAATGAGTTTGTGTTTGTTGTGCTTGGTTTTTGAAACATTGACAAACAGGTTCATCAAAATGAGACAAAGAAAAATAGGGGTTCATCAAGCGAGGGTTCACCAATAATTTCCTAAAAATATAATAGGAAAAATGTGGTGTAATGAACCTATCTTTCTCCTATTTCATTAGGAAATGAGATCCCACAATGGTAGGATTGACTTTCAACCCTAGGTGAGTCTACCCAATTGGAGATCTTGTAAATTTCCTTATGATTGAGGATGGGTAAAATTTGTCTCAACAACACTTTTGGGAGATAAAAAATAAAATAGTAAATGAGCAAAAATAAGCTATGTAAGGCCTAAATCATGTAGATGAAGCATAATACTAACATAAACAAAAAACTTTTAGCAGATATGAGAAAGGTAAAACACTATGTACCCATCACCAAAAGTTGTTGCTAAGTGTCCAAAAATGGCGAATGAGTTCTTGTATAGAAATTTTCCTCAATTTTTGGTAGCTTCTAGAGATGGATTTGAGATTCATTTTTCCATAGGTTTCATTGCAAAAATTCTAGAAATAAATATGGGATTTGATTTTACGTGGCCTTGACAAATTTTGCAATTTTGCACTTTTGAGATCTTCAATTTCAATCCTTCTTCACTTATGAACCTGCACATACACAGAGAGGAGAAAAATGTTTTTTTTTGGTGGATAAGGGTTTTCCTTGGTCAAACTCTAGTTTGGTAATTAAACCTTGAAATGAAATGAAACATGAATGGGACGAATGATGAATGAACAATGCTATGTTGCAACTCACCAAACCCTTGAATGGAGATCCTTAGAGGATTGAAGTATAACACATCTCTCCAATTTCTTGATTGGATGTTGATCTTGATGCTTGAATGCTTGAAACCTACATCACAATGTTAGCTCCAAAAACATGCATGAATGAAAATAACTTTGACATGATGCTTGAGATCATGAATGATGATGTAGAAGATTGATAAACCTACTCTTGAATGCTCTTGACAATAATATTTGCTATAATTTCCCCCCCTTGCTTGTTCTAGGATTTGAAATGATAAAAAGACCTTATATTTATAGATAATTTTATAATTTCCCAACAATTAAACATCAAAGGCTAACAATTGCAATTTAAATTTGAATCATAAAAATGCTACCAAAAACATATTGAAATTTGAGATCCTCAACTTAAGGAGGACCCATTTTCCCTTGGGAGAATGGGTCTTAGGACCTAAATCCAAGACACTCAATTTCCAAGGCAATTTAATTAATGTTTTCAATTGTTTAATACACATTCCCCTTTCGGAAAATGGGATTAATTAGGCTTTTAAATGCATAATTGGGTCAATTAGAGGCTTAATTAAGTCCAATTAAATTAAGGAACCCAAACATAAGTGAAAATGTAAAGGTGTAAATTTTTTTACACTACATTCAGTCCCCACTTTAGTGAGAGGATGAGCCCTATGCTCAAACTTACACTAAAGTAGACAAATAAGTGTCAAGAGGGTTCTAAGTGTACAAATGTTAGAAAGAAAGGATGAAAAAGATCAAGGAGGTGGCCAAGCCCCCGGGATCAATATCCCATGACAACCCAACATAAGCACAAAGGAACACACATATACATATGATATACATTAGTAAGACAAGATAAAATAGCATATAATTCCAAAATTGATGCAAAGAGGAGAGAATGGGTGGATCAAGCCTCGACTATTTGTCCAATAGGTATGGATCATACCTTAGTTGTTTGTCCAAAAAATGTTCACAAGTGGAAACTTATTGTCCACTATGCAAACAAAATATATTCACACGGGCTAGTGAAATCCAGTGTCCACTAGGTAAGCCCCAAAAGGTGGATGACGGGAAAGTCATGCCAGGTCTACAGGCTCCCATACATCAACCATACCAAAATTTATACCTCCTGATAACTTTGATAAGTCACTACATAGATGGTCACAAGGCTAGCAAGCTGCATTATGCTAGACACTCATGAAAAACAAAAAGGCTCCACTGGCAAACAAGTTGTGTTATTCTTGGTGGCCATGAAAAGATTTTAAATGTAATAGGATAGGATAGTTAAATATTTTTTTCTTAGTTCATGAAATGTCTCACCTTAGGGAACATTGTGCGTAATGTTACCAAGAGAGGACAAGTTGAGGATAAAAGATTCACAAATTAGGGAATGCAAGTCGTAGCATCACCACTAAGAGGAATGCCATATGCCAAGAAAGGTAAAACTCTTGAGGAACATCAAACCCAATGTCACCACCAAGAAGACACATCACATGAAGTATGAAGACCACACTTTGAAGCAAACAATGAGCGGGGATGCATATGCCCCAACTTTAAAGAAATTTCTAAACACCATGTTGTGAGCAATTACTTTAAAGTAGAACATAGTAAATGCCAATAAATGAGATCTTTATTCAGAAAGCCCTATGTAAAACATATGTTTCCAAGTAGAGCTGTGTCATGAAAGAAGGTTTCCCCCATATGCAATCTGAAGATAACACATTTAAGGGATCCATGGATTTGGGATCCACGTATGTCTTTGCTAGAGTGATATAATTGAGCTTGGAACTATCATCATTCCCCAAATGACTCATGGAACAATGAGCACAAAGGAAGAATGACACGTAGAGAGAGAAAACAAAGAAAAGATATTGGGTCAACATGGAATAGACCTAAATGTCTCAACACCTTGCATCATCCCCAAAAGGAATACACAAGAAAAAAGAAAAGATAAAAGGTGTATGACATATAGAGGAATGAAGATACAAATAGAAGAATGTCATGACAAATTCGCTTCCTTTGTCTCTTTTCACCAATAGAGTGACGAGGGTCATCCAAAGTAGGCTCACAACCATATAAATACACACCAAGTAGCACTGTATGGGGGATCACATCATGCACATGCAATCACAAAGAAAATGAAAAGAAAACAAAGAAAAGACTAGTATGGCACATGCAATCAACCTATAGCAGGTCATCTGCATTCCAATCTTGTTCATCAGATGTAGAAGGAAAAAAACTAGCTAAAGGGACTACGACAAGTGTTGTACTAGGAGCATCACCAGGTTCAACATGTGGCTAGTCATTCTTTTGGGAAGATCATCACAGTTGTTATCATATAAGCTCATGGAAGAGGAAAATAATAAATTCAGCTCATTATGCACTTCCTCATAAATCCTAGCAATCTCATCATCATCATCCAAGTCAATCATAATAGGAGGCCTAATGACAATGTCCATAGAGGTTTCATGTGTTTGTTATGGTGAAAGTGGATAATCATCATGCTTTGTTTCAAAAATATTACGAGCAATAGCACGACATCTACGCCTATGATTTTTAGTAGTTCTATTTCTTCTTGCATGATTTTCAAGTTGTGATTGTGTAGGAGTGGGTTTATCAACCATGGGTTTCTTTTCTTCCCACAAAGGAGGAATGAAAGGAACCATGGAAGGTTGTTCAACCACTTTCTCTTTAGATTTATAAACTTGTTTGATCTCAAGAGGCACAACGAGACTTATTTGGTTTTCTCTTGGTCTCTTATAAGAAATAGGTAGAGGATTTTTCATGGTTTGGTCTTGGTTACTGGGAAGAGCTTTTGGTTCAATCATGGTTTCATCAATTATAGGAGGCTCAATCATGGGTTGAGGCTGCATGTTGCTAAGAGGGATATTTTTAAGATGTTGAATTTGATTACTCAAAGCCTTACATTCATTTGATGATATGCACAAAATAAGCTTTTGTTGTGTGACAAAGATTTTGGCAACCTAAGATCTCTAGCTCCTTCCTAGGGGTTTTCACCTAGAAGGAGAGGACGATGGGCCAAAATGACTTTTTTAACATTAGAAGAAATGGAAAGAGGAGTGTGGCATGTGTCTAAATTGTGGAAACTTAATGGAAATGTAGACAAAAGAATGTAAACTAATCTAATGCAAGATGCTAAAAACACAATGTTGATTGCAAGTATAAACTAGAAACTTAAGTAAATGAACACATAAATTGATGAAACTAAAAAGAGTGTGCCTGGAGGAAAATTGATGTCACTGGAAGGTTTTGGAGTGTATTAGAAACCTTTGTTAATGGCCACTGGGACTGATTTTCCATGCATGGCGAATTAGTCCTGCTTTTGGTGAAATCTTCTAGAAACCCGTTTCTGATTGTCTGGGGTTGAAATATGAGAAAACCAATTTTTAGGCCTACATATGGGACTCATTCACCATGGGTGGAAAATTAGTCCACCTACAAGAATCTACAAAATCAAGAGTTGATTTTGTGGAGCTAGATCTGCACTTCTGCTCCCTATAGGTGTCTGCTTTTGAAACTGTCAGATCCAGGTCTGAAAGTGACTTTTTGTTGATGTTTTGACTTGAATGATGAAGATATGACTTGAATGAATTTTAAATTAAATATTAAATGATTCCTTAGCCTCCAAGACACCTAAATTTTCAAAAAAATAAGACAAGAGAGAGATATGTTGAATGTTAGGGCATGGGGGTTTGCTTTGGTCAAACCCCTTTTAGGTAATTAAATCAAAATGATGAAAAGATGTAATGAAGCATGAAAAAATGGACCTACTCCCTTGTCATGATGATTTGATCTTGAAATTCTACAACATAACATGTAGATTCATCCCTTGAATGCTTTAGGAAGCTAACTTGATGACTTGTAATGAAGAAACCCTTGCTTGCTTGGATTGGATGAGAAGATAGATGATGGATTAATGATGGTAGATGTAAGAATGGGTTGTTAGATGTAAAATTAGGATAAAATCACTTATTTATATACAATTGTGCCGTAGTACCCAATAATACCTCATCACAGGTTGACATGAAGCAAAATTAGTTCAATTTTCACTTTATTTCCCACTCAAAGGTCAAAATGGGGCCAGATAGGACTCATTCGCCATACATGGTGAATGGTTCTCACCTACATGGGACTAATTTTCCATGCATGGCAAATGGGTCCCACAAGGGCCATTCTAACACCTAAGAAGCCAAGGAATTAGGAAATAAGGTCTAAAATGCCATCTTGTTAGGTGTTTGATCAATTAAAGCCTCAAGATGCACAATATGGGTTAATTAAGGCCTATTAGTGATGATGTAAATGTTGAATAGGGCTTGGGACACAAATCAATGTGAAAGTGTGATTAAATACACTTTACAACACTAAAATTAGGTCCACATAGCCTAGAAGGGCACAAAAACCAATGTGAATGTGTAAATCACATTGCAACACTAGTTTATCATTAAGTTTACATTAAGAAGCTTCTAGGTTGATGTAATAATGTTATTAAACACATTTTATAATGTTGAATTAGGGAGAAATAGGTTAATTAAGTCTAGAAAAGCATGAAAGTCCTTTACAAGACTTTACAACACCTTTACAAGACGTCATTAAAAGCATGTTATTTGGTTTGCAAGGGTCCAAGAACTAGTGTGGATGCATAAAATACCTCACAACACTAGATTAAGACCTTATTAAGTCCATTTTATCATGAATTAATCCCATGTCAAGAAAAGGGTCCTTTTTTCTATGGCACATGTAAAATTTATTTCATGTTCTTGGAGGAAGAGTAATCAAATGGGATTTGAGAAGCCTTGACAAGATATCCTCTTGATAAATTGTAAAAGATGTCATGCACATAGTAGATGATAAGGCATTAGATGAAGATGAAGATAAAGGTTACAAACCTAGACCCTACTTGGAAAAGTGCGGTATAGACTGCACTTGATTTCTATCATTTTTTTCCATGTTTTCATTATATCCATGTTTGGAAACGATTTTGTATCCAAGACCATAACATGCTTCCAACTTAGATGAAGAGATTTTATGCTTTTGAGAAGGATTGAATTCTTCACAAGCACACAGATCCATTTTAAGTTTTTTAAAGTTATGTATCTTCCTCTCATGAGGGATGGGAGTTGAAGATCCCCCATCACCACCATGGGGTGGTGTTGTTGATGTAGAACCAAGTTGAGAAAATGAAACATAAGAGTCTTTAGGTGTAGATTGTGAGATTTTGTACTCTCCCATAAAGGAACCCAGTGTAAAATATAATGAACCCCAATCATCCCTAAAAAATGTGTTTGAAGATGAATCATTTGTATTTGACATTTTGGACTTTGAGGGTGAGATTTTAGAATATGCTTTGAAATAAGGTGTAAAATATAACAACCCCCAATCATCATCTAAAAGTTTTTTTGTACGTGAAAGACAATTAGGATTACCATCAACTTGTATAGGTTCTACCTTGGAAGTTGGAATCAAAGTATTAAGGGAGTTGGAAGTGTCATGATCACATTGAACATGTTAATTATAAATTTGTTCATATGCTAAATAACAGTGTATATCTTGTTGTTATATTCAAACTTCATCTCACAATGAAGAGTAGATGAGACTCCTTTCATGGCATGAATCTATGATCCCCCTAGGAGAAGGTTGTATGAAAGAGGTCATGACATGATGTGGACAAGAGTGGGAAAATCTATAGGTCCAGCCTCAATGGGTAATGTGATCATTCATAATAGTTTCCTATTAACATTTTCAAATCCATGAATATTAACATCATGGGGTTGAATAAGCTTCTTGTCCACACCAATTTTATCTAGGAGATCAATGCTACAAACGTTAAGATCCGCTCCATTGTCCATGAGATTACACCTAATTACAGTTTCATGAATGATCACCTTTATCATCAAGGCCTCATGTTTATTTTAGATCTCAAGTGAGGGTAATTCATGTTGAGGGAATGCAATATCTGACTTTTTCACTTGCATACAATCAAATGAGGTTGCTACATCATTCAATTTAACAAAATATTGGATATCATTCTTTTGCAAAACTTCTTGGAGCATTCTATTGTATGTAGGTGATGTTTGAATCAAATCCAAAATGGAGATGTTTATCTAAGTACAACGAAGTTTCTCAACAAGATCATACTCTTTACCACTACGCTAGGGAATGTTATATGTGTGAGTAGTTGTGTGATAACTTGGTTGTTGCGACATATTATTACTACAATGTTGCCTTGTAGAGCTTAAGATATCACCTCGAGGTAATGGAGGTCCTATAATGGGAGGTGACTTAGGAGGCTCACTAATTAAAGGAGATCCAACTTGTGCATTCATAACCTCAATTGAGCTACCTAGATGACCTTTTAGTGAGTTGGAATCTAATGTGAACTTAACATCTTCATCTATGCCATCCATCTTACTATTTTTTGAAAGAAATGTAGCATTGGAAGAGGGGAAAAAATTTTCTCACGACACTCAATAATTTGGTGTTCTAACACCAAGATACCTTCGTCACAAGTAGGAGAGGTATCATGAGAAGAGCAACTAGGATTGCCATGATTTTTGATGATTTCCCCCTCTTGCACCAGAGATTTAGTGGAGGATAATATAGGTGAGATGAAGTCCTCAAGGGATTCATCTAACATGTCAAAATCATCACAACTAAAGGGCTTAAAGGATATTCTTTCTCCAAGGTTTATCATTTAGTGTATGGATTTTTGTTTAATGTTTTTAGGGTAGTTTTTGGTTTTCAATGATTGTAAAATGCAAATTAATCTATCTAAAATATGAAATGATGTTGAAAATAAAGAAAGTGTATATAGATATGAAAATATCCACAATTGAAACATCCAAAAAAATTCTCATTTTGTCCCAAGACTTAAGAAAAAAGACAACTATCTTTGATATAAAAACAAACTATTTTAGAAACCCAATTTACAGATTTGATAGCAGAAATAGTAATAAAAAACAAAGACCAAGATGCACCCAAAAATCTACCAGGACAGCTATATAGGGACTTATTTATAGGAATAGTCAAGATCATTGAGAGGGACCCTCTGTACAAGCTGAGTGGATTTAAACCAAGCACCTTTGATGAACCCTTGATCATGCAAGTACTTGTCCAACCTAGAGTACCATGCTCTAGGTGCTTGCTTCAAACCATACAAGGCTTTTTTAAGTCTCTAAACATAGTCTCCTTCACATTAAAACTCTTCAGGATACTCCATATAGACCTCTTCTTCAAGGTTTCCATTAAGAAAAGTTGATTTCACATCCATTTGGTATACCTTAAAGTTCTTGTAAACAAAGAATGCTAAGAACATCCTTATGGATTCTAGCCTTGCCACAAGTGAAAAGGTATCATCAAATTCAATACCCTCAACTTGAGAGTACCCCTTACAAAAAAGTCTTCCTTTATTTCTTACAACCTTGTCCTGTTCATCTAATTTGTTCCTAAACACCCATTTTGCACCAATAATGTTCTTGTCTTTAGGCCTAGGAACTAACTCTCGTGTCTTGTTCTTCTCTATTTGAATTAGTTCTTCTTACATGCCTTAACCCAACAGTCATCCTTACTAGCCTCATTGTAATTATTTGGATTTTTTTTTTATAACAAACAAAGATTAGCTTGGTCACTTGATTGTGCAAGTTTTATTCTTTATTGCACTCCTACATTCTTGTCCCCAATTATCTACTCTTCAGGGTGATTTCTTTGTAAAGATTTTGAAGTAGTCTTTGTCATAGCTTCGATAGTTTTTTTATATGTTTCTTCTTCCTTTGGAACCTCTTGTTCTTGCTCTGATTTAGATTCTTCTTCAACATCTCCTAACTGTTGTATACAAGGGTGCAACTTTTCATCAACTTTAAGTACTTTCAACTATTCTTTTGAGTCTGTTATTGAAACACTTATATGCTTTGATATGTGTAGAATATCCTAAGAATATGCCTTCATCACATCTAGAATCAAAATTTCCCAAACCTTCATCTCTTTTAATAAAACATTTGCTACCAAAAATATTAAAATAACCAACATTGGCTAACCTACCATACCAAAGTTCATATGGAGTGTTTTTGGTATTTACCCTTAATTGAACTCTATTTAAAGTATACACAACTATATTGATAGCCTCTTTCCAATAAGTATTTGATAGATTAGTATCATGAAGTATTTCCCTAGCCATCTCCTTGACTGTCTTATTCTTCCTTTCAACAACACCATTTTGTTGAGGTGTCCTAGAGGCTACAAATTGTCTTTTAATACCATGTTGATCACAATAATATGAAAAATATCTTGAGGTGTATTCTCCACCCTTATCAGACCTCGAGCATTTGAGTTTATAGTCAGAATCCTTCTCAACCATCTTCCTAAAGATCTTGAACCTTTTAAATGCCTTTGATTTGTGTCTAAGAAATGTCATCCAAGTCATCTTTGAATAGCCATCAATGAAAAGCATGAAATATCTCTCTCCATTTAATGGTCTTGTCCTTTTAGGACCACACAAATTTGTATGCACTAAATATAAAGGTTTTCTAGATGAGTTTTCTTTTATCTTGAAGCTGATTTTGGTTTTCTTCCCATGTTGAAATTCATTGCATATGCTACTCATAGGCTTACTGATTTTAGGCATATCTCTTACATTCTGATTTTTACTAACTTTGATTAGATTATCAAAATTTAGATGTCCAATCCTTCTATGCCACAACCAAATTTCTTCCACTTGTCCCATAAGACATATGCTTGCATATCCATCTCTATTTTTTAGTCCCTGTGAGACTATACACATTGCCTCTTGTCCTTAAAATTTTAGCCACTGAATTTCTTGATTTCTTCCTTATTTCATAGCCTTGATCATCAAACAAAATGTTATATACACTATCACAAATTTGACTTACACTCAACAAATTGTGTTTATTACCTTCAACAAAGTAGACATTATGAATAGGTGTTTTGTCATTTAAAAGCAATGTACCTTTACCTCCGATTTGGATGGTAGTATTGTCTCCAAACTTGACAAAACCTCCACCATGGTCTTCAAACTTGGTGAATTTTCTCTTATCACATGTCATGTGGTTTGAACAACCACCATCTAAGATCCACAAATCTTTCTCCTTAGCATGTAGGGCAGCTTGGACAAACATTGATTTTTCAGTTTTAGTAATCTTTTATTTTTGCCTCCAAACTGATTTTGGTTTATCCTCCTTCTTACCAAGGTTTGTAAGGTTCATCTTCTTCATGAAGTTATCATTATACTTTTTCTTTTGTTCATCAATACTTGGTATGCAATACTTGGCTATGTGACCAATGTTATTGCAATTATGACACCTTAGATTGCTTAACATCATGAAGGGAGTTCTACAAATAAATTTTTCTAAGGAAAATCTTACAATCACTAGCTTTGTGACCATACTAGTTACAATAAAAACAATAACCATAATAATAAGAGTTAAACCTGAATGATTCACTCCTTCTTGAAAGAGTTGAACTTTTGAATCTTTTATTTCTGATTTTTGATGAACTATCTAGATTAGGATAGTCATAATCAACATGTGCATCACCTCAGTTACATTTCCCAACTTCTCCCTTTTGAATATTATGATCTTTTGACTTTTTTTTTCAACTTTATACCCCAAACTAGTCATGTCTTTGAATCTTTTTTGTTTTCCCAAGAGATATTCTAATCTATTGTTGTCATACCTTTCTAGCTTCTTCCGTAAACTCACAATATCTACCTCTAAACCTTGAAAAATATTCTCTTTGACTTCTAAGTCCTTTTTGATCACATATTCAATTATTTTACTCTCTTCAAGTTGAATTTTTGGCTGATTATAAGTTGGTTTGAATCATTGATTGTTTTGACATCTTTCACGGCTTCCTTCTCTAATATTTTTATCTTCTTTAGAGCAAAAATTAATTCTCCTTCAAAGTCTATTTCACCTTCTTCAACTTGTTGGTCCTTATTATAAATATTGTCATAATTATCCTCTTGTTTTTCATTTGAACATTCAACATCAACCATGAATAGAGTTTCTTCTTCATCACTAGTACTTTTGAAACTAATATCAATTATATCAAAGTCCTTGACAAAGAGACTCTTTTTCTTTTTGAAAGTATTCTTTCTTCTAAAATTATATTGATTCTTTTTGCCTTTTTTCCTATCATTTTCCACATCACTTTCAGATTTTGCATAAGGACAATCGGCAAAAAAATGTCCTATTTTTCTACAATCAAAGCATTTGAAAGGAATTTTTCCTTTGTACTTTCCTGACCCCTTCTTCAACCTTCTAACAAAATTTGACTCCTTTTCATCTAAGTCTCCATATTCAAAGTCTATTTCGTTGTATTTCTTTATAGTTTTGAAAGTTTCTTCTTTGTTTGTTGATGCATCATTACAAATCTTCATTTCATAGGCAGTGAATGTGTCATGTAATTCATCCAAGGTAAGCTTGTATAAATCTCTTTCTTCAACAACAAATACCTTATAATCATATTTGGATGTTAGAGACCTTAACACCTTTTTGACCACTAATTTTTTGATAAGTAGGAGGTATTTTCCATAGCGTGTCAAATTTTGATATTGCTATCAGGATTCAACTGTGTAGTTTTACGAGTCAAACTCATTGACCCATGTTTCATGAGTAGTGGTTCACAAGAACCCATCTCTCATGATAATGAATGGTCCACTTATCACTCATTGCATCTAGGTGATGCTCACAGAGGTGAAGCACTGGACTGTCCTGGGAGGTCACCCATCCCAGTACTACTCCAGCTCAAGTGTGCTTAACCACAAAGTTTTCCCCATGATTAAGCCCACTTATCTTGCAACCCCATTTGCAAAACCTTCAGCAAGTGTTGTTCCTTATGAACCATTCATTATAGATCCCCTTTAGCTCATCAATTGATAAGTAGGAGGTATTTTCCACATTGCGTCAAATTTTGATATTGCTATTAGGATTCAACCGTGTAGTTTTACTACTTTTTCTTCAAAAGTTTCACCAAGACCATGGATAGCATTAACTGTCTCATGTACCCTTAGAAGATAATAAAAAATATTCTCTTCTTCATTCATTTTTAATCCTTCAAATTTTACTCTAATGGTTTTCAGTTTGGCTTCTTTTACTTTGTCATCACCTTGATAAATACTAGCCAACTTGTCCCAAACTTCCTTTGCAGATTTACAATGCATAACCTTAACTAGGACTTCATTTTCAAACCACAATAAATGGAATTTTTTACCTTTGAATTGCATTCATAAGCCTTCTTCTCATCATCAGTAGAAGGAGGTTTTGAAGGCAGTGTATAACCATTTTCTACTGATTCCCATACACCAAATCCCAAAGAAGACAAGTAAGACTCCATCCTAAAACTCCAAAAAGAAAAATTAGTGCCATCAAAAAGAGGTGCTTTGAGGTAGAAGATCCTTCCTAATTAGCCATAGTATTCCACTATTAGGATTAACCCAAGTTGATTAAACTTCTACAAGGAACCTGCAGCTCTGATACTAATTGTAGGAATACTCAAGATCACTAAGAGGGGGGGGGGGTGAATTGGCGATGTACAAAAACAAAGCATTTAAAAAACTTTTAAGAAGCATAAAATTCAATGGAAACACAAAAATATTCATGACACATGATTTGTAAGCGAAAACCCTAGAAAGGGAAAAACCACTGTGTGAGTTGGTTGGGTTTGAAGAACCAATCCAATCCTCACAATTTGTTCACCATTAGGTCTCACTGACCAAAATATCACTGAATACAATAGAGCACCAACTCCACCATTAGGTCTCACTGACCAAATTATCACTGAATACAATGGAGCACCAAATCCACCATTAGGTCTCACTGACCAAATTCTCACTGAATACAATGGAGCACTAACTCCACCATTAGGTCTCACTGACCAAGTTCTGACTTAATACAATGGAGCACCAACTCCAATAAGAAATGAAAGATATAAATACAGATTACTGCACTATTTACAATATACTCCAGATTGTCAACTTCCCTTGTTTACATATAAGCATTCAACCCTTAACCCTTCTTGCATACATGAATGACAATCTCTTTACAAGATTCATCTTATTTCAACACTCATAAACAAGGTTTAAACTGATACATATATGGACAATGAACTCACTGAACCTCTACATAGATCTTGACTGTAACCTCCTTGACTAAATAAATAACACAAAATGACTTACACAATCATATCGCCTATCATGATGATCAACCCTAGACATCGATAAACTCCAATCACATGAGAATTTGCACATTCATAGCACTATTAATGATCTCATTCAGATTATACTAAACTATGTAGGGAACATACATTTCATAAATTCAATCATACAATGCCTTGTAGCCCTTTTATAAATTGTTAATCAAAACTCCTTCTCTATGTATATTCTTTGCAAAAAAATGATGTTATTGTCTTCAAAAATATTTCTCACAGAGCATGGAATCCTACAAAAAATACCCTCAAAGCATTGACAAAGATATACAATCCAACATTGTCTTCATATAGTTATAAAAAATGTATGTAACTAAAATAAGGAGCATGACATTCATATGCTCATCAAAGAGAATTCTTTAGGAAGTAACTGTTCACCAAATTTAAATGCGAACCTATGATCTTCATCACCCACTAATCAATCAATTGAGTGATATCCATTGATCTCATATTGGGCGGTAACATATGAAACCTTAACCTGTCTGGCCGGTTAATGGGCCGGTTGTCTAATGAGAGTGACCCTCGTAAGTGGTCACTTAAGTGACCTTCCACCGGTGACAAGTCACCTTCAAATTATAAGAAAAGTGAATTTTTCATTAACCTTGCACAATGAACTTCATAAGGAAAAGAAACATTAGGGTTTTAGAACAAGATTTCAAATAATGAAAGAACCCTAATCAGTTTCAAAACTTCTATGGAATTGAAAACATGTGATTGTTCTATGATCTCTACTAGTCACCATATGCCTTTGATGCAGAGTATAGTGCCTTTGAATGCATCAATACCTTGAAATGAATGAACCAAGAAATTCATCAACACCATGAACACCATGAGAAGATGATCAACACTATGAAAAACATGAGATAATCAACATCATATTAAGATGATATGAATGAACAAGTTCCTTTGACATGAATGATCAATAATTACTCTATCATGTAGCATAGTTGAAGTTTCACTTTGTCATTATTTTTCATGAAGCAACCCTTTAAATGAGCTTTGTCCTGAAGTAACTCCTGAAGTAACCCTCTAATGAAACAACTCTTGAAGTAATACTTTGAATGACATTTTGACATCAAAGAAAAATCAACAAACTCTACCAACCAACTCCCCCATAGTTGTCGTTGCACCAAAAGGTTAAATTTTTAATGCTCGATACAACTTCCAAAGTTAACGGATCCATGGGAGGTGGTTAGTCCATGTATGAATCTCAAGGGGAGCATTGCCCATTTTCCAACAATCTCCCCCTCAGCACAAGCTAAGTGGATTTGAACCTGGAACCTTTGGCTCTAATACCAATTATTAGAATACTCAAGATCATTGAGAGGGGGGTTGAATTAGTGATTTACAAGAAATAAAGAAATTAAAACAACTTTAATTTGTAAGAAGCACAAAATTCTATGGGAACACACAAAGATCACCATGACATGATATTTATAAGTGGAAAACCCTAGAAAGGGAAAAACTACTGTGCGAGTTGGTTGGGTTTGAAGAACCAATCCAATCCTCACAAATTGTTCACTATTACGTCTCACTGACCAAATTCTCACTAAATACACTATTAGGTCTCACTGACCACATTCTCACTGAATACAATATATCTAGGAGCACCAAATCCTTATGGACCACCAACTCTAATAAAAAACATGAGCACCAACTCCAATAAAAGAAAGAAAAATATATAGAGTACTACTTTGTTTACAATATGCTCAAGATCATCTTCACATACAAACATTCAACATGTAAGCCTCCCTGCATACATGAATAATGTTTTCTTCACAAGACTCTCCTTATCTCAACAAACACCATGAACAAATGGATATGAACAATGAATAATGAACCATGAAATGTTTGCATCAACCTCTGCACACACCTTGATTTTTTCCTTCTTTGAATAAACAAATAGGTGACACAAAATGGATTTTACATAACTATGTCCACTGTTATGACAATCAACCCTAGACAATATAAGATCTCAGACATATAAACATTTCCACACTCATAGTACTATTATGCAGATTCACACACTATTCATGCTTGAAATGAAACTTTTGTCACCAACCATATCACACTTATTCAAAGCAAATACAATTCATGAACAGTGTCATATAGAGGCACAAGTAAGTCTTTTATGCTTTGTTATTCAAAAACCCTCTTTCTATACATTATTGAACACAAACATGATATCTAATCTTCAACACTTACTCACAGAGTATAATCCATGATCAAAAACCCCTCAATGTGCTGGCTTTGCTTCAAATACCGTCATTGACTCATAGTTACTAAACTATATGTAACCAATATCAAAGACACCCATACGCTTGTCAATGTGAAGGCTTCAGGAAATAACTATTTCGCAACTTCAAACTAAGACCTTTGATCTTCAAACCCCACCAATACACCAATTAAATAACATCCATTGATAATCCTTTGAGCGGTAATAAACAATATCAACCTTGAAAATGGACACAATGCCAAATTATTGAAAGATGATAAACAATAAAAACTCTAATCCTCATAAGAACACCAAGATACTTGATAAAGGATTCTTGTGAAAACCAACTCAACTCTTTGAATGATCAAGAAGAAATTTGTCATGAACAATTATTTCATACTTTTTCATGAAGAAACATCCATGAAATGAATGAACAAGTACCATTGGATGCACCAAGCATCGACACCATCAACACAGTTGACCTGTTAATGCCCGCTACAACCACTAGAGTTAACAAATCCATGAGAGGAAATTAGTCCATGCCATGAATCTCGAGGGGACCATTGACCACTTTCCAACATTATTCACCCTAGGGTGAATGAGTCCTAGGTTAGGGATCTAAAAAATCAAAGTTTGAATTTCTTACTTAATGTTTGAATTCCCAATTTCAAGTTGCAGATTGCAATTTTAGTGGCAAAATTTTCCAAATTTAGTTGTCTTAATGCAAATGAAATTAGTGAAACATGATGAACAAAGTGGCACTTTTTGAAATATAATTTTGACTTAATTTGTTGATGTAAATGACTAAAAATACACTAATATGCAAGTACTATGCAAAATCAATGAGAAATACACTAATATGCATGATTTTTTTTGGATTATTTAGATTTTCAATAATGTAAAATGCAAATTTAAAACCCTAAATGAGATGTAAACTAATGCAATTTTGAAAACCCTAAATTGAATACAAATTAATGCAATTTCAATGAAAACTAATGCAAATACTAGATCTAGGGTTTGAATGAACTCTAATTTAAAAAAAATTATAGTGCAAGAATTTCAGGTTCACCAAAATGAAAAATGAAAAAATAGGTTCATCAAAATGAGACAAAGGAAAGTAGGGATTCATCAAGCGAGGTTTCACCAATAATTTACTAAAAATAGATTGGAAAAAATGGGGTGTAATGAACCTATCTTTCTCCTATTTCATTAGGAAATGAGATCCCCCAATGGTAGGATTGAATTTCAACCCTAGGTGAGTCAACCCAATTGGAGATCATGAAAATTTCCTTGTGATTAAATACAGAGTAAAATCCGTCTCAACAACACTTTTGGGAGATAAAAATAAAACAGTAAATCAACTCAAATATGCAATGTAAGACTTGAATCATGTAGATGAAGCATAATACTAACAAAAATAAAAAAAAATTAGCAAATCTGAGAAAGGTAAGACATTGTGTACCCCCCACCAAAAGCTATTGCTGAGTGTCTATAAATGGAAAATGAGTCCTTGCAAAAAAAATTTCCTCAAATTTTGGGAGCTTCTAGAGATGGATCTAAGATGCATTTTTCCACAGGTTTCACTACAAAAGTGCCAGAAATAAATTTGGGATATGAGTTTTCATGGCCTTGACAACTTTTGTTATTTTTCACTTTTGAGATCTTCAATTTCAATCATTCTTCACTTATGAACTTGCACATACACAAAGAGAGGAGATTTTTTATTTTATTTTGATGGATAAGGGTTTGCCTTGGTCAAACCATAGTTTGGTAATTAAACCTTGAAATGAAATGAAACATGAATGGAAGGAATGATGAATGAACAATGCTATGTTGCAACTCACCAAACCCTTGAATGGAGATCCTTAGAGGATTGAAGTATAACACATCTCTCCAATTTCTTGATTGGATGTTGATCTTGATGCTTGAATGCTTGAAACCTACATCACAATGTGATAGGGAGGCTGCAGGAACTCAATCACACTATTTTTGGAAGCTACAGGAAGCAATCACAGATTCCTGCACTAGGCCTTGTCTTAGACCTCCGTGGTGAAATTTTTGTTCCACCTTAACCTATAGGAACTCTACCTTGTCTAAGTTCCCCCGGTTCTCCTGCCAACCTCACTATCTTGACAAATTTTGAATAACCCAACCATTCCTTGGTTCAACGCTTCATTCTCCTTTGGCCCTTAATCTGCCCTAAAGACCAAATAAACTCAACCTTTTTCTAGATTCTTGCAGGGGTTAGAAAAGGTTACAAAGACTTCAAAATGGATTTTCTAGGGTTCTTAGACAACCACAAGTTTCTATCTTGCCATCGCTTTCACAAGATGCTTTCCTAGGGTTTGAATGGCTAGTAGCCATTGAGCCTCTGAACAGAAGTAAATTGCTTTTCCCTCCTAAACCCACCAAAGGACTTAGGTTCTTGAATTAGGTAATGTGTTTCTCCTGTCTACACCTTCAAGATTCAAGGGTTTTAGTCTTGCTCAGGTCGTGTGCTGTCCAAACACCAAATTTGTCAAGCAGCTAGGGTTCTAAACTGCTCAGAAATAGTTTTAGGACTGGTGAAAAGTTCTCCTCCTAAACGGATTGCTGGGCTCTCTTCCTTATCACCATACGTGGCCAATAACTTCCCCTAAATTCTCCAAAAATAATTTTTCAAAAATATTTTTCTCCTGCAAGTTATTAACGCTGTTCTACAGTCTTTCCTAGCCAGGCTCTTCATTGGCTTGCCTAGGGCAAGGCGTTTCTTCCAGCTCCTGCAACCAAAGAAAACCTAACACCTACCATATGTACAACTACCATATTTACAAGCACGGATCCTAGGCACATTTCCCAAAAGGCCGTACAATTTGTATGATGGGAAGGCACCCTAGGACTCCATTTTTAAAAACAGCTTGCTACAGGACTGAAAATGACAGAAAACAAAGTATTTACAGATAAAAGAAGGAAAAAGGAATAAAAAGATAGAAAGATGGCACTTCAAGCTTATACAATGTAAATACTACATATTACAAACAAGAAGATAGCAGAGCTATGCCATTAAAGTTCAGTTTTTAACACAAAAATGCTGAAAAACTGTCTTTGTACGTTTTTTTTCAATTTTCAAAGAAATGTCACTCAACATAAAAACGTCTAACCTCTTTCCAAAGTCGAGGCATGCCTTAAATAGGCTTCCAAAGCAATTTAGATGCTTGGGTCGGGCTTCAAAATGACCTAAAAACAACTTTTGTAAAACCCGTTGTGTTTTCAGACACCTTGCCAACACTAGACAACTAAACAAAATGATGTTGTAAAGTTATTTAATACTTGTCACCTTCTTTCCAAAAGTTAAAAAACACCCTAAGAACCTAAAATAATGGTCAAAATGACCTTATGATAGCACCACAAAATTTAAGAACTCAAAAACAAAATAGTCCTTTCCCAGGTGCTCCTACACCGCAATGTTAGCTCCAAAAACATGCATGAATGAAAATAACTTTGACATGATTCTTGAGATCATGAATGATGATGTAGAAGACTGATAAATCTGCTCTTGAATGCTCTTGACAATAATATTTGCTATAATTTTTCCCCCTTGCTTGTTCTAGGATTTGAAATGATAAAAAAACCTTGTATTTATAGATAAGTTTCTAATTTCCAAACAATTAAACATCAAAGGTTGACAATTGTAATTGTAATTTGAATCATAAAAATGCCACCAAAAACATATTAAAATTGATATCCTCAACTTAAGGAGGACCCAATTTCGAATGCAATTTAATTAATGTTTGCAATTGTTTAATGCAGGTCTCCCTTTCAAAAAATGTGATTAATTAGGATTTTAAATGCATAATTGGGTCAATTAGAGGATTAATTAAGTCCAATTAAATTAAGGGACCCAAACATAGAGTGAAAATGTAAAGGTGTACATTTTTCTACATTACAGTTTCCAATTTCTCTTGAGAAAATTTGAATAAAAGAGAAAAGTGTTCAGTATAGCAGAGTGGTGTTCAGTGTTTTTCTCTTCATTTCTTCATGGTTGAAGATCTATCTATTTAGTTTGGATATGTTGATCAAAGGTGTTCAAAGTTGGTATATCTAGAGTTTCAGGTTATGGATCATTGTGCAGATAAATTTGTGTTCACTAGTGTTTGAATTGTGAAAGCAGTGTTGTCTAGGGGAAATGGTTTTGCTCCGCATTTCTTTGCAGTTTGGTTTCTGGTCTTGTGGATCTTTGGATGTGCTTATATTGATCATATCTATCTTCAGTATGAGTTGTTTGTGTTTTGGTGCTCCACAAGAGTGGATTCAAGTATTATTGTGTGTGGAAGGTTAATTGGTTTTACAAAATGATTATGTTCTTCTAGTGCATATGTTGCAAAGGAGTCGTTGGATTTTAGGGTGTTGATGGAATATTCTAGATGATGTTTAAGTGTTTTTTTGTTTCCATGAATCATCCTTGGATCATAGGAAGTGCATACTTGTTTTTTTAATGGTGTTAACACAAGTTCAAGTAACCTTGGGTGTTTACACTAATTGTGAATCTGCTTCAGTGTTTGTGGAAGCATGGTGTGGTGTGTATGAGTGGATTTAGGTATGAGTTAAGGTGTGTTGTGGTCTTCCTTCATTCATTTCCACCTGGTAATATTTTGGTGCTGACCTAATTTGAATTTGTATAGTTGAGGTGCATAGCCAACCTTGTCAATTATTTTCAAGGTTGAAGATGGTATAAATAAGTGTTGAGTTGATGTAGAAAAGTGTGTGTTGTGGTGTGTGTTGAGATGTAAAGTGTGAAAGTGTGAAATGCAGTGCGATCTTTAATTCCTAAAGGTGTCTACATTCTACATAGAGAGTGTGAATGTTTCGATGAAGAAGTGGTGGATCTTTTTGTTGCTTTGAGATGGATATCTCACTGTAACAATCTTCTTTATTCTTCTTCTTTCTAATCTAGCAGTGAGCCCTTCTTTTCTTTTGGGAAGTGAGATTATTGTATTTGATGTTGCAATTACTTTATATTGTGAGCTAATCCTTACCGTGACTTTTCCCTTTTTGGGTTTTCCACATAAATCTAGTGATATCATGTGTTTGGATGTGTTTGCATTACTATTTCTCATGTTTACATTCTGCTAATGCATGATAAGGGTTTAATGGTTATTAAGGGTTTAAAGAATAATGTAGATCTAAATCTTGATTAGGGTTTTGATATTTTAATGGAAAACTGATTCACCCCCCACCTCTTAGTTGTCTTGTGCATTCAAAAATTAGTATCAGAGCAATGTTCCTTAGAATAAAGCTTAACTATTTGAGGTAGATATGGGATGGAACACAAGGAGGATCCTCTATTTGATGGATCTGATTAGGCATTTTGGAAGACTAGGATGGAAGGTTTTCTTATTTCCTTGGGATTTAGAGTTTGGAAGTATGTTGAAACTAGATATACAATACCTACAAATGGTTCGAGTAATGATTATGTGATCAAGGCATACGAGAACAATGGAAAATAAATGTATGCTCTATTGAGTGGTCTTGCTAATTTAGAACTTGTGAAAGTTATGAGTCTTAAAACTGTTGGTGAAATTTTGAAAAATATAGAAAGTATCTATGAAGGAGATGATAAAGTCAAGCAAGAAAAGATGTAGAATCTGAAGAATAAATTTGAGACCTTAAGGATGATAGAAGATGAAGATATTGCAGGCTACATGCATAGAGTGGATGAAGTTTTCAATTCCATCATAGGCCTTGGAGGAAAACTTGAATAAGAGGTGGTAAAGAAGGTACTAAGAACTCTTACTAAAGCTAATAGTCATAAGGTTTTTGCTATTGAAGAATTTTAGAATTTAGATCAGTATTCTAGAGATCAATTTTTTGGTACTCTAACTGCTTTTGAATTAAGAGAGTTTGGTCCAAGTGATGCAAAAAGGGAGATCGATTTTAAAATTGGAAAAATAGAAAAGAATGAGGAATCTGATTTAGATGAAATTGCTAAGTTGGAAGCAAACTTTGTGAAGAAATTGAAAAAGGGCACTGGAAAATACAAAGGTAAGTTACCCTTTAAGTGTTTTAACTATGGAAAGATTGGTCATTATGCATCAAGATGTCCTGTCAAAGCTTCAAGAGATAGACCTAAGGAGAATAAATGCAAGTGAATTTATTATGTTAGAGAAGATGCAACCATATCTGAGGATGAATCTGATTACCCTAATGATGAAGATGATGAATGCTTGTTCATGGTTCTAAATGTTGGAACTAATTCTGCTAACTCTGAGAGATGTATGAAGGAAAGTTCTTTGGAAGTAGGTATATTGAAAGGTGATAAGGGTAATTTTTTTAAGCTTGAGAAGTTTGAAGGTGGTTTAGTTAAGTTTGGTGATGATACATTTGCTAAGATATGTGGAAAAGGTTCAATCAATTTTGATGGAAAGCATAATATAGATGATGTTCTTTGTGTTAAGGGTCTGTGGCATAACCTTTTGAGTGTAGGAAAAATGTGTAGCAAAGGATATAATCTTTTATTTTAGGAAAATGGTTGTGAGATCAGAAAAGGCTCCGGAATTGTGGTTGCTATAGGAAGAAGAATGTATGGAAATGTTTATCAACTTAAGGGTGCAAATGGTCAATGCTTTATGAATCATATTAATGAAAGTTGGCTATGGCATAGAAGAATGTGTCACATCAATTTTGATAACCTAGTGAGGATCAATTCAAATCAAGTTGTGAGAGATCTGTCAAATATTACAAAGCTTGTTAATGTTTTCTGCTAGGAATGTCAAATTGGGAAGAAAGCTAGAAAGTGTTTCAAGGTCAAAGATCAATCTAATACTGATCCTATGGAGTTGGTACATACAAATCTTTGTGGACCTACAAAAATCATAAGTTTTCAAGGTGATAGGTATTTCATGCTATTAATTGATGATTATTCTAGAATGACATGGGTTACTTTTATCAAAGAAAAATTAAAAGATCTAGATAAGTTTAAGGCATTCAAAGCTAAGGTTGAGAATGAAATGGATATGAAGATCAAATGTTTGAGATCTGACAGAGGTGGACAGTTCACCTTCAATGATTTTAACACTTTTTATGAAGATCATGGAATAAAGAGGCATTTGTTAGCCACTAGGACTCCTCAATAGAATGGAGTTGTGGAAAGGAAGAATAGGACTATTCAAGAAGCAACAAGGACAATGATGAAGGGAGAAAATATACCAGATGTCTATTGGAGAGAAGCAACTCATACTGCATTCTACATACTTAATAGAGCAAAAGAAAGGATAAATAGTTCAAAGACTCCCTATGAGTTGTGGTATGGAAGAACCCCTACTGTGAAATATTTTAATGTTTGGAAGCAAATTCTATATCAAAAGAGATGAAGAAAGCTTAAGAAAGTTTGATGCAAGATTTGATGAAAGAATCTTCCTTGGATATTCTATAAGAAGCAAGACTTACTGGTGCTACAACAAGAGGTTGAAAAGGATTATTGAAAGTGCAAATGTCAAAGTGGATGAAGACTTACATAAAAGTTTAGTGATAATAGATGGATATGAATCAGATGAATCCTCTTGTAGAGAAGAAGAGAAAGATGAAGGTAAGGAAAAATAAATGTAAGTTGAAGAGGAAGAGGCTCTAGAAAAGATCCATAAAACTCCTAAGTATGTGTATAAAAATCATTCAAAAGATCAGATTATTGGTGACAAAAGTAGAGGTGTGTTGACAAGAAGAAAGACTGCTATGATAGAAGAACAAGTAAATTTGTGTTTACTTTATAAAGTTGAACCTAAAACAGTGATTGAAGCATGCAAAGATGAATATTGGATCAAGGCCATGAAGGAAGAATTGATGCAGATTAAGAAGAATCAGACTTGGGAACTTGTCCCAAGATTAGCAAACAAGAATGTGATTGGAACTAAGTGGGTATTTTGGAACAAGTTGAATGAGAGTGGAGAAGTGGTAAGAAACAAGGCAAGAATTGTGTGTAAAGGCTACTCACAAGTAGAAGGAATAGATTTTGAGGATACATTTGCTCTGGTGGAAAGAATGGAAGCTATTAGGATGTTTTTGGATTTTTTAGCACACAAGGATTTCAAAGTCTATCAGATGGATGTGAAGTCTGCATTCTTGAATGGTGAATTGGAAGAAGAGGTTTACATTGAACAACTAGAAGGCTTTCAATTATCAGATGATCCCAGTATGGTTTGCAGATTGAAGAAGACATTATAAGGACTCAAGCAAGCTCCTAGAGCTTGGTATGGAAGATTGGATAGGTAATTTTTGTAGCAAAGATTCAATAAAGGTATGATAGATAGTAATATGTATTTTAAGGTTGAAAAATTTATCAAATATTGATTGTACTTGTGTATGCTAATGGCATAATATTTGAAGGTAATGAAGCAATGTGCAAGAGATTTGTAAAAGAGATGAAGAAAGAGTTTGAAACGTATATGTTTGGGGAGATGAATTTCTTCCTTGGACTTCAAATCAATCAGGAGAAGAAGGGGATGTTCATTTCATAATCTAAGTATGTCAAGGAAATGTTGAAGTTTGGGATGAAGACTCTAAACTAGTATGTACTCCTATGGTTATTGGTTTCAAACTAAGCAAGAGTGATGAATCTCCTAAGGATGATCAAAGAAAGTACATATCAATAATTGGAGGATTGTTGTATCTAACTAATACTAGATCAGATATCATGCATGCAGTTCATCTTATGGCTATATTTCAAGAAGATCGCAAAGAGTCACATGTGGCAGTAGTGAAGAGGATATTTAGATACTTGAAGGGAACTCTAGAACATGGCTTGTGGTATCCAAAGGATACTAATTTATCTTTGAGTTCTTACATAGATTCAAATTGGGCAGGTTGTGTGGATGACAAAAAAAGTACAAGTGGTGGTACATTCTTTCTTGGAAATAGGTTGGCATCTTGGCTAAGCAAGAAGTAGGTTTCAGTGTCATTATCTACTGCAGCGGTGGAATACATTGTTGTAGCATCATGTTGCACATAGGTGTTATAGATGAAGCAAAATTTAAAGGATATCAGAGTGGTATATGATGAAACTATTTCTATCCTATGTGATAATACACATGTTATTTATATTTCAAATAATTTGGTAATGCATTCAAGGACAAAGCATATTTTAATTCAGTATCACTTTTTAAGAGAGAAGGTTGCAAAGAATGAGGTGAATTTGGAGTATGTGTCTACTAAGGATCAAGTTGAAAATATCTTCACAAAGGTTCTTCCTAATGATAATTTTGAATATCTCTAAGAGAAGTTGGGGGTTATTGCCCCTCCTTTCAACTAGATGCATAAGGATATGCATAAGTCCATTGGATCTCAAGATTCATTATTTTTATGGATTGATGTTGGTGGCTACCTCTCAAGGGGAGTAGGTAGTAGCATTATTGGTTGTTGTAGTCATGGGGAGTAAGAGTTGTCATTTTATGGTATGAGTAGTAGTTGTTGGTTAATGTAATATGTTGTAAAGGAGAGTGTAGTTGCAAAGAAGTTGTTGTCCCTTATAGGTGTTGCTTTTGGGGAGAGAGAGAGTATGTGTGATTGATGTCAAAGGGGGAAATATACAAGTGTGCCACCCTTTTCCATTGATTTCAAAAGGGGATAGAGTTAAATGAAAAACCTTATGAAGTAAGGGAGAGATAGGGAAAGTGTAAGGGAGCAGTATGAACTAATGTGTAGTAAATGAGTTGATGATTAGAGCTATTGTTGTTGATGGTTTTTCCATATGTTTCCATCAATGAAAAAGGGGGAGATTGTTGGAAGTATGAGTATCTTGTGTTTTTTCATTGATGTCAACAATTCTAGGTTGTTTTATTGATGTTAACAATTCAATGGAGAGATTGTTGGAAGTTTGTGATGATGCTTTGATTGGTTGCATTATGTTGTCATTAGTAGTATCACTGATGTCAACCTCTAGTGTTTCTTTGATGAAATATGTTGGTGATGTTCACCCTCTTAAGTGATTGAGATGCTCCAGGTAATGAGTTTGTGTTTGTGGTGCTTGTTTTCCAACTGCTTTTGAAAAAAATATAATAAAAGAGAAAACATTGTAGTGAAGAGTGTTCAGTATAGCAAAGTGGTGTTCAATGTTTTCCTCCACATTTATTCATGGTTGAAGATCCATTTGTGTGGCTCAAATATGTTGATTATAGGTGTTTAGAGGTGGCATATCCAGAGTTTTAGGTTCTAGATCATTGTGCAAAGAAAGTTATGTTCACCCGTGTGTGAACTATGAAAGCATTATTGTCTGGGAGAAATGGTTTTGCTCCATATTTCTCCGCAGTTTGGTTTCTAGTCTTGTAGATCTAATGATGCATTTATATTGATCATATCTATCTTTAGTCTAAGTTTTTTATGTTTTGGTGCTTCATAAGAGTGGATTCAAGTGCTTTTGGGTGTGGAAGGTTAACTGGTTGTGCAGAATGAATATGTTCTTTTGGTGTATGATGTTGCAAAGGAGTTGTTGGATTTTAGTGTGTTGATGGAATATTATAGATGATGTTTAAGTGTTGTGTGGTGTCCGCAAGTCATCCTTGGATGATAGGAAACATGTACTTAATTGTTTAATGGTGTTAACATAGGTTTGAATGACCATGGGTATTTACACTAATTGTGAATATGCTTCAGTGTTTGTGGAAGCGTGGTGTGGTGTGTATGAGTGGATTTAGGTCTAAGTTAAGGTGTGTTTTGTTCCACCTTCATTCCTTTTCACCACGAGAATATTTTGGTGCTGACCTAATTTGAATTTGCATGGTTAAGGTGCATAGTTGACCTTGTCAATTGTTTTCAAGGTTGAAGATGGTATAAATAAGTGTTGAGTTGATGTAGCAAAGTGTGTGGTGTGGTTTGTGTTGAGATGTAAAGTATGAAAGTGTGAAATTTAGTGTGAGATTTAATGCCTAGATTTTGGAAGGAGTGAGAAAAAGGTGTCTAAATTCTATAGAGAGAGTGTGAATGTTTTGGTGAAGTAATGGTGGATCTTTCTGTTTCTCTAAGATGGATTTCTGGTTGTAAAAATTTTCTTTATTCTTCTTTCTAATCTTGCAGTGAGCCCTTCTTTTCTTTTGGGAAATGATCCTATTGTATTAAGTGTTGCAATTACCTTATATTGTAAGCTAATCCTCACTATGGTTTTTCTCTTCTTGGGTTTTCCATGTAAATCTAGTGTTCTCATGTGTTTGGATATGTTTGCATTTTTGTTTCTCATTTTTACATTCTACTAATGCATGATAAGGGTTTAATGGTTGTTACAGGTTTAAAGAATATTGTAGATCTGAATGTTAATGAGGGTTTTGATGTTTTAGTGTACAAATAATTCACTCCCCCTCTCAGTTGTCTTGCGCATTCAACAAAAATAAATAGTTCAAAGACTCCTTATGAGTTATGGTATGGACAGACTCCTATTGTCAAATATTTCAGAGCATTTGGAAGAAGATGCTATATCAAGAGAGATGAAGAAAATTTAGGAAATTTTGATACAAGATCTGATGAAGGAATCTTCCTTGGATATTCTACAAAAAACAAAGCTTACTGGTGCTACAACAAGAGGTTGCAAATAATTGTTGAAAGTGCAACTGTTAAGGTGGATGGAGATATACATAAAAGTTTAGTGATGATAGATGGATATGAACCAAATGATTCCTCTTACAGAGAAGAACAAAAAGATATAGGTAAGGAAATGAAGTACATGTTGAAGAGGAAGAAGCTCCAAAAATGATCCCTAAAACCCCCAAGTATGTGCAAAAGAAACATTCTGAAGATCAAATCATTGGTGAGAAAAGTAGAGGTGTATTGACAAGAAGAAAGGTTGCTATTACAGAAGAACAAGTAAACCTATGTTTACTTTCCAAAGTTGAACCTAAAATAGAGGGTGAAGCATGCCAAGATGAGTATTAGATCAAGGCTATGGAAGAAGAACTAATGCATATTGTGAAGAATCAGACTTGGGAACTTGTCCCAAGACCAACAAACAAGAATGTGATTGGAGCTAAGTGAGTGTTCCAGAATAAGTTCAATGAGAATGGATAAGTTGTTAGTAATAAGACAAGGATTGTGTGTAAAGGTTACTTACAAGTAGAAGGAATATACTTTGAGGATATATTTGCTTTGGTGGAAAAAATGGAAGCTATTAAGATGTTTTTGGCTTTTACAACACACAAAGATTTCAAAGTATATCAAATGGATGTGAAGTCTGCATTCCTAAAATGTGAGCTAGAAGAATAGGTTTATATTGAACAACTGGAAGGATTTTAGTTATTAAATAATCCTAATATTGTATGCAGATTGAAGAAGGCATTATATAGGCTCAAGCAAGCTCCTAGATCTTGGTATGCAAGATTCGATAGGTACTTGTTTCAACAAGATTTCAATAATGATACCACATATAGCAATATTTATTTTAAGGTTTAAAAGGATCAAATATTGATTGTGGTTGTGTATGTTGATGATATAATCTATGAAGGAAATGAAAGTATGTGCAAGATATTTGCAAAAGAGATGCAAAATGAGTTTGAAATGCCAATATTTAGGGAGATTAATTTCTTCCTTGGACTACAAATCAATTAGAAAGAAAAAGGTGTATTCATTTCACAATCAAAATATGTCAAGAAAATGTTGAAGTTTGGAATGGAAGATTATAAATTGGTATGCACTCCTATGGTTATTGGTTTCAAGTTAAGCAAGAATGATGAATCCCATAAGGTTGATCAAAGCAAGTACAAATCAATGATTGGAGGACTGTTGTATCTAACTGCTACCAAACCAGATATCATGCATGTGATTTTTAGATTTCAAGAAGATCCCAAAGAATCACATGTGGCAACAATGAAGAGAATTTTTAGATACTTGAAGGGAACTCCAGAACATGGCTTGTGGTATCCAAAGGATATTGATTTCTCTTTGAGTGCTTATATTGATACAGATTAGGCAAGTTGTGTGGATGACAGAAAGAGTACAAGTGGTGGTGCATTCTTTCTTGGAAGCAGGTTGGTGTCTTGGCTAAGAAAAAAGTAGGATTCAATGTCATTGTCTACTACAAAAGAAAAATATATTGCTACAACATATTTTTGCACACAAATGTTGTGAATGAAATAAACTTTGAAGGATATCAGAGTGGTATATGATGAACCTATTTCTATGTTTTATGATAATACAAGTGCTATTAAAATTTCAAAGAATTCGGTAATGCATTCAAGGACAAAGCATATTTCAATCTAGTATCACTTTTTGAGAGAGAAGGTTGCAGAGAATGAAGTGAAGTTTGAGTATTGCATACAAAGGATCAAGTTGTAGATATCTTCACAAAGGCTCTTCCTAAGGATACTTTTGAGTATCTCTAGGAGAAGTTAGGGGTTATTAGCTCTCCTTCTTTTGATTAGATGCATAAGGTTATGCATCAGTCTAATGGATTTCAAGATTCATTCTTTGTTTTGGATTGATGTTGATGGCTACCTCTCAAGGGGAGTAGGTAGTAGCATAGTTGGTTGTTGTAGTTAGGGGGAGTAAGTACTATCATTGTGAAGTAGGTAGATTTTTTCCTTTTTCATCTATGTCAAAGGATATGTGTAGTGGTTGCTATAAGTTGGTGAAGTATGTTATGTACTCCTAAGGGAGAGTGCGTAGAGAAGGTGTGAAAAAAATAAAGTGTAGTAGAAGGAAAGGAAGTTGAAGAGTAGATACATGTGTGATTGATGTCAAAATGGATGTTTCCATTTGCCATTGTTGTCAAAGCGAGAGAGAGTTAACTAAAAAACCTTATGAAGTAAGGGGGAGTCAAATAAAGTGTCGGATGGAGCAGTATAAACTATGATTGGTGATCAAAGTTGTTTTTGTTGTTGATGGTTTTTCATGTGTTGCCATCAATGAAAAATGGGGAGATTGTTGGAAGTCTATATAGTTTGTTGTCATTTATGTCAATAGATCTATGTTGTTACGTTGATGTCAACCTTAGAGTTGCTTTGATTTTTTGCATTATGTTGTCATTAGTAAACTCATAGGTGTTAACCTCTGGTGTTGCCTTGATAAGCATGTGTGTGTTTGAGTTGTTGTATTGTAGATGGTTTGATTGTGACAAGGAATTTTTGTAGATGATAAGAATGTGTTTGTGGTGCTTGGTTTCTAAATTATTTTGAGAAAATTTGAATAAAAGAGGAAACTGTGTGGTAAAGAGTGTTTAGTGTAGCAAAGTAGTGTTCCATTTTTTGCTCCACATTTCTTTTGTAATAAAGATCTACTTATGCAGTTTGGATATGTTGATCAAAGGTGTTTAGAGGTGCTATATCTAGAATTTCTTGTCCTAGATCATTGTGTAGAGAAAGTTGTGTTCACTAGTGTGAACTATGAAAGCAGTGTTGTCTAGGAGAAATGGTTTTGCTCTGCATTTCTCTATAGTATGGTTTTTGGTCTTGCAGATATGAGGATGTGCTTACATTGCTCATATTTATCTTCAGTATGAGTTGTTCAAAATTTGGTGCTCTGCAAGGTTGGATTCATGTGTTATAGTATGTGGAAGGTTAACTAGGTGTAAAAGATGAATGTGTTTTTTAGGTGAAAGTTGTTGTGAAGGAATTTGTTGGATTTTAGGGTATTTGTGGAATATTCCTGATTGTGTTTGAGTGTTGTGCATGGTTTGCAAGTAATCCTTGGATAAAAGGAAGCATATACTCAAATGACTAGTGGTGTTTACATAGGTTTGGTTGACCTTGGGTGTTTACACTAATTGTGGATATGCTTCATGTGTTTTTTGAAGGTGGCATGGTGTATATGTATGGATTTAGGTTTGAGTCAAGGTGTGATGTGGTTGTCCTTCATTTGTCTCCATTGTGAAATGTTTTGGTGTGGACCTAATTTGAATTTTCATATTTGAAGTGCATACCCAACCTTGTGAATTATTTTCAAGGTTGTGATGGGTATATATGTATGTTGAGTTGATGAAGGATGTGTGTATGATGTGAAGTGTGAAAGTGTGAAGTGCAGTGTGAGCCTTAATGAATAAGACTGCTAGAAGCAATGAGTAGAAGGTGTCTACATTCTATAGAAATAGTGTGAATGTACTGATGGTGCAGTGGTGGAACTTTTGTGTTGCTTTGAGATGAATTTCTCATTGTAACAATCTTCTTTCTTATTCTTTCTATTCTGGCAGTGAGCCATTGACAATGCACCATTCTTTCTTTTGGGTAGTGAGCCTATTGTATTTTGCATTGCAATTACTTTATATATTGAGCTAATCCTCATCATGTTTTTTCCCTTCTTGGGTTTTCCACGTAAATCTGGTGTTCTACTCTATATGGTGTTGTGTTTTTAGTTTCTTTTATTTAATTCCATGCTAAATCATATAACAAATTAAGGTTAAAAGTGGATATGAATGTTAGTGAGGATTTGATGTTTTAATGAACAACTAATTTACCCCCTCTCATTTGTCTTGTGCATTCAACATGATCTACTCTCCCCATGAAAAATGTAGAACCACTATGCACCTCATTGATAAGAACTTAATTGGGAGTGAAATCAACCTAATTTCCTAAATTGGTGTGAGTGATTTGATAAATTGATAGTAGATTAGTTGATAATAATGGAACATAAAGAATACCTTGAAATGTTATGTTCCTCACATCAAAATACACTTTTCCACACACCTCAATAGGAGTTTCATTACCTATCAAAATAATGAGCATAGTAGAAGGCCAAAAATATGTGAAATCAACCTAAGATTAAGCCATTTTTCGTAAGTGTAGGCACTAAAATAATTCTACTTTCAATATTATATTATTAATGTCATCCTTTAATATCCATCACTATTCATCATTAATATCCATTATCATCTTATTATTCATTATTCTTAAACCATCATCATTTAATTATTTATTTCCTTATTATTTAATTAAATTAAACTAATTTCCCATATTTTCCATTCAATAAATAAAATACTAAAATCCACCCAATATCTTGATATTATACATCAAATATTTACAGAAAATGAGTCATATTCCACTTCATATTCTCACACTATCCATTGAATAGATAAAAAAATACTTAAATTCTACCTCATTTAGTTAATCAATCAATAAAAAATAGTTAAATCATTAATTTAATTAGTCAACTCATCCATGTGAATAATTAACTTATTCATACAAATAGATAACTAATTAATCAAATCACTTAATTTATTCATACAATCAATCAACTTCTTCATGCAATTACTTAATTCTTCATATATTTGGAAAACTTCTTCATTCACTGACTTAGCTCCTTTATGCACCTAATCAACTCATACATCTATTCCCCATGCAATCAGTTAACTCCTAATTCACTCATAAAATTCACTTGACTAATAATCATTATTTTAATTAAAAATTAAAATAATTTTTAACTCCCATATGATCACCATCTCTTCATATTAACTCCACAATCAATGGACTTGATTATCAGTTCATGATCAAATCTAAGCCATCTAATTCTCTCCCCAAAAATTTATAAATTAGCCCAAAAAAATATCATTTTCATCCATCAGTATTCAATACAAACTTATGCTATTAATCTAAAAAACCAAAGCTAGTCTTGTGTGTTGAACAAAAGAGAGCACCTGCATATCTTTGAGATCATGGGCACATCCTTGTGATGCTCAAATAGAGGTTTAAACAAAGTTAGAATAGTTTTTTACATTTTGTTTTTTAACACTTTGTTTTATTATGATTTCCATGCATTAATTTTGGTGAACCTACCGTGAATTGAACACAAAACATTTTGATTATGTAGGATTTCCATTGTGCTTCATTTGATTTTTCTTATGAATAATGGTGAGTTATGTATAATATTGTATTATCTAACACCTTTAGAGTGAGATGAATTTTAAAATTTTGTTTGAAGTAAAAAAATGTAACAAAAAACAAGACTTATGAAGCAAATTTAATTTATTTTAATTATAGTTATTTTTGAAAAATTATCATTTTTCATATCGTTTAAAGTTCTAGGTTTATTGCGAGAAATACAACCTAAGTACACGATCAATTCGATAGAAAACTTTCACTTCAAGAAACAATGTTTTAGAATATTGGTTCTATATTTTCTTTTGGCATCTTTGTCCCTACATAGGATTTGATCTCATGATCTTTCATTTCAAGCAACATTAACAACAATAGTTGCATCTTTGATATTTATATTTATTCTTGCATCTTAGGCACACAAACTCACACAACATGATTCTCACATAGTTATGTTAAAAAAATCATGTGAATACAATTGAAACACCTCTACTATAAGGATATTACATACAAACCATATGGAGATCAACCATTTGTACTACCAAGGCCATGACAAAGAAAATCAAGGCATGGACAAATAGATTTGATTTAAGAGAGTCTTTTCACATCTATAATCACTAAATTTGGAGAGGAATTTGATTCAAGGAATAGATTGAGTAGCTATAAAGATTACTTGTCTCATTTATAGGTTTGATTTGACAGAGTCTTTTCACATCTATAAATCACTTTAAAATTTGGAGAGGAATTTGATTCAAGGAATATATTGAGTAGCTATGAAGATTACTTGTCTCATTTTTGTAAACAACATTTAACTTGGACCCAATATTTCTCTTTAACATGCTACAAAAGTCTTATCTCGAGTTTAAGGATCTAGTAGCTCTAGAATATTGACATTTTTAGATCTAATTTTCATTTTAATGTGAATAGTTTGAAGTAGCAATTGTGGAGAGACTAGTAGCAATTCATCTCATTCAAAAAATAAAATTTCAAGTAGTTGAAACTTTCCTCACCCCACACCTAATTTTTTTAAACTCACAATCAATATTTCTATTGAAAAGGCTACAAAATCTTGTTTAATATATTTTTAGATCTACTTTTTACTTATTGCAAATAGATTGAAACTCTAAAAGGCTAACATCAATTATAGTTGATATTTTTAGATCTACTTTTCATTTTAATGTGAATAGTTTGAAGTAGCAATTATAGAGAGACTAGTATTAGTTCATCTCATTTTGTAGTTGATATTTTTAGATCTACTTTTAATTTTAAAGTGAATAGCTTGAAGTAGAAATTGTAGAGAGACTAGTATCAATTATGGAGTGCTTGGGAGAGAAGTGCAGTGGCGAAGGAAGTTTGAAAGCTTCTGGTGAAGATGCAGAGGATGGAGCAGAGATTGATGATGATGGCGGGGGTTGGAAAATGGTTTATTTTTTGATCCTCAATCCCTGCTTATTTTGACGTGGGAGGCTTTGGTTTTGGCATCCCCCTTCTGTAGTGGCATTCCAAATCACTATATGGTGTGGCTACCTTGGCAGGTTTGCTTTGGGCCTGGCTTTCTTGTGGTGCGGTCGGGCTTTTTTGTGGTGCGGGTTGGACTGTTGTTCCTTTTGCGACAACATTTGACTCAATGGGCTCTAGGAACCTCTGTTCCTGAGCGTTTGATTTCCTCTTGTGAGGATGTGGCAGTGGGGGCGTTGCTGCTACCCCTTATCTTTGAATGGGGCTTCTAGAAACTTCAAGCTCGGTGTTTGGTGAGACATTCTCCTCTGTCTTTGTTTTGGATTTTGGTGGGGGTTCTTCTTCTCCCCTGCTCCGCCGTGGAGTTGGTTTTCTCTCTTCTTTTGGTTTGGTGGTGCCCCTATTGGGTTTTGTTGTTGTTGGTCGTGCAGGGGATAGTTTTTCTTGGTTATGTTTTAACTTGTTTGGGGGTATCTAGAGATACTGCTCTCTTTTCTTTGGGTGTTGTGTTTAACTTTTTCTTTGGCTTCGCCTGTGGAGTTTGTTGATGCTGAGATCTGGTGGGGATCTTCTTTCTCTATGTTATTGGGTGATGCCTTTAGATCTTGGTTTTCTAAAGGATTTACTTGCTTTGATCTAGGCTTCATCTTTCTTGTTTCCTTCTTTACTGATGCCTAAGGTAGATGTGAGTGCTTCTACTTCTAGGGTGGCCTATTTTGGTTGGGTTCTACTGTTGGTGTTTTCTTTAGAGATGAATTTTTCTCTTACAGAGGTAGAGCCATCTCCTATTGAGGTGGAGGTGTTTTTTGTAGGCCCAGTGAAAAGTTCTCCTCTCTTTTGCTCATTCCTTTTGAGGTGGAGTTGGTATGAGTAGGAGTTGGGTTGCCTTGGAGGTTCAAGCTCTTGCATCTTCCTCCCCATTAGAGGGGGGCCCTATCCTATGGAGGTGGAGTGTGGGATGGTTTGTTGTGTTTAAGCTTTTTCTTTGGCTTCGCCTATGGAGTTTGTTGATGCTGAGATCTGATGGGGATCTTCTTTCTCTATGTTA